>JAYESA010000004.1:207761519-208185430 GCA_036927795.1 Iris macrosiphon
ATGCCAAATTATTGACAGAAGCAAGATTTTAAGAGACCATCAGCAAGGGTAAAGGAGGTTAGCTGAAGACACAACAAGGACCAGCAAGGACACAGCAAGGAGGGCCTATCAGACACCCTTAGGGACAGCAACAACAGCATCAACACAGAGCATGACCGTACCAGATTTTGGAGAAGCCCCACTGCAGTTATTGTGGGAAACGCAGACACATTATGAGAGACTGTCGGACTCGATTAGGACAATATATGAGATGTGGTTCCAGACAATATACGGTAAGAGACTGTCCAATAGAGCAGACATTGGCTCTTTCACCGCCAATACCAAGGCTAGCACTTCCAGCACCGAAGCCAGTTCAGCAGATGACTAGACCGGGACTACCTCAACCCCCAGCAGCCGGAGGATTTCTGCGAGGACCACCGCTACCTACTCAGGAGGATCAGTACACGAAGGTCAGACATGGATTACCACAGAGGAACGGACAAGCTTTTGTACTAGAAGTGGATGACATAGATCAGGAGATTGATGTCATAGCAGGTATTACTCTTGCTTTTACTTTTTCTGCTGTGACATTATTTGATACGGGAGCCACCCACTCGTTCATATCTTCTAATTTTATTGCCAAACATAATATTGCCACTACATCTTTACCTAGTTGTGTTAGAATTCTCACCGGAGGAGGAGTTGTACCTGTTAGTCGGATTTGTAGATTGTGTCGTATAGTAATCCGTAGCAGGGAGATGAATGCCCGACTCTTAGTCCTTCCTATGCTAACTTTTGATATTGTGCTTGGGATGGACTGGCTAAGAAAATACCATGCTTTCTTCGACTATTTTGGAGGGAGCATTCTTTTTAAGGTACCAGGCCAGCCAAAACTTGAGTTTGCACGAGGATCCACAGAAGCCCTTGATGTCGTACAACTTGCAATAGAAGACGTTATTTATCACCCTATCATTTCAGAGTTTTAAGACATCTTTCTAGAGGAATTGCCAGGACTACCTCCGGACAGAGACATAGAATTCTCAATTGAATTGACACCGGGAGCAGCACCCATAGCATCACATGTTTATAGATTGGCGAAGAAGGAGATGGATGAGCTGAAGACACAGTTGAAAGAACTAGAAGAGAAATGTTTCATCCGACCAAGTGCATCACCCCGGGGAGCACCAGTGTTGTTTGTACCAAAGAAGGATGGGTCAGTGCGCATGTGCATCGACTACAGAGCCTTAAATGCAGTGACCGTAAAAAATAAATATCCATTGCCACACATTGATGACTTATTTGATCAACTTAGTAGAGCTAAGGTGTTCTCAAAGATAGATTTGAGATCAAGATATCACCAGGTGAAGGTACGAAAGAAGGATATCCCGAAGACCGTATTCATAACAAGATATGGACACTACGAGTTTTTTGGTCATGCCATTTGGATTGACCAATGCTCCAGCTATCTTTATGGACTTAATGAATCAAGTCTTCCATCAGTATTTGGACCAGTTTGTGGTCGTCTTCATTGATGACATAATTGTCTATTCGAAGAGCCACGAGGAGCACGAGAAGCACCTGCGGGATTATTCTAGAGACATTGAGGAGAGAGCAGTTATATGCGAAGCTCAGTAAATATGAGTTTTTCTTGGACAGTCTTATTTCTTGGATATGTCGTTACAGGAGATGGTATTTTCGTTGATCCAGAGAAAATCTCGGCAGTTGAGACATGGCTCGTTCCTAAATCAGCATCGGAGGTGAGGAGTTTCCTTGGATTGTGGGATATTACCGACGGTTCGTGAAGAACTTCTCAAGGATAGCAGCACCTATGACTCGGTTGGCTTGCAAGGATTAAGAGTTCGTATGGACCGACGAGTGTTAAGCCGCTTTTGAGGAGTTGAAGAAGCGACTGACCACAACACCAGTATTGACTATTCCATCAGGATTAGGAGGTTATGTGATTTACAGTGACGCATCAGGGGAAAGGCTTGGATGTGTGTTGATGCAACATGGCAAGGTGATTGCATATACATCTAGACAGTTACGAGTGCATGAGAAGAATTATCCAACTCATGACTTGGAACTTGCAGTCATTGTATTTGCTCTGAAGCTATGGAGACATTACTTATATGGGGGAACGAGTGGAGATCTATACAGACGATAAAAGCCTCAAGTATGTCTTCACGCAGAAGGAGTTAAATATGAGGCAACGTTGATGTCTTGAGTTGATGAAGGATTTTGAGATAGAGCTACATTATCACCCAGGTAAGGCTAACGTAGTAGCAGACGCGTTAAGCCGGAAACCAGCAGCTTACTTCTTGACGACACAGAGGGAATTATTGGATGACTTGCAAGAGCTTGGCATTAAAGTGATATTACCCGGAGCATATGGGACATTAGCCAACTTGCAAGTACAGTCATCACTAGTAGAGAGGATCAAGGCAGCTTTGCCTACAGATGCCTGATTCCGGAGATTGAAGGAAAGGACAAAGGCCCGGAGAGCAGACATGATTGCGCATTCATGATGATGGGACATTACGATGTGGTAATCGTCTATATGTTTCAAATAGAGAGATTCGACAGGAGCTGATGGCAGAAGCTCATAGTTCGATATATTCTATTCATCCTGGAGGGCACCCAAGATGTACCGTAACTTACGACAGCACTTTTGGTGGCATCGGGATGAAAAGAGAGATAGCTCACTTTGTAGCTAAATGTCTAGTATGTCAGCAAGTAAAGGCAGAGCACCAGAGAACAGCAGGGTTATTGTAAGCACTTCCGATTCCAGAGTGGAAGTGGGAGCACATCACTATGGACTTTGTCACGGGTTTTTCCCAAGAGTCCAAGTGGGAGAGATGTAGTATGGGTAATAGTAGACTCGACTCACCAAGTCAGCCCATTTCTTGCCTTTTAGAGTTGGCCAGTCTACAGAAGCTTTAGCTAACTTATACATGAGGCAAATTATAAGATTGCACGGCATTTTGGTTAGCATTGTGTCAGACAGGGATTCGCATGTTACATCATACTTTTGGAGAAGCATGCAAGAGATTTTTGGGACTCGTCTGAAGTTCAGTACATCTTATCACCCGCAGACAGATGAACAGTTAGAGCATACTCTTCAGACACTGGAGGATATGTTAAGGGCTTGTATGTTAGACTTTGGAGGATCATGGGAGGACTATCTATATCTTGTGAAGTTTTCTTACAACAATAGCTATCAAGCGAGCATCCAGATGGCCCCATTTGAAGCATTGTATGAAAGAAAGTGTAGGTCTCCCATGTGTTGGAGTGACGTAGGAGAACGTCAGATTCTGGGACCAGAGTTGGTGGTCAACACTGTAGAGAAAGTTAAGAAGATACAAGGGCACTTGCGAGCAGCGCAAGACAGACAGAAGCAGTGGGCAGACCTTCATCGTCGTCCCTTGGAGTTCAAAGAGGGCGATCATATCTTCTTGAGGATATCACCTACGAGAGACACCATTCGATTCGGAGGGCGTGGCAAGTTGAGTCCAAGGTATATTGGACCATTTGACGTGCTAGAGAGAGTGGGAGAAGTGGCATATCGACTTGCGCTACCACCTTCACTTGAGAGAGCACATGATGTATTCCATGTATCGTAGCTCAGGCAATATATGGCAGACAACAGTCATATTCTCGACCATTCTGAGATCACCATTGGGCAGAGCTTGTCATACCAAGAGCAACCCCTGGAAATCCTTGATCGTCGAGAGAAAGTGTTGAGGAACCAGTCTATTCCCTTGGTTCGTATGGCATGGAAGCATGGCGCGCCAGAAGAATCAACTTGGGAGCATGAGGACGACATGAGAAAGTATTTTCCATACTTATTCGTAGACCAAGGTATGAATTTACTTTGTAAATTTCTATCTTATATCATCCTTGACTTTCTATCATGGCTTAGTTTTAATTTCGAGGACGAAATTTTTATAAGTTGGGTAGAATGTAAAACCCCTAACCTTAAAAACCGTATCAAGTATTTAATTGATTTATAGTAATTATTAGCTAATTAGAAGGAAATAAAATTTATTGAATTTTTATTTTTAGGTAATTGTGCAATAGAGGATTTACGGAGTAATTATAATTTTTCCTTAATTATTTTTATGTAGAAAACCTTGTGGACAGTTGATAGATTAATGGTATGCACTAATATAATTTCTAGAATTTTACGTAATATATATATATACTATATAGTATATATATATATATACTATATATATATATATATAAAAGTTTATTAAATAGAATAGATTAATGAAAAAGAAATAGAAAAGAAAAGAATTAGAAAAGAATAAAAGAGAATAGAAAAAGAAAAAAAAAAGAAAAAGAATTAGAAACTAAATGAATCCTAACCCAATACCAACCCGACCCGGCCGCTTAAGAAACAGCAGCAGCAGCTTGATCCCAACCCCGCGCGCGTTCCCCCCTCGGTTCTTCATCCACCGCTCTTTTGTATATATACCATAGATTAAAACCTAAACCCTAACCCTAACTCTAATCTCCCCATCTGAGCACCGACGCCGAGCTCCAGTCCAGACCGCCGCCGCCGGAGCCCCAGCGCCGCCCGTCGTCGCGACCACCACGTCACCACGCACCATGACAGCAGTTTGAACAGCGACTTACCTCTGTTCAGGCTTCATTTTTTGCGCCCATCGCTGAACCAAACTTGACCCCGTCTTCACTGGTATGTTCACGACCTATCCGCCCTTGCAATATTGTGTATTAGTTTACCTCGAACAACGCATAACCCCTAGGCAAAAACTGAGGCAAAATTGGCGAAAAATGACAACTTTAGATCGCAGAAAACTGCGGTAACCACCCATGTTTACCGACTCGTATCTCCCACCACCGAGATCCAAATTTAGTTTTTCTTTTTGGTATACGAAGACCACCTAACCGAGAATAATTCCTGTCAATTATAATATTTTAATTATTACTGTATGCTAAATTTAATCAGATTGAAAATCCCAAAAACCAACTTTTTGCCAACCTTCAAAATTTGTGATACAGAGCGCGCCCTGCCAAACGGGACCGTCCCGTCGAGTACCAATTACACTGAAAGGCGCGTATGGTATGTCCAGACGTGTGGGCTTTCGCAAAAACTGACTCGGACGCATGTGCGTGTCAGAATCAGCCCGTATCCGCGAAAATTCCTCATATCGCGACTTTCGCGAAAATTTCCCGTATCCGCGAAAATTTTCCGTATCGCGACTTTTGCGAAGATACAAGGGCACTTGCGTGCAGCGCAAGACAGGCAGAAGCAGTGGGCAGACCTTCATCGTCGTCCCTTGGAGTTTAAAGAGGGCGATTATGTCTTCTTGAGGATATCACCTACTAGAGGCACTATTCGATTCGGAGGGCGTGGCAAGTTGAGTCCAAGGTATATTGGACCATTTGACGTGCTAGAGAGAGTGGGAGAAGTGGCATATCGACTTGCGCTACCACCTTCACTCGAGGGAGTACATGATGTATTCCATGTGTCGCAGCTTAGGCGATATATGGCAGATATCAGTTATGTTCTCGACCATTCTGAGATCACCATTAGGCCGAGCTTGTCATACCAAGAGCAACCCGTAGAAATCCTTGATCGTCGAGAGAAAGTATTGAGGAACCAGTCTATTCCCTTGGTCCGCGTGGCATGGAAGCATGGCGTGCCAGGATAATCCACTTGGGAGCGGAGCGCAAGGACGCCATGCGCAAACGTTTTTTGTACCTATTCGTAGACCAAGGTATGAATTTAATTTGTAAATTTCTATCTTATACCATCCTTGACTTTCTATCGTGGCTTAGTTTTAATTTCGAGGACAAAATTTTTATAAGTTGGGTAGAATGTAAAACCCATAATTTTAAAAACTGTATTAATTATTTAATTAACTAATTAATTTATTTATGGTATTTATTAGTTAATTAGAAGATATATAATTTATTAAATTTTTATTTCTAGGTAATTATGTATTTAGAGATTTATGGAGCAACTATTATTTTACCTTAATTTATTTCATGTAGGAGACCTTGTGGACAGTTGATAGAGTATTTGTATGCACTAATATAAATTTCTAGAATTATATATATATATATATATATATATATATATATATATATATAGATTTATTAAAAAACAAAGAAAAAAAATTAAAAAAAAACCCACAGTAGCTAAAACCCCCACCCAAAGACCTAAACTCCTTAACTCCTAAACCCAAAACCTACGACCCTAACCCACCTAGACCCCTAAAGGCCAACAGCAGCAGCATTCTGCTAACCCCCCCTGCGGGTATTCTCCCCCCGACCCATCTCATCTTATATATATACTTTTCATATTTATAAACCCTAACCCTAAACTTACCATCCACCCTTCTCCACGACCTGCGTTGCCGACCACCGGAGCTGTCACGACCCGCACTCGAAAATCGAGCATGAGTCGTGGGTACGTCCAGCCTACGCCGCAGAATCGGCGGTAGAACGCTGTAAGGTCCGTTCTAGGTCAACCAACTATCTATATAACTCACAAAAAATCTGACAATAACCTCTCCAAAAGGAGGGCAACCACGCAATATATATATGAATAATCCTCTCCAAAAGGAGGGCAACCACGCAATATATATACGAATACTCAATCACAAAAATCTAGGAGAAGAGTAAAAGCACGATATGATAGCAAAAGGAAACAAGAAACACAGAGCAAGACAATATCCAAAATACAGTCCAAGTCTAAAACAGTCTACAATATCTCACAGACAACAAAAGAATAAGTACAATCATCTAAATAAACCACTGGGAACATCCCAGAAAACCCACTTAGCTAACTAGGGCGCTAACGACGTCTCCTTGGTGCACTCCTCCTCAGTCTCGGGGTCACAGCACTCGTCAACACCCGGCCCGTAGAACGTCGGGCAATAATCCTCAGGATCCAGTCAGGACTGGAGCAAAGTACATAACTCTGAAAGCAACTCCAAATACATGGTAAGATGTATATGACGAGCAATAGAAAAGTATACAAGATGCACAGGAAATAAATATATGCTGGAGCACAATAAGTAGCTGCAATGTAACTGGAGAATAATACAAGTAGAGAAGTAACTGCAGGTGAGAAAACATGAATACTAGCTAAGTGCCTTGAGCACAAGTTTGTTATGTGATCGACTTAGGTTGCATATGAAATATACTACGATAACTCCGTTATGCGTGAGTTGCATAACCGACATACACATGAATACTGTTTGGCTTTGATCACATAACCAACTCCTACTCCTCTCCCCCACTAATATTCTTGGATCCAACCACAACACGCTACGTACATGATAATAGCTCGCGCACACGAAGGCGAGAGCACAAGAAGCACATGATAGCACATGAGAATCAATACCCGAAGCACATGATGAAATACACGTGATAGAGTACCCGCTGAACACGGTAAGGGGGATAGCATCTCATGACGGGATCCACTAGTACCAGCTCATGTAACAATGTATCAGAATCAAGTATTACAGTTCTAGAACAGGTGATATAAACGCTATCATGAAATGGAAACTATCAAAGGTAGGTACTCGCCTGATGTCCTGAGCAACTGATGAGGATCGAGATCCGGACCGGTGTCGCAAGAACCTATTACGAAAAGCAGAATTAAACAGGGTTATAAAGATTTAAACTGATATAAAATAATTAAAAACAGGCTTCTAGGGATATTCTAGGTCAAACGGGTCAAACCGGTGAAATTTGGGTCAAAAAGTCAACCCGGGGTCCAAAAAGCCAACTCTAGGTCAAAACTAGGTCAAACGTTGACTTTTACGGTCAACGAGGACAATTATGGTCAAAGCTAGGTCAAACTAGGGTGCCCCCTAAAATTCTAGGTCAAACCGAGCTCATTAAGCTAGAAAACTCTCAAACTCGCCAACTCGAGATACCGAGATACCCTCGGTATCCGATACCTCGCCCTAGGCCACGCACCCCGCCTAAACCCGCAAAAACCTATGCTAGCACGCGTAAATATATACACATAAGCATATAAAAATCACTCCAATACTATTCCTAGGCTATTGCTCAAATACCCCGCTCGAAGCTCAATACCTTGGTGAGATACCTTGATATGTCAAGGTATTGGGATACTCTCCAATACCCCTCTAACTACCCCTCTAGTTAGTTGTCTAGGCTAATAGATATATTCTTAGTTATTAATCTAGGCTCGAAAATATATATATAGCACACATATATATATACACCTAGATATCTATATGCATATACATATATATTCACAACACATATACACATACCCATACATACCTTACCTTACCTTACCTATACATATATATATATAACTACGTATATAGATATCTATACACTTAGATAGATATAACTATCTATCTATCTATTTATTACCTATCTATCTATCAACCTACGTATCTATCTAACTATCCAACTATATATCTAAGTAATTATCTATCTATATAACTATCTAACAATCTAACTACTTATCTATCTAATAATCTATCTATTAGACTATCAAACTACCTCTCCCTCTACTACCTAGCTAAGCTACCTCGCTGCATGCTTGTACTGCTGCTGCTGCCTGCTGAGACTGCTGCTGCTGCTTTTACATGCTGCTGCTGCTGCCCTTACTGCTGCTGTTGCTTGCTGTTATTGCTGTTGTGATGCTGCTGCTTAGCTGCTGCCCCCCCTCGCACGCCTCGCACACAAACACAAGGACACACACATACGTATATATATATATATATATATATATATATATATATATATATATATATATATATATATATATATATATATATATATATATATATATATATATATATACACACACACACACACACACACTTATACACATAAATTATATATACACACACTTATATATATAAATACACACACACTCTAACATATATATATACACATACACATAAATATATATATATATATATACATATACACACACACGCACACTTATACATATACATATATATATATATATATATACATAAACACCTAGACATATACATATAGATATATATAAATACACACACAATTATAGATATTCAAACACATATACATAAATATATATATATAGAGACACACACATAAATAAATATATATATATATATATATATATATATATATATATATATATAGACACATAAACACAACTCAACCATAACGCACACAACACACAAACAACACACCCCACTCATGCCCAACGATCCCGACACGCACAAACACCTATAAATATATAAAATATAACCCGAGAACTCTAGCACACACTCCTCGATGCTAACCCAACGCGCACACAAGCCCGAAACTAGGAAACCAAGTCGAAATGGCCGTTCGATCATTTTGACGAACATGCGGTGTGCGGATCGGAAAACCTCCTGAAACGCACACCAAACCAACTCAGAATCGGCCCAAAATTTACTCACGGGTTTTAAACGATGCCTAGATCCTAGAAAAAATACTACCACGTCGATTCTAGGCCCATGGCAAAAATGCGTATGCACTTAGAACCGGCGACGACGAAAACCTCAAATTAGCCCGAAACGCCCGTTTCTCCGCGACCCGACTTCCCATGTCCGAACGGAGATACACACTCACCCTCTAGACACCCGACAACTTCTACCTAGGTCCGTCTAACCTAGGACATCACCCAAAATTGGGCCAATCTCGGATTCCACCCGAAATTGATACAAAATCTAGTGTCAAAGTCTCTAAACTCAACCAAACTAGTTCCAACTTTCTTCCACGGGTAGGCTTAGGGTCTAGGAAGGTTCTAAACCACTAATTATACTATATAAAAGTAATTAGTAAGGGAAAAGTTATAGTTTATCTCTTGGGAGTTGGAATCCCAAGGCCAAAGTCTCCCAATCACTAGAAATCACCTCCCTCAAGCTCCAAGCCACCAAACCTAGCCTCCACACAAAGTCTAGGCTCCACACACCTAGGTTAGGGAAAATACAAGGTTGGGGTTCACACAAAAGAAGAAGGAATGGAAGAAAAGATGAGAATACTTACTTGGAGAGAAGAAAGAAAGAAGAAAGAAGAAGTGGAGAAGAAGAAGAAGTGAAGAAGAAGAAAAGGGGATGGAGGCTGCTGTGATAATTGGGTAGGGGCTAGAAATTAGGCCGGCCAAGCAAATAAAAGGGTTTCACAAGTTTCCAAATGCCCAAAACGCCCCCTTCTCACTTGGTTTGGGTTTCGGGTTCCAAAAGTACTCAAACTAACTCCAAATCTCTCCAACTAACCTACTAAAAATATAATAAATATTATAAACTAAAAAATAGATCTCACAAGGGTGTGGGCTGGGTCGGACATGGGTTCACTAGGGTCTGACATGGGTCCAGGCTAGCCAAAACCCTAAAATAATTAATTAAAAATAATACAATCACTAAATAAAAATAAAAATAAATAATTAAATACAACACATAATTTACCAAATAAAAAAATAACCCTATTTCCTAGAATCGGGTAGTGACAAGCCTACCCTCCTTAAAATAATTTTGTCCTCGAAATTAAAAGACAAAACTAGGACAGGAATGCAAGGAAAGAACCATACCTCAGCGCTCGAAGAGATAGGGGTATCGCTCGCGCATTTCATCCTCCCTCTCCCAGGTCGACTCACCTGGAGAGTGATGCCTCCACGCGACGCGAACCAAGAGAATCGTCTGGTTCCTTAACACCTTCTCCCGCCGATCCAGAATCTCCACCGGTTGCTCTGGATAGCTAAGAGTAGGGCCCACCACGATCTTCGAGTGATCCAATATGTGACTGGGATAAGCCATGTACCGTCTCAATTGCGACACGTGGAACACATCATGAACTTACTCCAGCGTAGGCGACAACTCAAGCCTATACGCTACGACGCCGACCCTCTCAAGGATGCTGAAAGGTCCGACGAAACGTGGGCTAAGCTTCCCGCCTCCACCGAAGCGAATAGTGCCCCGCGTCGGAGAAATCCTCAGGAACACCAGATCTCCAACCTAGCACAAACAAGGTCTCTGCACTTAGTCTAAAACAAGCAATCACAAGCAAACACAAGAACAAAATCTAAATTCTAAGCTATAACTCGAACTCCAAAGGTCTCCGGTGGCTATCGGCCCAATGCCGCTGCTTGTCCTGCGCCATCCGAAGTCTATCTCTAATGAGCTTAACCTTCTCCGCTGCATTAACCACCATCTCTGGGCCAAGCAAAGCTCTCTCGCCTACATCATCCCATCATAACGGAGTGTGACACCTCCCTCCATATAATGCCTCGAATGGTGACATCTCGATACTGTATTGGTAACTGTTGTTGTAAGCAAACTCTACCAAGTGCAAGTGATCCACCCAAGAGCCTCTGAAATCCAAAACACAAGTGCGAAGCATGTCCTCAAGTGTCTGAATGGTCCTATCTGACTGACCACCTGTCTGTGGGTGATACGCACTACTAAACTTGTGCTGGGTGCCCAAGCTAGCCTGCAGACTCCTCCAGAAATACAAAGTAAAGAGACTGTCCCGGTCTGATACTATGCTTACAGGAAATCCATGCAGTCTGACTATCTGGCGCACATACATCTCTGCTACTCTCTCTGTAGACGTACCCACTTTGAATGGTAGAAAGTGGGCCGATTTGGTCAACCTGTCCATGATGACCCAAATCGCATCCTTCCCTCCTGGAGAACGGGAAAGTCCAAAAATAAAATCTATGGTCACATGCTCCCATTTCTACTCCGGAATGGGTAACGGTTGGAGCAAACCTCCTGGCCTCTGCCTCTCCGCCTTCACCTGCTGGCACACTAAGCATCGGGATACGAAGCGTGCTACCTCCCACTTCATCCCGTACCACCATACATGCTCTCTCAGATCTCTATACATCTTGTTGGCACCTTGATGCATAGAATATTGGGATCGATGCGCCTCCTGAAGAACCTCCTCGCACAACGACCCACTCGGCACACACAACCTGGTACCGTGCCACAAAGAACCATCATCAGCAATGGTGAAGTCATCTGACAATCCCATCTGAACCTGCACCCTGATGCACCTCAGGGACTCATCCTCAAACTGTGTAGCCCTGATCCGGTCTACCAACTCTGACTGAATCTGTAGTCCCCACATCTGCATCTCAACTCCAGGCACTATCACCTCAATGCCCAAGCTCTCTAGATCTGTCAGAAGATAACGATCTGTAGTCAGGCACATAGCTACCGGATACCTGCTCAATGCATCCGCAACTACGTTCGCCTTCCCTGGATGGTACTGCAATAATATGTTAAAGTCTTTCATCAACTCCAACCATCTCCTCTGCCTCATATTCAGCTCTTTTTGGGTAAACACATACTTCAAGCTCTTGTGGTCTGTGAAGATCTCCACACGCTCTCCGTATAAATAGTGTTTCCACAACTTCAGAGCAAAGATGACCGCTGCCAACTCCAAATCGTGGGTAGGGTAGTTTTTCTTATGAGGACGTAATTGCCTGGAAGCATAGGAAATCACCCTTCCATTCTGCTGTAACACATAACCTAGTCCCTTCCCTGATGCATCACTATAGATAGTGAATCCTCCAGAACCTGATGACAACGTCAACACTGGAGCTGTTGTCAACCTCCTCTTCAGCTCATCAAAGGTGATCTGGCACTCCTCTGACCAAACAAACTCCACGTCCTTCCGGGTCAGCTTGGACAACGGCTCTGCAATCTGGGAAAAATCCTGAACAAATCTTCTGTAGTAACCTGCCAGCCCCAGGAAACTCCTGACCTCGGCTACTGAACTCGGAGCACTCCATGCCTCAACTGCCATGATCTTTCTCGGATCCACCGAGATACCCTCTCAAGTCACCACATGACCAAGGAATTCAACCTTGTCAAGGAAGAACTCGCACTTCGAGAGCTTTCCATAAAGCTTCTCCTTCCTGAGAGTCTCCAACACTATCCTCAGATGCTCCTCGTGCTCCTCTGGGGTTTTCGAATACACCAAGATATCATCTATAAACACCACCATAAACCTGTCCAGATGCTGATGGAATACCTTGTTTATCAGATTCATGAACACTACCAGGGCATTAGTCAACCCAAACGACATCACCATGAACTCATACTGTCCATATCTGGTCCGAAAAGCTGTCTTCAGAATATCCTCCTTCCTGACCTTCACCTGGTGGTAGCCTGTCCTCAGATCAATCCGGGAAAATACCCTCGCTCCGCTCAACTGGTCAAAAAGATCATCAATACGCGGCAGCGGATACTTGTTTTTGATTGTGAGGTTGTTCAGAGCCCTGTAGTCGATACACATCCGTATCGACCCATCCTTCTTCGGCACAAAAAGTACCGGAGCACCCCACGGAGAAGAACTAGATCTGATAAATCCCTTGTCCTGAAGCTCATCCACCTGCTTCTTCAACTCTATCAGCTCACTGTTGCTGACTCTATAGACGTGCTGCGATATCGGCTCCGCGCCTGGCACCAAGTCTATAGAGAACTCCACGTCTCTGTCCGGAGGTAACCCTGGCAACACCTCCGGAAAGACATCAATGTACTCCTCTATCAGTGGATGTAGCAACCTCGGCTCTACCACCAGGGCTCCGCAAAAGACTCCCTCGGTCTGCTCCGCTGCTCCTTTGGCAAACTGAAACTTTGGCTTACTCGGCGGACTAAACAAAACTCTGCCTCCACGATAATCTATACTAGCACAATGCATACTCAACCAATCCATCCCGAGTACAATATCGTAGCTCAGAAGTGGCATTACGAGTAGGCACACACTCAACTCCTGGCCTCCCAAGGTAACTCTCCGGTCTCAACAGACATCACTGACTAGGATGATACCACCCCCGGTCGTGATCTTGCAGAGTCTAGCTAAAGGTTCAGCAACAAGATGGTGTCTAATAGCAAAAGATACAGACACAAAGCTATGGGAAGCCCCATAATCAAATGAAGCAAGTGCTGGAATGGAATCAAGAAGAACAGAACCTGAGATTATAGATCAAAATAAGTCAATATGGTGCAATATACGATATCATCAAAGAAGGACAATAATATTGCAAAAAAAAATAATTTCAGAAAAATTAAAGATAGCAAGAGAATCAGGAAGGGTCCTAGTTGTGATTGAGCACACTCTCTCTCAGCCTATATCCTATATCCTATTGCAGGTAAACCTAAACACTAGACCTGCATGGGCCACCACCAAAAATATGTCACGACCCGCACCCGAAAATCGGGCATGAGTCGTGGGTACATCCAGCCTACGCCGCAGAATCGGCGGTAGAACGCTGTAAGGTCCGTTCTAGGTCAACCAACTATCTATATAACTCACAAAAAATCTGACAATAACCTCTCCAAAAGGAGGGCAACCACGTAATATATATATGAATAATCCTCTCCAAAAGGAGGGCAACCACGCAATATATATATGAATACTCAATCACAAAAATCTAGGGGAAGAGTAAAAGCACGATATGATAGCAAAAGGAAACAAAGAAACACAGAGCAAGACAATATCCAAAATACAGTCCAAGTCTACAATAGTCTACAACATCTCACAGACAACAAAAGAATAAGTACAATCATCTAAATAAACCACTGGGAACAACCCAGAAAATCCACCTAGCTAACTAGGGCGCTAACGACGTCTCCTCGGCGCACTCCTCCTCAGTCTCGGGGTCACAGCACTCGTCAACACCCGGCCCGTAGAACGTCGGGCAATAATCCTCAGGATCCTCTGGAAAAAAATATGTCCAGTCAGGACTGGAGCGAAGTACATAACTCGGAAAGCAACTCCAAATACATGGTAAGGTGTATATGACGAGCAATAGAAAAGTATACAAGATGCACAGGAAATAAATATATGCTGGAGCACAATAAGTTACTGCAATGTAACTGAAGAACAATACAAGTAGAGAAGTAACTGCAGGTGAAAAAACATGAATACTAGCTAAGTGCCTTGAGCACAAGTTCGTTATGTGATCGACTTAGGTTGCACATGAAAAATACTATGATAACTCCGTTATGCGTGAGTTGCATAACCGACATACACATGAATACTGTTTGGCTTTGATCACATAACCAACTCCTACTCCTCTCCCCCACTAATATTCTTGGATCCAACCACAACACGCTACGTACATGATAATAGCTCGCGCACACGAAGGCGAGAGCACAAGAAGCACATGATAGCACATGAGAATCAATACCCGAAGCACATGATAAAATACACGTGATAGAGTACCCGCTGAACACGGTAAGGAGGATAGCATCTCATGACGGGATCCACTAGTTCCAACTCGTGTAACAATGTGTAAGAATCAAGTATTACAGTTCTAGAACAGGTGATATAAACGCTATCATGAAATGGAAACTATCAGAGGTAGGTACTCGCCTGATGTCCTGAGCAACTGATGAGGATCGAGATTCGAACCGGTGTCGAAAGAACCTATTGCAAAAAGCAGAATTAAACAGGGTTCTAAGGATTTAAACTGATATAAAATAACTAAAAATAGGCTTCTAGGGATATTCTAGGTCGAACGGGTCAAACCGGTAAAATTTGGGTCAAAAAGTCAACCCGGGGTCCAAAAAGTCAACTCTAGGTCAAAATTAGGTCAAACGTTGACTTTTACGGTCAACGAGGACAATTATGGTCAAAGATAGGTCAAACTAGGGTGCCCCTGAAATTCTAGGTCAAACCGAGCTCATTAAGCTAGAAAACTCTCAAACTCGCCTCCTCGAGATACCGGGATACCCTCGGTATCCGATACCTCGCCCTAGGCCACGCACCCCGCCTAAACCTATGCTAGCACACGTAAATATATACACATTGTAAAACTCCCTTCCTAGAACATCGTATATACCCTTTATTTATTAATTATTAATTAAATTGTAGTAATTAGGTCTAAATAGGAGAAATAGATTTTTAATAATTTTTATGTTAGGTGTTCGGGCACTTAGAGGACTTATGGGACCATCAGAAATTTTTTAGAATTTATTCCATGTAGGAGACCCCTTGAGCAGTTGCTAGCCTAACGATGTGCATTACCCTAACATATAAATTTTCTTATGTGTGAATATATATATATATATATATATATATATATATACAAATATATATATATGTATATATATATATTTAAAGAAAGAAAGCAAAAGAATTAATAGAAATTAAACTAACTAATATAATAATAATAATAGTAATATTACTTAAATACTTGAACCACTTTTTGCATTGCTTTGGACTCCTAGTAACTTGCAGCACTTGCAATTCCTAGCACAATTGCTAAGGACCCGCCAGCAACTTGTTGCTACCAAGCCCGCCCCCTTAACCCTTCAGCCCTTCAATCCAGCAGCCAAATATTCCAACCCTTCCTTCCGCGGACCCAATCCTCTCTCCCCCTCTTCCTATATTAATATTAATATACATACATACATACATATATATATATATATATATATATATATATATATATATATATATATATATATATATATATATATATATATATATATAGTTAACTCTCAAAAACCCTAACCTAAAACTCCAGACTTCCTCTTCCCATCTAGAGCCGTCACCGCAGCCAGAGAAGCCCCGTCAAGCCATCCAACCATCCCGTCGACTCCGACCTCGCGAACTGCAGTTTTTCACTCGAGGCACCCTCGCTCCGGCGCAATTTTCCGTCGACTCGCTCGACCAAACGCTATTCTGTTTTCATAGGTATGATCATCCCTTAACCCTCTCCAATATTCGTTTTATAGCCAACCTCGAAAAATGTGTGTCCCTAGGTGAAAAATAGCGTCCAAAGTGGACGGACAGACCCAATTCTGGAATCGCAGAATTCCAGAATGACCACCCATATTGCCGAGTTCGTATCTCCCACCACAGAGATCCGAATTCAGTGATTCTTTTTGATACCTGTAGAATACCTGACCTAGTTTATTTTCTGTTAAATAACCCTATGCTATTAGTCGCTGTGGACATAGTTAAATTCGTCACAAAACTGCGCGCACCCACTTTTTCCTTTTTTCCAAAAGTTGGAAAACGGAGCGCGCCCCGCCAAACGGGACCGCCCCGCCGTGTACCAAGTGTACCGCATGGTGCATACAGCGTAACCGGACACGTGAAATTTTGTGCAGACTGATTCGGAAGCGAGTACGTGCCGGAATCAGGCCGTATCTGCAGACACATTTCGTGTCGCAACTTTTGTGAAACTCGCACGTATTTTGTGCACGCTTGTCAGATTGTGACGAAACTTACGTCACTGGACTCGTGGTAACGCGCTGGTCATGTGACCCAAATTTCACGCGATTCTGAGACGGTTGACCAAATCGCCAATTGGCGGGCCCCACAGTTGACTTTTTGGACATAATTCTGTTCGGCCCATCGAAATCCACATTTGGACATACCGTTGGGTTCATATTGACATCTAGAGTTGTTTGACCTATTGTTTGTCCCATTAAGAGACTGTTACCCTTGACACGTTTTTTGGTGCAAAGTGGGCCACACGTGGACTCCACTTTTATCCGAAATTACTGTTTTGCCCTTGTATCCAAATTGGACGAAAGGGATATGTTTTTTAGCTATTTTGCTCATTCTGGAAACGTTGGTGATATTTATTTCAGCATCCGGAGACGTTTGTTTGGAGTCCTTAGTTCTAGGTTCAGTGTCCTTGACATTTGGGCGCGTACACTTTACAGATTTCTTGTCAGACAAGTATACCTTGCCATTGTACTATTTTTACATTCCATATGAGGCATGCATGTTTATTTTCTGTTTATTTAGTTCATTTATTTTAAACTGCTATATAAACTGCGCGTCCAAGGAAACTTGGGTGCAACGACGGTGTCGTCGTACTATGTTTTATTTATGTATATGCATTGGACCTACTTTATGAGACTACCCCATTTTTATGAGACATTTATGTTTCATTAGCCATGACACTATTTATACACGAGTGTGAGTCACATGTAGGACACGGACTTGCGTATTCGGCTGACCACTGGTACGTATAGGTCGTGCGACGGATAGGGATAACTGCCAATAGAAACTTTGTATGCTAGTAGACCTGGCGGTTATTAGAGGTATTATCGTGTCATGGACATGACATGTTTAAAGCATTGAGTGGAGAGAACAACAAGTACCGCATTTGGGCTCCTTTGCACTTTTCTTGTGTAACCCGTACGCTCCGCCGGAGATACGCGGTCATGATGACCCCTATATATTATCATGGCGGGCCTTCGACGTTCGAAAGTCGTCGTGCCTTTGTAGGCCCCTGGATCTTCAAGAGAACTATGTCAATCCTATTTATGGCCAGTTAGCCCACTTGTTAGAAAGTTGTTCTCAAACTGCATTCACATAGATGGTTAGGCGACCCCAATGGATGTTTATTTTCAGTACTTTATTGGCATATGCTTTTTGTATCTTGTTACGTCCCTCTGAGGACCTGGTTTCTTCCAGATATAGGTGAGCAGGAGTACCCGCAGGAGTATGGACCTGGACCTGATGCTACCTATCAGCCTGAGGAGATCTTACCTTCTGATTATATGTGATTCATTGCAGCTGTTTAGAGATTCTAGTTGCTATTCTTTTCTAGACATTTATTCTTATATTAGAGTTTATTTTCTTCTCTCTTTAGTAGTTTATTATAGTCGATTTGCAGTGGATTTGTCTCCACCCGACTATCACACTTTGAGATTACTATTTGAGACTGCTTCTTTGATATTCATTTATTGATTTCTATTATTCTATTATTTGTGATGTGGATGAGATATGGAACTGCGTGTGACTTGTTGTGACATATATTTACCACTGTGGATTGGATATTCATGTACAGCGTACGTGTGTATATGGTTTCCATATATTGGAGTTCGTATACATACGGCTGGCGTATTACGTACTCCTAGTCCTACGTATTTTGGGACTGGGGCGTGACATATTTTTGTGGTGGCCCATGCAGGTCAAGAATATATTGTCTCGGTTACGTAACTGTACCGAACAAGCCTGCGTATAGGAATAGAGTATAAGGATCTCATCCACACTTGATTGAAACTCATCCTTCCTATTTAATACTTGCATCCTATTTGATTCCTGTACTTTTTCTAATTATTTCGTACATCAACTGCAGAGAGATGGATTTGCAGAATGGATGTACTGCCGCCGATGGCGATGCAACTTCTGGAGTCAATGGTCAGACTCAAGGAGGGACCCCAACGATTCCTAGGCTTCTGGGGCCAGATGGACAGACTCACACCCCAGTTCCATCTGATCTTCCCGCTTCACCTATTGGGAACCTTTCACCTGCCCCAGTACAGCAAGATGGCCAAGCGCAGATGTTCCAATTCTTTCAGATGATGATACAGGAACAGAGGCAGCAGGCAGCCGAGCAGAGGCAGCAGGCAGCCGAGCAGAGGCAAGAATTTTTGGCAGCACTGGAGAGGATGGCTGCACATGCTACTGTACCAGCCCAAATACTAGCTCCAGTACCTCGAGCTAAGGTTGGGTCAGTAAAGGATTTTGTTCAGATGGGTGCAAGGTAGTACAAGGGCACTGAGAGCCCGGAGGAGACCACCAGCTGGATCACTCACACGCAGAAGCTACTGGAGGCATCGCAGTTACCCACGGACCTATGGATGACGGGTGTACGGACGCTTCTAGATGGTAATGCCCATCACTGGTGGGAATCCATGGAGCGCCAGTTGGGTACTTACCAGACTTGGGAGCAGTTCTTGGAGTTCTTTGAGGGAAAGTATTTCCCGGACACTGTCAGGGATACCTTGTATGATCAGTTTCTTCACTTAGAGCAGGGGAACAGAACAGTGGACGAGTATGATGCCGAGTTTAGTCGACTCAGCAAATATGGCGCTGCTTTAATACCAAATGACTTGGCTAAGGCTAAGAGATTTCATCGAGGTCTGACCCAGGAGCTACAACATTATACAAGCTCGCAGTCTCGAGTCTCTTACGCTGAACTACTGACAGAGGCCAGATTTCAGGAAACCATTAGTAGAGGAAAGGGAGGTCAGCTGAGGACACAACAAGGATCAGCAAGGATACAGCAGGGACCAGCCAGGACACAACAGGGAGGACCTATCAGACGTCCCTTAGTACAGCAGCATCAGCAACACAGAACCGGACCATACCAGAATCCAGAGAAGCCCCACTGCAATTATTATGGGAAACGCGGACATGTAGCGAGAGATTGTCGGACTCGCTTGGGTCAGTGTCTGAGATGTGGCTCCGGGCAGCACATGGCGAGAGACTGCCCAATGCAGACATCGACACTCCCACCACCAGTTCAGAGACTAGCGCTTCCAGCACCGAAGCCAGCCCAACAGATGACCGGACCGGGAGCACCCCGTCCCCCAGCAGCAGGAGGAGTTCAGAGAGGACCCCCGCTACCCACTCGGGAGGAGCAGTATATGAGGACCGGACACGGACAACCACAGAGGAACGGGCGAGCTTTTGCATTGGAGGTAGATGACCTGGATCATGAGGTGGATGTCATAGCAGGTATTACCCTTGCTTTTACTTTTCCTGCTGTGACATTATTTGATACGGGAGCCACCCACTCATTCATATCATCTAGTTTTATTGCCAAACACAACATTGCTTCTACACCATTATCTAGTTGTGTTAGAATACTTACCGGAGGAGGAGTTGTACCAGTTAGTCGAGTTTGTAGATCGGGCCCTATAGTGATACGTGGCAGGGAGATGAATGCCTAACTCTTAGTCCTTCCTATGCCATCTTTTGATATTGTGCTTGGAATGGACTGGCTGAGCAAGAACCACGCTTTCTTCGATTGCTTTGGAGGAAGCATTCTTTTTAAGGTACCAGGCCAGCCTGAACTTGAGTTTGCCCGAGGATCCACAAAAATCCTTGATGGTATGCAGCTCGCAATGGACGATGTTGTCTATCACCCTATTATTTCAGAATTTCTAGACGTCTTTCCAGAAGATTTTCCTGGACTACCCCCAGACAGAGACGTAGAGTTTTCAATTGAACTAACACCCGGAGCAGCACCTATAGCATCGCATGTTTACAAACTGGCGAAGAAGGAGATGGACGAGCTGAAGGCACAGTTAAAAGAGCTAGAGGAGAAAGGTTTCATCCGACCGAGTGCATCACCCTGGGGAGCACCAGTGTTGTTTGTACCAAAGAAGGATGGGTCAGTGCGTATGTGCATTGACTACAGAGCCTTGAATGCAGTGACAGTGAAGAACAAATATCCACTGCCACGCATCGATGACCTGTTTGATCAACTCAGTGGAGCTAAGGTATTCTCGAAGATAGATTTGAGATCGGGATATCACCAAGTGAAGGTACGGAAGCAGGACATTCCGAAGACCGTATTCAGAACAAGATATGGGCACTACGAGTTTTTGGTCATGCCATTTGGATTGACCAATGCTCCAGCGATCTTCATGGACTTGATGAATCGAGTCTTCCACCAGTACTTGGACCAGTTCGTGGTCGTCTTCATAGATGATATACTTGTCTATTCGAAGAGCCACGAGGAGCATGAGGAGCACCTGCGGATTATTCTAGAGACTTTGAGGAGAGAGCAGTTATATGTTAAACTCAGCAAATGTGAGTTCTTCTTGGACAGAGTTTTATTTCTTGGACATGTTGTTATAGGAGATGGTATTTCTGTTGATCCAGAGAAGATCTCAGCAGTTGAGACATGGCCTGTTCCTAAATCAGCAGCAGAGGTGAGGAGTTTCCTTGGACTTGCGGGATATTACCGACGGTTCGTGGAAAACTTCTCAAGGATAGCGGCACCCATGACTCGTCTGACTTGTAAGGATCAAGAATTTATATGGACTGACGAGTGTCAAGCAGCCTTTGAAGAGTTGAAGAAGCGACTGACTACAGCACCAGTATTGACGATTCCGTCAGGATCAGGAGGTTATGTGATCTACAGTGACGCATCAGGAAAAGGCTTAGAATGTGTATTGATGCAGCATGGCAAGGTGATTGCATATGCATCTAGGCAGTTACGAGTACATGAGAAGAATTATCCAACTCATGACTTGGAACTTGCAGCCGTTGTATTTGCCCTGAAGCTATGGAGACATTACTTATATGGGGAACGAGTGGAGATCTATACAGACCACAAAAGCCTCAAGTACGTCTTCACGCAAGAAGGAGTTAAATATGAGGCAACGTTGATGGCTCGAGTTGATAAAAGATTTCGAGATAGAGCTACATTATCATCCAGGCAAGGCTAACGTGGTAGCAGACGCGTTAAGCCGGAAGCCAGCAGCTTACTTCTTGACAGCACAGAGAGAACTTTTGGAGGATTTGCAAGAGCTTGGCATTGAAGTGATAGTACCCGGAGCAGATGGGACACTAGCCAACTTACAAGTTCAATCATCATTGGTAGAGAGGATTAAGGCAGCTTTGCCTACAGATGCCAGATTCAGGAGACTAAAGGAAAGGACAGAGGCCGGAGAACAGACCGGATTGCGCATTCATGAGGATGGAACATTACGATGTGGTAATCGTCTTTATGTTCCAAATGGAGAGATTCGACAGGAGCTGATGACAGAGGCTCATAGTTCGATCTATTCTATTCATCCTGGAGGCACCAAGATGTATCGTGACTTACGACAACACTTCTGGTAGCATGGAATGAAGCGAGAGATAGCTCATTTTGTAGCTAAATGTCTGGTATGTCAACAAGTGAAGGCGGAGCACCAAAGGACAGCAGGATTATTGCAACCACTTCCGATTCCAGAGTGGAAGTGGGAGCACATCACTATGGACTTTGTCACGGGTTTTCCCAAGAGTCCAAGTGGGAGAGATGCAGTGTGGGTAATAGTGGACCGACTCACCAAGTCAGCCTATTTTATACCTTTTAGAGTGGGTCAGTCTACAGAAGCTTTAGCTAATTTATATATGAGGCAGATTGTGAGATTGCACTGCATACCAGTCAGCATTGTATCAGACAGAGATTCGCGCTTCACATCGTACTTTTGGAGGAGCATGCAAGAGAGTCTTGGTACTCGTCTGAAGTTCAGTACCTCTTACCACCCGCAGACAGATGGGCAGTCAGAGCGTACTATTCAGACCTTGGAGGACATGTTGAGGGCTTGCATGTTAGACTTCGGAGGATCATGGGAGGACCACCTACATCTTGTAGAGTTTTCTTACAACAATAGCTATCAAGCGAGTATTCAGATGGCTCCGTTTGAAGCATTGTATGGAAGAAAATGTAGGTCTCCTGTGTGTTGGAGTGACGTGGGAGAACGTCAGATTTTGGGACCCGAGTTGGTGGTCAACACTGTAGAGACAGTCAAGAAGATTCAGGGATACTTGCGAGCAGCGCAAGACAGGCAGAAGCAGTGGGCAGACCTTCATCGTCGTCCCTTGGAGTTCAAAGAGGGCGATCACGTCTTCTTGAGGATATCACCGACCAGAGGCACCATCCGATTCGGAGGGCGTGGCAAGTTGAGTCCAAGATATATTGGACCATTTGACGTGCTCGAGAGAGTTGGAGAGGTGGCATATCGACTTGCGCTACCACCTTCACTGGAGGGAGTACATGACGTATTCCATGTGTCGCAGCTCAGGCGATACGTGGCAGACAGCAGTCATGTTCTCGACCATTCAGAGATCACCATTGGGCCGAGCTTGTCTTACCAAGAGCAACCCGTGGGAATCCTTGATCGTCGAGAGAAGGTATTAAAGAACCAGTCTATTCCCTTGGTTCGCGTAGCATGGAGGCATGGCGCGCCAGGAGAATCAACTTGGGAGCGCGAGGACGACATACGCAAGCGTTTTTCGAACCTATTCGCAGACCAAGGTATGAATTTACATTGTTAATTTATATCTTATACCATCATTGCATTCTATCGTGGCTTAATTTTAATTTCGAGGACGAAATTTTTACAAGTTGGGTAGAATGTAAAACTCCCTTCCTAAAAAATCGTATATACCCTTTATTTATTAATTATTAATTAAATTGTAGTAATTAGGTCTAAATAGGAGAAATAGATTTTTAATAATTTTTATGTTAGGTGTTCGGGCATTTAGAGGACTTATGGGACCATCAGAAATTTTTCGGAATTTATTCCATGTAGGAGACCCCTTGAGCAGTTGCTAGCCTAACGATGTGCATTACCCTAACATATAAATTTTCTTATGTGTGAATATATATATATATACATATATATATATATATATATATATATATATATATATATATATATATATATATATATATACAAATATATATATGTATATATATATATCTAAAGAAAGAAAGCAAAAGTATTAATAGAAATTAAACTAACTAATATAATAATAATAATAGTAATATTACTTAAATACTTGAACCACTTTTTGCATTGCTTTGGACTCCTAGCAACTTGCAGCACTTGCAATTCCTAGCACAATTGCTAAGGACCCGCCAGCAACTTGTTGCTACCAAGCCCGCCCCCTTAACCCTTCAGCCCTTCAATCCAGCAGCCGAATATTCCAACCCTTCCTTCCACGGACCCAATCCTCTCTCTCCCTCTTCCTATATTAATATATATATATAGTAAACTCTCAAAAAACCTAACCTAAAACTTCAGACTTCCTCTTCCCATCTAGAGCCGTCACCGCAGCCAGAGAAGCCCCGTCAAGCCATCCAACCATCCCGTCGACTCCGACCTCGCGAACTGCAGTTTCCCACTCGAGGCACCCTCGCTCCGGCGCGATTTTCCGTCGACTCGCTCGACCAAACGCTGTTCCGTTTTCATAGGTATGATCATCCCTTAACCCTCTCCAATATTCGTTTTATAGCCAACCTCGGAAAACGTGTGCCCCTAGGTGAAAAATAGCGTCCAAAGTGGACGGACAAACCCAATTCTGGAATTGCAGAATTCCAGAATGACCACCCATATTGCCGAGTTCGTATCTCCTACCACAGAGATCCGAATTCGGTGATTCTTTTTTATACCTGTAGAATACCTAACCTAGTTTATTTTCTGTTAAATAACCCTATGCTATTAGTCGCTGTGGACATAGTTAAATTCGTCACAAAATTGCGCGCACCCAATTTTTTCGGTTTTCCAAAAGTTGGAAAACGGAGCGCGCCCCGCCAAACGGGACCGCCTCGCCGTGTACCAAGTGTACCGCATGGTGCATACAGCGTAACCGGACACGTGAAATTTTGTGGGGACTGATTCGGACGCGTGTAAGCGCCGAAATCAGGCCGTATCTGCAGACACATTTCGTGTCGTAACTTTTGTGGAACTCGCACGTATTTTGTGCATGCTTTTCAGATTGCTACAAAACTTGCGCCACTGGACTCGTGGTAACGCGCTGGTCCTGTGACCCAAATTTCACGCGATTTTGAGACGGTTGACCAAATCGCCAATTGGCGGGCCCCATAGTTGACTTTTTGGACATAATTCTGTTCGGCCCATCGGAATCCACATTTGGACATACCATTGGGTTCGTATTGACATCTAGAGTTGTTTGACCTATAGTTTGTCCCATTTAGAGATTGTTATCCTTGACACATTTTTCGGTGCAAAGTGGGCCACCTATGGACCCCAATTTTACTCGAAATTACCGTTTTGCCCTTGTGTCCAAATTGGACGAAAGGGATGTGCTTTTTAGCTATTTTGCTCATTACAAAAATGTTGGTGATGTTTATTTCAGCATCCGGAGACGTTTGTTCGGAGTCCTTAGTTCCAGGTTCAGTGTCCTTGACATTTGGGCGCGTACACTTTACAGATTTCTTGTCAGGCAAGTATACCTTGCCATTGTACTATTTTTACATTCCATATGAGGCATGCATATTTATTTTCTGTTTATTTAGTTCATTTATTTTAAACTGCTATATAAACTGTACGTCCAAGGAAACTTGGGTGCAACGACGGTGTCGTCGTACTATGTTTTATTTATGTATATGCATTGGACCTACTTTATGAGACTACCCCATTTTTATGAGGCATTTATGTTTCATTGGCCATGACACTATTCATACACGAGTGTGAGTCACATGTAGGACACGGACTTGCGTATTCGGCTGGCCACTGGTACGTATAGGTCGTGTGACGAATAGGGATAACTGCCAATAGAAACTTTGCATGCTAGTAGACCTGGCGGTTATTAGAGATATTATCGTGTCATGGACATGACATGCTTAGAGCATTGGGTGGGGAGAACAACAAGTACCGCATTTGGGCTCCTTTGCACTTTCCTTGTGTAACCCGTACGCTCCGCCGGAGATACGCGGTCATGATGACCCCTATATATTATCATGGCGGGCCTCCGACGTTCGAAAGTTGTCGTGCCTTTGTAGGCCCCTGGATCTCCAAAAGAACTATGCCAATCCTATTTATGGCCAAATAGCCCACTTGTTAGAAAGTTATTCTCAAACTGCATTCACATAGATGGTTAGGCGACCCCAATGGATATTTATTTTCAGTACTTTATTGGCATGTGCTTTTTGTATCTTGTTACGTCCCTCTGAGGACCTGGTCCCTTCCAGATATAGGTGAGCAGGAGTACCCGCAGGATTATGTACATGGACCTGATGCTACCTATCAGCCTGAGGAGATCTTACCTTCTGATTATATGTGATTCATTGCAGCTGTTTAGAGATTCTAGTTGCTATTCTTTTCTAGACATTTATTCTTATATTAGAGTTTATTCTCTTCTCTCTTTAGTAGTTTATTATAGTCGATTTACAGTGGATTTGTCTCCACCCGACTATCACACTTTGAGATTACTATTTGAGACTGCTTCTTTGATATTCATTTATTGATTTCCATTATTCTATTATTTGTGCTGTGGATGAGATATAGAACTGCGTGTGACTTGTTGTGACATATATTTACCACTGTGGATTGGATATTCATGTACAGCGTACGTGTGTATATGGTTTCCATATATTGGAGTTCGTATACATACGACTGGCGTGTTACGTATTTCTAGTCCTACATATTTTGGGACTGGGACGTGACACACATAAGCATATAAAAATTACTCCAATAATATTCCTAGGCTATTGCTCAAATACCCCGCTCAAAGCTCAATACATTTGTGAGATACCTTGATATCTCAAGGTATTGGGATACTCTCCAATACCCCTCTAGTTAGCTATCTAGGCTAATAGATATATTCCTAGTTATTAATCTAGGCTAGAAAAAAATATATATAGCACACATATATATATATATATATATATATATATATATATATATATATATATATATATATATATATATATATATACACCTAGATATCTATATGCATATACATATATATTCACAACACATATACACATACCCATACATACCTTACCTTACCTATACATATATATATAACTATATATATAGATATCTATACACTTAGATAGATATAACTATCTATCTATATATCTATTACCTATCTATCTATCAACCTACGTATCTATCTAACTATCCAACTATCTATCTAAGTAATTATCTATCTATATAACTATCTAACAATCTAACTACTTATCTATCTAATAATCTATCTATTAGACTATCAAACTACCTCTCCCTCTACTACCTAGCTAAGCTACCTCGCTGCATGCTTGTACTGCTGCTCTGCATTTATGCTGCTGCTGCTGCTGCCTGCTGAGACTGCTGCTGCCCTTACTGCTGCTGCTGCTTGCTGTTATTGCTGCTGTACTGCTGCTGCATTGCAGCAGATGCTGCTGCTTAGCTGCTGCCCCCCCTCGCTCGTCTCGCACACAAACACAAGGACACACACATACGTATATACATATATATATAACTCTCTCTCTCTATATATATACAAACTAATACATATATTCTAATATCTATATACCAACACACACACACACACACACTTATACACATAAATATATATACATACACTTATATATATAAATACACACACAGTCTAACATATATATATATACTCATACACATAAATAAATAAATATATATATATATATATATATATATACATACGCACACTTATACATATACATATATATATATATATATATATATATATATATATATATATATATATATATATATAAACACCTAGACATATACACATAGATATATATATAAATACACACACAATTATAGATATTCAAACACATATACATAAATATATATATAGAGACACACACATAAATATATATATATATATATATATATATATATATATATATATAGACACATAAACACAACTCAACCACAACGCATACAACACACAAACAACACACCCCACTCACGCCCAACGACCCCGACACGCACAAACACCTATAAATATATAAAATATAATCCGAGAACTCTCGCACACACTCTCCGATGCTAACCCAACGCGCACACAAGCCCGAAACTAGAAAACCAAGTCGAAATGGCCGTTCGGTCATTTCGACGAACACGCGGTGTACGGTTCGGAAAACCTCCTGAAACGTACACCAAACCAACTCGGAATCGACCAAAATTTACCCACGGGTTCTAAACGATGCCTAGATCCTAAAAAAATACTACAGCGTCGATTCTAGGCCCATGGCAAAAACGCGCACGCACTTAGAACCGACGACGATGAAAACCCCAAATTTGCCCGAAACGCCCGTTTCTCCGCGACACGACTTTCCGTGTCCGAACGGAGACACGCACTCACCCTCTAGACACCCGACAACATCTAGCTAGATCCGTCTAACCTAGGACATCACCAAAAATTGGGCCAATCTCGGATTCCACCCGAAATTGACACAAAACCTAGTGTCAAAGTCTCTAAACTCAACCAAACTAGTTCCAACTTCCTCCCACGGGTAGACTTAGGGTCTAGGAAGGTTCTAAACCACTAATTACACTATATAAAAGTAATTAGTAAGAGAAAAGTTAGGGTTTACCTCTTGAAAGTTGGAATCCCAAGGCCAAAGTCTCCCAATCACTAGAAATTACCTCCCTCAAGCTCCAAGCCACCAAATTTAGCCTCCACACAAAGTCTAGGCTCCACACACCTAGGTTAGGGAAAATGCAAGGTTAGGGTTTACACAAAAGAAGAAGAAATGGAAGAAAGAAGGAAGAAAAGATGAGAACACTTACTTGGAGAGAAGAAAGGAAGAAGAAAGAAGAAGTGGAGAAGAAGAAGAAGTGAAGAAGAAGAAAAGGGGATGGGGGCTGCTGCGATAATCGGGTAGGGGCTAGAAATTAGGCTGGCCAAGCAAATAAAAGGGTTTCACAAGTTTCCAAATGCCCAAAACACCCCCCTCTCACTTGGTTTGGGTTTCGGGTTCCAAAAGCACTCAAACTAACTCCAAATCTCTCCAACTAACCCACTAAAAATATAATAAATATTCTAAACCCAAAAATAGGTCTCACAAGGGTGTGGGCTGGGTCAGACATGGGTCCACTAGGGTCTGACATGGGTCCAGGCTAGCCAAAATCCTAAAACAATTAATTAAAAATAATACAATCACTAAATAAATATAAATATAAATAATTAAATACAATACACAATTTACCAAATAAAAAAAATAACCCTATTTCCTAGAATCGGGTAGTGACAGGAGCCACCGCCGCCGCCGGAGCATCCGCCCAGCACCGCCGCTCGCCCCGCAACCGCGACCGCGAGCACCGCTCAGGAAAGTGACAACAACTTAGCCCTGTTCACGCCCCGATTCCTGTTCCATCGCTCGACCAAATTCGACCCCGTCTTTACCGGTATGTTCACGACCCATCTCTCTTCCAATACTATGTATTAGTTTTCTTCGATCAGAGCATAAACCTAGATAAAAATCGAGACCAAGTTGGAGAAAAACGACAACTTTTAATCTAAGAAAAACTGCTGTAACCATCAATGTTTACGGACTCGTATCTCCAACCACAGATATCCAAACGTAGATTTTCTTCTTGCTATGTGAAGACCACCTAACCTAGATTATTTTCTGTCAATTATAATATTTTAATTAATGCTGTATGCAGAATTAAACTGAGTTAAAAATTACAAAAAACCTGTTTTCAAACCTTTAAAATTAGCGATACGGAGCGCGCCCCGCCAAACGGGACCGTCCCGTCGCATACCAATTGCACCGAAAGGCGCGTATGATATGTCCAAACTTGTGAGCTTTTGCAGAAACTGATTCAGATGCGTGTGCGCGTCGGAATAAACCCATATCCGTGAGAAGTCCCCGTATCGCAACTTTTGCAAAATCCTGCACCATTTATTGTACGCTCGTCAGAATATGACAAAACTTGCGCCATTGGACTCGTGGTATCGCGCTGGTCCTGTTACCCAATTTTATGTAACCCGCACGCTCCACCGGAGATGCGTGGCCGTGATGACCCCTATATTACCTGGCGGCCTCTGAGGTTCGAAAGACGTCATGCTTTTTAGGCCCCTGAATCTTTAAGAGAATCATGCCAATCCCATTTTTGGTCAGATAGCCCACTTGTTGGAAAGTTGTTCTCAAACTGCATTCACATAGATGGTTAGACGACCCTTGGATGTTTATTTTTAGTACTTTATTGGCATGCTTCTATGTATCTTATTATGTCCTTCTGAGGACCTGGTCCTTTTTCAGATATAGACGGACAGGAGTATCCACAAGAGTACGGACCTGGACCTGACGCTTCTTACCAAACTGAGGAGGTCTTACCTTCGGAGTACCTTTGATTCATCGCAGCTGATGGATTTTTAGTTGCTATTTCTTTTGTGGATATTTATCTTATATTAGAGTTGATCTTTTCTCTCATTTAGTAGTTTTAGTATAGTCGATTTGCAGTGGATTCGACTATCATACTTTGAGACTTCCTATTTGGTATTCAGTTATTTATTCCTATTTATTATTTATTTGTGCTGTGGATGGGATATAGATTGCGTGTGACTTGTTGACAGTATATTACTACTTGTGGATTTGATATTCATGTAAAGCATACGTGTGTGTATGTTTTTCATATATTGGAGTTCGTATACATACGGCTGGTGTATTACGTATTCCTAGTCCTATATATTTTGGGACTGGGGCGTGACACAATGGCCAGCAGCATAACTCCATTGGACAAAACCAATTTAATGGACCCGTTAGAGTGTACTTAAGTTGTAATAAATATTAATGCAGTCTATTATAAAATAATTCTAATCTCATCCACAGAAAGAAGCATAACTAAATATGATAGACTAATAAAGATAATAGATAAAAAGAAATATAGTCTATCAACAAGTCAAAATAAATATTGTCTCGGGGAACAACCCGATAATATAAGTTAATACATAAATCCAAGAGTCAAGATATAAAATAACTGGAATCAGAAATAACTGAGTATGTAACAGAATACTCAGAAAAAATCCTCTGGCACAATCTCGTCCTCTGTTGTCAGTACTGCTCCAGCGTCAGCTCCTGTCCAGTAAACCTCGGGGTATTCCTTCTCTGCTGTACCTGGGGACATAATCTGGATCCAAGTCCTCAGGGGACATAGCAAGGTACAAGAATAACTCAAGCCAAATTAAATACAGTATATAAAAAATAGATCCTCAGGGCAAGCTATGTAACCAACTATGTGAAATATAATTTGAGAGCATCACAAGTACTCAGGCTGAATTCACTACAATCTCTTTGTCAGGGAGCCGGTAGCAATAATATCTCGAAAGGCCAAATACATGTGCCAAAGCTCTGGTACAGAGATTAAGGCACTCTCCAGTAATATAATATACATATATAATCATCCTGTAGCCTATGTGCCTCTCCCCATCCAATGTAACCTCACGTCTTATGTCCATAACACGCAAGATCATGACCTCTAGCTAGTACAACGAGTCATAATGATATCTATGTATATGTAAGTCTTATGTCCCAAATCCTGTAAACCTATACATAATCACCATGAATAACTCAGGAAAGATTCTGTCACATGAATAGTGTCAAGTGTCCTATGGTATGACGTACTTGATAAAACAAGCACATAAAAATATATATGATCGTTGTATCAACTCTCTAAGTGACGTTACACGACTCGGCGTGCGACGTCGACACCCAAATCTTGTTCGGACGCTTAGCAACGTCTCACGGTCCTAGGTTGAACAGGTATAACACAGAAGTATATGGAAACAATATAAGCAAATAAAAACACATGATCTTCTGCAAGTTGGCAATGTACTCTTGCTTGGGTTATGAACTCCGATAGTTGCTCAGATATTAGTGGAATTTCCAGGTACGCTTTCGGATGCTGAAACAAATATCACCATTACTCTCAGAATACTTAAAATAGTTAGGATTGACTATCCATAAGTCCAATTTGGACACAGGGACATAATTGATAGTTTTTGGCCAAAGTGGGGTCCACATGTGGCCCATTTTGCACCGAAAAATGTGCCAGAGACAAAGTTTTCCAAATTTATCAAATATAGTGTCTATAAGTCTAGAACGATGATACGAACCCAACAGAACGTCCAGTACAGGATTCTGGTGAGCCGATCACAAAATCGCCCGTCAAGTGGAACCGTGGGCCCACAAAAATAGAGTTTCGTCAACGTTCTCAGAATTGAACCAAACTTGGGACATAGGACCAGAGTAATGCTAAGAATTCGATGGTGCAAGTTTTGTTGCAAAACGACAAGCATACACAAAATTATGACGAGTGTTAGAACATGTCAATACGGGGCTTTACGGCGGATACGCGTTGATTCCGATGTACACGCACATCCAAATCAACTTTCACAAAATCCCATATGTACGCGCCTTTTGATATAATTTGTACATGATAAAGTCGCCTCGTTTAGTGGGATGCACCCCATTTCAGAAAATTTCAGGTTTAGAAAACCAAGTTTTTGGTCAACTTCTACCACGAATAAAACACAAGATGCAATAAATTAAAATTAACTAATTAAATAGATTAAATCTTGGTTATGTTATTTAAATTACTGTTTAAGTAGAATTTAAAAATATTAATTAGGTTGGATGAAAAATGGCCATTAACATGGGTGTTTGGGACAGTTTCCTGAACTCCAAATTGAATTTTTTTTTCCTATTTTGCGTCGCAAATTGTGAAAGACATAGGACACGAATCCCGAACTAATTATACATGATTCGAGAGGGTTATGTGGTCTTCATATAGGATTCAATAGATCGACATTTGGATAACCTTGCAAAGAGATACGGAGGTGGGAAGTAGCATACCTTACTGTTGCCGTGCTCGAGATGTTGGACGTCCCGTCTTCGCGGCGGTGGCGCGCGACGGTTCGCCGTCGTCGTCGGCGGTGACTCATCGAAAATGGAGAGGGTTGGATGGTGGACGAGAGGGTGGGTCTGGAGATTTTATAGGAGGTCAGAGGTGGACGCTATGGGGATGTGAAAGGGGGGTCGGTCGCGGTTGAGGGAGAGGAAAGGAACGGGTGCGGAAAGTTACTGAAGTTTAATAGGTTTGTGGGTCGGGTCGGGTCGGGTCGGGTCGCGGGTTATGGGTTCGGGTAGGATCCAGATCTATTAAGGTTGGGTTTAGTTTGGTTTGGTTTGGTTCAGTTTGGTTTGGTTTAAGTTGGGTTGGTTCGGTTTGGGTTGGTTTAATTAAAAATAATGATATTTGCTATAAAAAATTAGCTTTGGAGCCCAATAAATTCCAGAAAAATTACACAATACCCTATTATTAATAATACACTCAAAATATAATTTTTATAATATTTTAATAATTAATTTAATACACAAAAATATAAATCCCTGAAGAACATTTATTATAATTAATTAAAAATTACAGAAAAATCTACAAAAACTCAAAAATTTATAATATTAAATTCTAAAAATCTGGATGTTTACACTGGTCGTGTCAGGGAAGTGGCCGATGTGACTAGCCAATAAATGCATGTAAGAAAAAAAGACAAAGTCATGAAAATGCTCGCCCAAGCGGTGCAGGGATATGCGCCTACAAGAAAGAAGCGCATGCATCCGAGCCACGTACATATGTTGCCGCATAGATGTTTGGCCGCATAGATGTTTCATGTGCCCGGTGAGTCCGACACAAGGAGTTCTGTCACTTGACTCTTTCAAGTACTTAGTTTCAGAACACTCAGGTATAAATCAGACATGCGCCCAACAAGATAGGCACATGTTGTAAGGGTATGCGGCAAAGAGTTCATGTCGCATGGATCTCTCTGCTGCATAGCTGCTGGCCGCATGAAGCTCCATCGTCCCAAATCAGCGAGTCAATCATGAAAAAAGCTCTAAGTCTTGAAAACTTATTTTCTCTATAAAATCTTGTTTTCTCTATAAAATTCTCATTTTAAGTCCAAATCCAATGAAGTAAAGTTCTAAATCACTTGAAATTGAATGCTCTTCAACATAGAACAATTAGTTTTGAAAGACATTAAGTTTTAAGAGACCAAAACCAAGTAAAACTCATGGAATCTCCAAACTAAAAACTTAGATCTTCTCCAACCAAGGCTTAACAATCCAAAATACCAATAAGTAAACATGTAGAGAAGTTCATATAGCATATTATAGACTAATAAAATGCAAGAGAACTAATTAAGTGCAATAGTGCAATTTTTTTCTCATTTGCAAGTTGTACTTGCCTAAACCTACTACCACTACTACCCAAGGGGTAAGCCCACGACTGGGTGGGGGGGGGGGGGATTGGGGGTGGAGCTCGGGTTCGGCCAAGGAAGAGAAGAGGGGAGAGGAAAATGAAAAGAAAAGGAAAGTGAATGAATGAGGAAGAGAGAGAAAGAATGGGTTTATTTATAGCAAGGGAAGGGTGACTCATAATGCAAAATCTAAAATTACACAGAAGCAGCTAAAAAAATCCAAAAAATATACACAAAAAATAATATACAACAGTAGCATACGTATACCAGATACGAATACGAAAAACAGTAAGACGAGTATGAGAGAGTACAGTTCTCTGATTGACGTCGAGTAATCAATAAATCCGCAGACTTCTCCCATCACTTCTTAAAAAAATTGGATGTCGAAAGAGAAGAAATTATAACCCCTATTTGCACACCCTTTTTTTCCCAAAAGATTATGAGGATTTTATATAGGAGGAGTATTATATAGTTCTAAGTAATTCACATTCTAAGAGTGTAAACAATAATACAGAAATACTGATGAAAGATTGGCGATCACTACATGATGACTAATTATATCATTATTATATATATCTTCTATAATATAATATAATGAGATTTCAAAACGGTTCAAAAGTGAGTCTTCTAAGTTATATGTATATATCATCAATTAATTATTTTTTAAAAATTAATATTACATAAAAATTATTGAAAAAATTAAATATGTTATAATTAACACTTCAATGACTCAAATTCAGCCAACCAAAGAGAATACCTTCCACCTTAATCACATAAGTTACAATTACTTTTTTTATAATTAAATAATACTAGTATATATGCACGTGCTTTGCACGTATATTGAAGTGAATGATGTTGATGAGTTAGTTTATTTCTACTGCTTTTAATTATATAGGTTAATGGTTCAACACTTCGAATTCTTTGGTAACAATTTAAAAGATTTAGCAAGTAGCATGAACCCTTTGATTTCCGTAAATGGTTGTCATTATTGCATCTCTTAAATGGTTGTCAGTGAAATTTATTGTAGGTATTCTTTTTAATTACTAAATATGTTGAAGGGTATTTTTGGAACGAAAATTTTTCACGGTGAAGCCTAGTTTTGGCATTATATAGTAGAGATTATACAACTAACCGTTTTCAAAACTCTTTATAAAATGTAAAAATATATCCATAACTAATTATAATTAAATTATAATCAAATATATGACAAATTATAATTAAAATATAAATATAAATATATATAATAAAATTTAAATTAAATAATTTTATATTAATATTAGAAAGCAATTTATTTTACGTGCGAAATTTACTAGATTCTATATATGCTGGTGAAGTGAAGATGTAGAAACTAGAATGGTTGTGGGAGAGCAAAAGAGCATGTCATGACATTTTCAAAATTATTTTCGATAATAGTTAAAGATCAATTGGATCCTTTTGAGAAAAGAAAAACTATCAGAAACAAATTCACAAACGAGATGACGAAATGGAGCGCTAATCGCTATGCTTGTCATGTTGGGAACGCAATCTGAAGTGTAGCGGAATATGAATAGTTATGGACCGAATAAGCGATAACTGAAATAAATCGTAAAACCTTGCAACTTACAATTACAAACAATACCACAATCCAAATAAACACAAAATAATTTTGACATGGAAATCCAAGGATGATTGGAGTCCAACCCAAAAAACTTTCATTACTGGAGAAGAATATACCACTCCCTTGTACTGGGCCAAATCTGACCCAGGGCAGCCGGGATGACCGTGCAGGACCCACGAATTAGGAGAGTCTGAAAATATGGCCGATCCTAAACCAGGACTGCCAGGACGACCGTCCAGGATCCACGAACTAGGAGAGCCCGAAAACTCAGTTCACCCCCCACACACACCCACACCCACCATATATATATAATCTTGTATTGCCAATGACCCTCTAGCCTAGTGGTTAGTTGAGAGGCATGCAGATGGATCGACGTACCTCTAGTATACCGGTCGAATGTTGATCCAAATATGCCTTGCTCTCTGGAATGTCAATTTCCTTTAGAGTTGTACGTCTTTAATTTATACTAGTCTACGTGCACGTGCTTTTTCCGTATTTCAATTAAAATATGGTAAGACCAGCCATCGTCTTCCTCAAGTTACTATTTTTGTGAGTGTTTTTTTTATTGTACCAAGGGATTCAGGATTCTGGATACGGATTTGTTCTTTTTGTTCATTTTATATTGAGAGTAATAATTACTAGAAGAATTTATTGCCATTAGGACAAGAAGAGTTATATGTAAAGAAAATTTTTTATAGCATGCAAACTTTATTACTTAGACTTTTTAAACAAAATTACACGAAATTGACCTTATATTTCTCTTAATATGTAATCTATTTATTAAGTAGTCATCCCTCTTATTCTAAATTATCTATCTGTATCTCTTAATTTTTAACAACTATTTGAATACGTATATGTTGAGCAACGGCTTACAATGAAGTCTACATTTTGTATTATATAGTAGTATAGATATGGAATCATTAACCCTACAATATTTACTACACTTCAAATTACTGTAGTCTAGTGTACGGACGATACTTGAACAAATATTAATCACATATATAATATAGCAGAAAATAATCGACTATTTTGAAAACTGTATATTCTTATTTGTTGATCGATGTGTGCTCTACTCTAAAAGCAGATTGAAAATGATGAATTATATGAACATGTACAGCTCCCTAGCTACGACCCCATGCACCATGACACTGTTCACACGAAACATTCGCGCGAGGGAGCCAGCTGCTGCTTAATTGTTTATTTTCTTTCTTCTTTCCTAGTACAATCATTGTATAGATTGCTGACGAGGTTTGTTGTCGATACCTAGCTAGTCCTCGATCGTTACGAAACATTACATTGTCTCCACTGTTACCATTTTTTACTGTGTAGGTACGTACGCGCACGTAAATTTTGATATTAGTTGAGAAATAAATAAATAAATAAATAAATATATATATATATATATATATATATATATATATATATATATATATATATATATTCGATCAGACTTTTGAACCTATCAAGAAAACAAGTCCAGACTGTTGGTTTTGCTTTTATTACAAAAACTCAAGTTCCTCTTCCTTTCTTTAGTCCCACATCGGATGGGGCAAAGCTTTCTTGTGTATATATATTAGTTTCTCTCCTTGGATCTATTAAGTTGTTGTGTGGAAAACCCCTTGGGCCACACACGCGTGCCGCCGCCGCCGCCCGTCCCGGTTCGGTTCGGTTCGGCGAGTAACGTGTGCGGGTACGTGCCAACATCTGCGGGCGCCGAATGCCGATTCGATTTCCTCTTCGGGTTCGGGCTGGGACCCTAAAATTCTTTTTGCTCCTCTTTATTCTTTCATTTATTTTTCTGAACGTTACGAATTATTTTGAACCGTTATATTTTTCAGTGTCCAGGTTCATTCGTTTAATTCTCCTGTGTAACGGCTGAATTAATCGTAAATTAATTCAGACCGTTACACATCAGTATTATATATTCGTCTGTGTTTTTTTGTAAACGATCAGAAAAATTTCTTTCCTCCAAACCTTTGCTGCCAAAATTCTGTTCATCGTCTCCAAGCTCTGGGCAGAGCTAAGTCCTGGTCGTTCTCTCCATGTCGTGTGCGGCAACGAGATACCGGTAGTGCGGGGGTTTTACCACTAGGAGCTTCGGGAACGTCTGCACACAGATCCCGAATAATCTCTTAGGGCAGTGCTTCATGCACGACTTCCCCAGAGGCCGGTAACATCTGTTTAATTTTATTTTTGTATTCTGAAATTTTTCAAAAAGAAAACAACGAATTCTAACAATCTAAGAGTTTAATCATTTGTTAGAATTTTTACTGTAGCAATTATTGTCTACAAATACAAGTTGATAGTTACTGTTCTAGAAAATATTAGCTACTGTTAGAATATTAAATTGTTACTGTCTAGAAATACAAGTTGATTGTTACTGTCAAAATATTAAATTGTTCAGTTAGAATTTGCTACTGTTAGAAAACTTCTATACTGTCTTAATCACTTACTATTGTTAATATACAATTGCTATTCTTACTATACTGTTAAAAAAAATTTGCTTACTGTTAAAAGAATTTGCTTAAAAATAAAAATAAAAATTAGTTACTGTTGCTAATTAAGAGTTCAAGTTAATAGTTAAGGATTCTAAATAATTGATAGTTACTGTAACATACAATTTAATTCTAACTATTTGTCAATTGTAAATTTGCTTAAAGTGTTTAAATATTGTTAGCACATTTGATAATTTTGTCAATTGTAATTTTTGATCACAATTTTTTTTTCAATTACAACATACAATTTGCTTCATTTTTAATCACTTAGTTTTTTGAAAGCATTCTACGACAAAAAAAAAATAGTTTAGTAAAAAGGAAATTGTAAATAAAATTTTCAAATCTAAAGTTTCAAAGTAGAGACAAACTCGGACACAAGCCGAAAGGGTCCTTCTGTCAACCGGGTGTAAATAATCCTAAGCGACACGGTACTTAAGAGTCTTCGGACCGCCGCTAGCTGGGAACCGGCCCCTCCAGCTAACCTGAGTTGATCAACACTTGAAAAACTAAAGATTTTAAGATTGATTAGCAAAGACCACCTAAACTATTATCTTAGACATTGTTATTAAATAAATTTATATTTTTAGACTGCAATCATGACTGGTAAGGAGGAATCCTCTACTGCAAAATCTGCTAAGTTTGATGGCTCATACTTTAATAGATGGCAGAGCCAAATGAAATTTTGGCTCACGACCTTAGGACTTATTTCTGCCATTGATGGGTTCACACCCATCACAAATGATTCTGATGAAACTGAGTCTGACATAGGAGTGTCCACCTCATCGAAACCAAAAACCCCTAAAGAGATAGACTTTCACTGTTTTTATAGAATTCTAAGCGCATTATCTGAATCCTTGTATGATATATTTTTTGAATACAAGAGCGCTAAAGAACTCTGGAAAGCCTTGGAAGATGAATACGGCTGTGATGATGCCGAAATAGAAAGGTTTAATTCTTCAACCTTTAATAGGTATTTCATGGTAGATGACAAACCAATGAATGACCAGCTCCATGAATTCCAATAATACCTTAGACATATTCAAGCCAAAGGGACATCTTTCTCCAATGAACATAAAATAGCATGCCTAATAGACAAGCTACCTCCCTCTTGGTCTGATATGGCTAAGGATCTTATCCATACACAAGGAGATCTTACCTACAATTATGTCCTAAAGAAAATTAGAACCGAAGAACAAATTAGATTGAGGTCTAAGCCTAAAACTAAATCTAAAGCTAAGGTAAACCTTGTAGAAGGCCAAGGAAAACCCAAGTCTAATTTTTCTTATAAATCCAAGAAGAATTTCTTCAAGAAGAAGAAAAACTTTCAGCCTAACCACCAAAACCAAAAACCTAGAAACTTCAGTCAGACTCAGGATCAAAAGAGATTTTGTTTTGTGTGTGGTAAAACAAACCATATGGCCATCAACTGCTACCATAGGAAGAAGAAAGCTGTCCAGACCTCCTACAAAGGAAAGGGCTCAGTTAGACCAGAAGCGAACATGCTTCACAAAGGTTCTTCGAGTTCCTTCAGGTCTGTAAGCTTTCAACCCCTTATTAACCTCTCTTACCATTCTAATGATTGGTGGTTGGATTCTGGAGCTAATGTTCACGTTTCGTTTGATCGCTCCTGTTTTTCAAACTATCAGGAATCAAGTGGAGGAGGTGTGACCCTAGGAGATGGCTCAACGGCACAAATTATTGGAAGAGGAAAAGTTAACCTGAAGATGACATCAGAAAAAATCTTAACTCTTCATGATGTTCTTCATGTGCCGTCTGTCAGGAGAAACCTAGTTAGTGGATCCCTTATTGTAGCCTCAGGATACAAAATTATAATGGAAGCTAATAAAGTAGTTTTTTCTAAGCATGACTCTTTTATAGGAAAAGGCTTTGTAAAAGACGGTCTTTTCATTTTAAGTACATTGAATAAAATGTCTGATTGTTCTCTCATTGTCTCTAATATAGAATCTTCAAATGTTTGGCATGGCAGACTAGGTCATGTGAACCTAGGTTCTATTAAAAGAATGATGACCTTAGATCTTATTCCCAAGACTCCAATAGATGACAAACACAAATGTGAGATTTGTGTTCAAGCCAAACACACTAGATTATCTTTCAAATCTGTAGAAAGAAATTCTGACCTTCTAGAACTTATTCATAGTGATGTATGTGACTCAAATAGGATTTTGACTAGAGACGGTAGAAAATACTTTGTTACGTTTATAGATGATTATTCAAAGTATTGTTACATCTACCTTCTCAAAACCAAAGATGAAGTTCTAGATAGATTTAAGGTCTACAAATCTGAAGCTGAGAATCAATTAGAAAGGAAGAATAAGATCCTTAGATCTGATCGTAGTGGAGAATATACCTCAAACGAAATGATTAACTTCTGTGAAGAACATAGAATAATTCATGAGGTAACTGCTCCTTATTCACCTCAGTCTAATGGAGTTGCTGAACGCAATAACCTCACTCTGTTAGATATGGTGAATGCCATGCTTCTCAGCTCTGGTGCTCCTGATAACTTGTGGGGAGAAGCCCTTTTAACTGCCTGTTACATTCTTAATAGGATTCCTAGTGAGACAAAAGATAAGACTCCCTATGAGCTGTGGAAAGGTAGAGCACCTAGAAATAATTACCTTAGAGTTTGGGGATGCCTTGCTAAAGTCGGAATTCCCGAACCTAAAAAGAGGAAGATTGGTCCCAAGACTGTAGACGCTGTTTTCATAGGATATGCCTTAGACAGCTATGCCAATAGATTTCTAGTGACTCACTCAGAAGTAAATAAAATCTCTAACAATACCATTATAGAAGCAAGAGATGCAGTTTACTTTGAAAATATATTTCCTTTTAAGGATAGAAGTTCAATCTCTTCCTCCATACCCTCTACTAGTTCTCAAGTCCAAATACCTAGCTCTCAATCTGAACAAGACTTAGAACCAAGACGGAGTAAAAGGAATATGATTGAAAAAAATTTAGGAGAATAATTCTTCACCTTTTTGATAGAGGGTGATCCCTTAACTTATGAAGAAGCAATATCATCTCCTGATGCTCCCTTCTGGAAAGAAGCCATTAACAGTGAATACAACTCCATCATGGAGAATAACACTTGATTTCTAACAGATCTACCTTTAGGGAATAAACCAATAGGTTGTAAGTGGATTTTCGAGAAGAAACTCAGAGCCGATGGTACTATAGAGAAATACAAAGCTAGACTAGTTGCCAAGGGTTTTACCCAGAAGAAAGGGTTAGATTATTTTGATACCTACTCTCCTGTAGCTAGGATCACATCCATTAGAACTCTCTTGGCCTTAGCATCCATTCATGATATGCTAATCCATCAAATGGATGTAAAGACAACATTTTTGAATGGAGATCTAGAGGAAGAACTTTATATGGACCAACCGGAAGGTTTCATTGCTAAAGGTCAAGAAAAAAAAGTCTGTAGACTAGTAAAATCCCTCTATGACTTGAAACAAGCTCCCAAACAATGGCACAATAAATTTGACAAAGTAATTTGTGAATATGGTTTCTTGTCAAATGAGTATGACAAATGTATATACTCTAAAGGTACATGTAAAAAAAGTTGTGTCATTTTATGCTTGTATGTAGATGACATCCTTATCCTAGGTTCATCACTGGAATTGATAAATAGTACAAAGAACTATTTATCTAGCCAGTTTGATATGAAAGACCTAGGAGAAGCAAACTTAATTTTAGGAATGCAAGTGACCAAAGGAAAAGAGGGTTATACTCTATCTTTAGCACATTCAATTGAAAAAATGCTAAAAAGATCTGAGTTATTTGATAAGAAACATGTCCTTACTCCTTATGACAGCAGTATTGTACTGAAAAAGAATGAAGGATCACCTTTGGAACAACATAAATATTCACAGATGATAGGCTCCCTTATGTATATAACAAACAGGACAAGACCTGATATTGCATTTGCTATTGGGAGACTAAGCAGATATACCAGTAACCCAAATCAGTCATATTGGACTGCCTTGGATAGGGTATTTAGATATCTCAAGGGCACCCTAGATTACAAACTTTATTTTACTAGGCACCCTGATATCATAGAAGGTTATTCAGATACAAACTGGGTAACCGACTCACATGATATAAAATCTACTACTGGATATGTATTTACTTTAGGAGGAGCTGCGATCTCCTGGAGCTCTTGTAAGCAAACTATCATAGCTAGGAGTACAATGGACTCCGAAATGATAGCTTTAGATACAACTTGCACAGAAGCTGAATGGCTTAAAAATCTTATTATGCATATACCTGTTTCTCTTAGTCCTGTTCCTGCAATTCAATAAATTGTGATAATAAATCTGTTATTGAACTACTAAAGCATGATTCTGTGAATGCTAAGATGAACAGGCACCTGCAGCTGCGCTTCAAGTCAATAAAAAGCCTACTAGGCAAATATGTGGTTCTTGACTATATAAAGTCAGAAAAGAACCTTGCAGATCACTTGACGAAGGGTCTGTCTAGGACTTTGATCCTAGAATCATCGAGGGGGATGGGGTTAAGCCCATAAGTTAGTCACCAGCAGTGGCAACCCAACCGAGTCTGACTGGAGATCCCAAGAAGCCGGTTCAATGGGTAGAAACAAGCTGAACTTAGGTGACTTTATGGAACACTGACTCGAGATTAAAGTCTCATTAAAATAAAGCCCAAGAGCTGTACATGTGTACAATGACTCCCCATCCCTATGGTGACAGTGTTCCTGTGTGATATGGTTAGGATGAGGTTAAACTCTTAATAGGTCCAAGCTGTAATGCTGGGTTGATTCATATCACCAACCATTAAGGACTTACCTATATGAGAGGTCGTGAAGGCCGCGACTATGGGACAGGGCGATCCCAAACAACTCTCATGAATGTGGAAAGTACGCATGGCCATTTAAAGCGCCACCCGATAGACCAAGGACCTCTAGCGTACTATGTGTGCTATTTTTCTAAATCTGGTTCAAGAAGTCTGATTCAAGGCATAGTCCATCAAGCACTTCTTCAGATTAAGGCAATAGTCACTACGTGAAATTCAAGGCTGTAGTCCATCTCATCTATGCATAGTATTTTACTGCCCAGATGCTCTCTCTATTTACTTCACTCTTATCTCTGTTTCGGAACTTGACTTTTTTGGGGGGGGTTGTTGGTTTTGCTTTTCTTACAAAAACTCAAGTTCCTCTTCCTTTCTTTAGTCCCACATCGGATGGGGCAAAGCTCTCTTGTGTATATATATTAGTTTCTCTCTTTTGCTCTATTAAGTTGTTGTGTGGGGAACCCCTTGGTCCATACGCGCGCGCCGCCGCCGCCGCCCGGCCCAGCTCGGTTCGGTTTGGTTTGGCGCGCGTAACGTGTGCGGGTACGTGCCCACATCTGCGGGCGCCGAATGCCGATTCGATTTCCTATTCGGGTTCGGGCTGGGACCCTAAAATTTTTTTTGCTCCTCTTCATTCTTTCATTTATTTTTCTGAACGTTGGAATTAATTTCTAACGTTACGAATTATTTTAAACCGTTATATTTTTCAGTGTCCAGGTTCATTCGTTTAATTCTCCTGTGTAACGGCTGAATTATTCGTAAATTAATTCAGACCGTTACATATCAGTATTATATATTCGTCTGTATTTCTTTGTAAACGATCAGAAAATTTTCTTTCCTCCAAACCTTTGCTGCCAAAATTCTGTTCATCGTCTCCAAGCTCTGGGCAGAGCTAAGTCCTGGTCGTTCTCTCCAAGCCGTGTGCGGCAACGAGATACCGGTAGTGCGAGGGTTTTACCACTAGGAGCTTCGGGAACGTCTGCACACAGATCCCGAATAAACTCTTAGGGCAGTGCTTCGTGCACGACTTCCCCAGAGGCCGGTAACATCTGTTTAATTTTATTTTTGTATTCTGAAATTTTTTAAAAAGAAAACATCAAATTCTAACACAGACACTGCATGCTAATATATATATATATATATATATATATATATATATATATATATATATATATATATATATATATATATATAATTTTGTTCTCTATGATTAAGGTAGTGATGCATCCCCATGTTGTTCCTTTATTTGGACTTTAAATGTTATGTTTGGTCACTTTGGTTGCCATTTCCTTAAGGAAATCAAAGGAGGAGGAATATATATATATTAATTTTTTTAAGAAAGTAACAAACAAAGTGTTATGTTCGGTCACTTTGTTTGTCACTTCCTTAAGAAAATCAAAGAAGAGGATAATATATATATATATATATATATATATATATATATATATATATATATATATATATATATATATATATTTGTTCCTTTGTTTAGACTTTAAATGTTATGTTTGGTTTTGCTTGCAACTTCCTTAAGGAAATTAAAGGAGGAGGAATATATATATATATATATATATATATATATATATATATATATATATATATTCCTCCTCCTTTAATTTCCTTAAGGAAGTTGCAAGCAAAACCAAACATAACATTTAAAGTCTAAACAAAGGAACAAATATATATATATATATATATATATATATATATATATATATATATTTGTTCCTTTGTTTAGACTTTAAATGTTATGTTTGGTTTTGCTTGCAACTTCCTTAAGGAAATTAAAGGAGGAGGAATATATATATATATATATATATATATATATATATATATATATATATATATTGTTTCTTTATTTAGACTTCGAATGTTATGTTTGGTCACTTTGCTTGCCACTTCCTTAAGGAAATCAAAGGAGTATATGTTAGAAATATTGTCTTTTACTTTCTTCAAAATTTCAGAATACAAAATAAAATTAAACAATGTTACCGGCCTCTGGGGAAGTCGTGCACGAAGCACTGCCCTAAGAGTTTATTCGGGATCTGTGTGCAGACGTTCCCGAAGCTCCTAGTGGTAAAACCCCCGCACTACCGGTATCTCGTTGCCGCACCCGACTTGGAGAGAATGACTAGGACTTAGCTCTGCCCAGAGCTTGGAGATGAAGAGGAATGAAACAGAATGTTGACAGAGGTTCTGAGTAGAGAAAAATTTCTGATCTGATTTACAAAGAAAACAGTCCGATATATATAAAACTGTTGTGTAACGGTCAGAATTAATTCTCTATTAATTCAGACATTACACAAGAGAATAAATAACGAACCTGGACACAAAACTGGTTCAGAAACATTTTGTAACGTTCAGCTATTAAATCAGACGTTACACAAGAGAATAAATAACGAACCTGGACACAAAACTGGTTCAGAAACATTTTGTAACGTTCAGAAATTAATTTTCTAACGTTTAGAAAATTAAATAAAAAAGAAGAGGAGCAAAAAGATTTTTAGGGTCCCAGCCCGAACCCGAAGAGGAAATCGGATCGGCATTCGGCGCCCGCAGATGTGGGCGCGTACCCGCACCCGTTACGCGCGCCGAACCGAGCCGAGCCGGGCCGGGCGGCGGCGGCGGCGCGCGCGTGTGGCCCAAGGGGTTCCCCACACAACAACTTAATAGAGCAAAGGAGAGAAAGTAATATATGTACATAGGAAGGTTTTGGTGCATCCGATGTGGGACTAAAGAAAGGGAGAGGAATTGAGCTTTTGTAAGAAACAAACAAAACAAAAACCAACAATCCCCCCCAAAAGGTCAAGTTCCGAAACAGAGATAAGAGAGTGAAGTAAATAGAGAGAGAGAGAGCATCTGGGCAGTAAAATACTATGCATAGATGAGATGGACTACAGCCTTGAATCTCACGTAGTGACTATTGCCTTAATCTGAAGAAGTGCTTGATGGACTTTGCCTTGAATCAGACTTCTTGAACCAGATTTAGAAAAATAGCACACATAGTACGCTAGAGGTCCTTGGTCTATCGGGTGGCGCTTTTAAATGGCCATGCGCACTTTCCACATTCATGAGAGTTGTCTGGGATCGCCCTGTCCCATAGTCGCGGCCTTCACGACCTCTCATATAGGTAAGTCCTTAATGGTTGGTGATATGAATCAACCTAGCATTACAGCTTGGACCTATTAAGAGTTTAAACTCATCCTAACCATATCACACAGGAACACTGTCACCATAGGGATGGGGAGTTATTGTACACATGTACAGCCGCTTGGGCTTTATTTTAATGAGACTTTTAATCTCGAGTCAGTGTTCCATAAAGTCACCTAAGTTCAGCTTGTTCCTACCCATTGAACCGGCTTCTTGGGATCTCCAGTCAGACTCGGTTGGGTTGCCACTGCTGGTGACTAATTTATGGGCTTAACCCCATCCCCCTCGATGATTCTAGGATCAAAGTCCTAGACAGACCCTTCGTCAAGTGATCTGCAAGGTTCTTTTCTGACTTTATATAGTCAAGAACCACATATTTGCCTAGTAGGCTTTTTATTGACTTGAAGCGCAGCTGCAGGTGCCTGTTCATCTTAGCATTCACAGAATCATGCTTTAGTAGATCAATAACAGATTTATTATCACAATTTATTGAAATTGCAGGAACAGGACTAAGAGAAACAGGTATATGCATAATAAGATTTTTAAGCCATTCAGCTTCTGTGCAAGTTGTATCTAAAGCTATCATTTCAGAGTCCAATGTACTCCTAGCTATGATAGTTTGCTTACAAGAGCTCCAGGAGATCGCAGATCCTCCTAGAGTAAATACATATCCAGTAGTAGATTTTATATCATGTGAGTCGGTTACCCAGTTTGCATCTGAATAACCTTCTATGATATCAGGGTGCCTAGTAAAATAAAGTTTGTAATCTAGGGTGCCCTTGAGATATCTAAATACCCTATCCAAGGCAGTCCAATGTGACTGATTTGGGTTACTGGTATATCTTGCTTAGTCTCCCAATAGCAAATGCAATATCAGGTCTTGTCCTGTTTGTTATGTACATAAGGGAGTCTATCATCTGTGAGTATTTATGTTGTTCCAAAGGTGATCCTTCATTCTTTTTCAGTACAATACTGCTGTCATAAGGAGTAAGGACAGGTTTTTTATCAAATAACTCAAATCTTTTTAGCATTTTTTCAATTGAATGTGCTAAAGATAGAGTATAACCATCTTTGCCTTTGGTCACTTGCATTCCTAAAATTAAGTTGGCTTCTCCTAGGTCTTTCACAAGATAATAGTTTAGGTGGTCTTTGCTAAACCATCTTAAAATCTGTAGTTTTTCAAGTGTTGATCAAATCAGGTTAGCTGTAGGGGCCGGTTCCCAGCTAGCGGTGGTCCGAAGACTCTTAAATACCGTGTCGCTTAGGGTTGTTTACACCCGGTTGACAGAAGGACCCTTTCGACTTGTGCCCGAGTTTGTCTCTACTTTGAAACTTTAGATTTGAAGATTTTATTTGCAATTTCCTTTTACTAAACTATTTTCTTTTGGGGTTTTTGATTGCTTTCAAAAAACTAAGTGATTAAAAAAAATTAAGCAAATTGTATTAACTATCAATTAGAAGCAAATAGTGAGAAGCAAATTGTATTAACAGTAATTAAGCAAAAGAATTTGCTCCAGCATCCAGCAACTAACAAGTAGTGCTAATCAACAGAACAAATAAGCAATGGTAAGTACCAAATGAGTAGTGCTACTTAGATTGCAAGTTTTACAAGTAACAAATTTGCTACAGTAATAAAATAATTGTTTGGTTACAGCATAAACTGTTAACTACAAAACTTGTTAACAAGTATTGATAATCCACAACAAGTAGCAAGTAGCAAGTAGCAAGTAGCAATTTAACAACCGATTTTATTTTACTTCAGTGAAAACAGAAACAGTATTAACTTGAATTGCTATAGAACAAATTTATAGAAAATTTCTACTGTTAACTTGAATTTGCCACAGTAACTATCTTTGGTACGAGAAACGAAATCAACTTGTTAGGTTTTTACAGTAACTAAAAATATCTAGAAAATTAATTGTCACAGTAACTAAATCAATAGAAATCAACTTGTTACAGTAACTTGTTTACAAGAACCGAAATCAACTTAGATTGTTACAGTAACTAAAAATGTCTAGAAAATTAATTGTCACAGTAACTAAATCAATAGAAATCAACTTGTTACAGTAACTAAAAATATCTAGAATTAATTGTCACAGTAACTAAATCAATAGCAAATTTTATTCACTGTATGTAATATTTTCTAAAAATAACAGTTGACAGTATAAGAAAATTGAAACTGTGAAAGTATTAAGAAACTTTCAAAATTTGCTAACAGTAGCTAATTCTAACAGTAGCTAATAGTAACTATCAGTAGCTAATTCAAACAGTAGGTAATTCTAACAAAGGATAAACTCTTAGAACAATACTGTGATCAAAAGTTTTCTAACAGTATAGTAAGCAACTTGGATTTCTAAAGAATGAATTATTTTGAAGAATTGGTGAATAACGAAAGTTTATCTAGAATATGCACATGCTTGCTGACAGTAATATTGAGTAGGAACTAGAAAATTAAATCCTGGCAAGAACCATTGACTATAATATTTTTATGACATATATCTACTGCTTGACCAAGTAGTATATATATGTAAGAACTGGGAAAATTTTTGTCTAGGTAAGAAGGATACTGATGCATACTCTGCAACAATAAATTTTAGGAAACATCAGCATGGTTCAGATCTGAAATATATATATGCTTTGTGTTCGATACCATTTGATGAAAATCAACTCTAACATTCGGTTAACAGTAAGTATTTAAAAACAGTAACAAATCAAATGAATTCTAACAGTAGCTATATCAAATGACTTGTAACAGTAGCAAACCGTGGCACAACAGTAACTAATTTTTTTTTTCTTTTTTCTTTGTAGAACAAATCAACAGTAAGTATTTAAATTCTAACAAATAATAAACTATTTGAACAAATCAATTCTTTAGATATGAAGTAACTATTTAGTTAACAGTAAGTAAGTAAGTATCAATTGTTCAGAATAAATAAATTTTATAACAAACAGTGAGTAAGTAACTATTGAATTTTCTAAACAGTAAGTATCAATTGTTCACTCAGTTTTCAATTGCTAACCAGTGAGAAGCAAATTGCTAAACAGTAACTATTGAATTTTCTAAACAGTAAGTATTGAATAGTTTCTCACAGTGACTAAGAATAGTTTCTCACAATGACTAAGAATAGTTTTTCAAAGTAACAATGGCAAGGTTTTCAAAGTAACAATTTCCACAGTATACTAAGAATAGTTTTTCACAGTGACTAAGAATTTTTATTTTTTATTTTCTTACACAGTAAGAATGGTTTTCAGAATACAAAATTCTTCTAACAGTTCTAACAAAATATAACAGTAAGTATTGAAACAATTGTAATACGAATAAACTCTTAGATTGTTAGAAATATTGTCTTTTACTTTCTTCAAAATTTCAGAATACAAAATAAAATTAAACAATGTTACCGGCCTCTGGGGAAGTCGTGCACGAAGCACTGCCCTAAGAGTTTATTCGGGATCTGTGTGCAGACGTTCCCGAAGCTCCTAGTGGTAAAACCCCCGCACTACCGGTATCTCGTTGCCGCACACGACTTGGAGAGAATGACTAGGACTTAGCTCTGCCCAGAGCTTGGAGATGAAGAGGAATGAAACAGAATGTTGACAGAGGTTCTGAGTAGAGAAAAATTTCTGATCTGATTTACAAAGAAAACAGTCCGATATATATAAAACTGTTGTGTAACGGTCAGAATTAATTCTCTATTAATTCAGACATTACACAAGAGAATAAATAACGAACCTGGACACAAAACTGGTTCAGAAACATTTTGTAACGTTCAGCTATTAAATCAGACGTTACACAAGAGAATAAATAACGAACCTGGACACAAAACTGGTTCAGAAATATTTTGTAACGTTCAAAAATTAATTTTCTAACGTTTAGAAAATTAAATAAAAAAGAAGAGGAGCAAAAAGATTTTTAGGGTCCCAGCCCGAACCCGAAGAGGAAATCGGATCGGCATTCGGCGTCCGCAGATGTGGGCGCGTACCCGCACCCGTTACGCGCGCCGAACCGAACCGAACCGAACCAAACCGAGCCGAGCCGGGCCGGGCGGCGGCGGCGGCGCACGCGTGTGGCCCAAGGGGTTCCCCACACAACAACTTAATAGAGCAAAGGAGAGAAAGTAATATATGTACATAGGAAGGTTTTGGTGCATCCGATGTGGGACTAAAGAAAGGGAGAGGAATTGAGCTTTTGCAAGAAACAAATAAAACAAAAACCAACAGTATATATATATATATATATATATGTGTGTGTGTGTGTGTGTGTGTGTGTGTGTGTGTGTGTGTGTTGTCAAAATCGGACCATAAGGTCAGATCGGATTGGACCAAAAGATCAATTCGGTCTAAAATTTGTGATTTATTTGGTTGAAGGATTTGTATCTCTTTGAATAATTTATTTAAACATTAATTCTGCTAAGTTGGGTGAATTCCTTTGATTTGTTGTTGGCCTTCACATATTTTATTGATTTTTGGTGTATTCATTTGATCGCCATATTTTGTGCAGCCATACAGTAGAGAAGTCTGAAAGTTAACTTGGTATTTAAAAATTGTGCAAAGCGATGCCATCAAGATTATTTTGATGGAATATTAATGTGGATTATATTAAATAGCACATATCTTCCATTATATAAAGCGACTTCTACACGGCTCAAAAGTGAGTGGTCTTAGCCGTTAGTAAATACTCAATCAATTAAATTTAAAAAATTAATTACGGTAGATAAATAAAACCTTAAAATAACTTCTATCTTTTCCATTCAAACCCTTAATAAATACTCAACCAATTCACTTAAAATAACGGAAGAATAAAAAAAATCTAAAACCAACTTCATTCCCATCATCTGTAACCCACTATTTTCTTCCAACAAACTTAAATACTAAATTTAAAATTATTTAAATACTAAATTTAAAATTTAATTGAAAAAATACCAAAAAATATGAAAATTGTTTAACAAAATTTAAGTCAAATATATTAAAATATTTGAACTAAGTACATGGTATTATTTGACTCACATATCCAAAACTGTAAAACATATCTATAACAAATTCTAATTAAAATATATTTAAATTATATATTAAATATTTTAAAATAATTTAAATTTTATATAATATTTTTATAATTTTGTTTTTACGTGCAATGTCCGTGGAGGTAACTAGTTAATATATATAATTGTACATTATTGGAGAACAAAATCAGTAAATTAAGTAAATATATTTGTATATTACTGGAGTAATAATGATTTGAATACAGATTACACACTTATAACTTTTGTAATAAATTAACGATAATTAGATAATTATATGTTAACCGTAATCGACAACCAAATATATATATATATATATATATATATATATATATCACAAACCAGAATTCTGTTTCCTTTAACGCAAAAAATATTTAATATTGAATGAAAAAAATATTCGAATATAATTTTGAAACTCGAAAGAAGAAATGATATTCAATCTAGTGTAAATATTAGATATCAGGTTAATATGATAAAACATAACAACCAAAAAATAATCTGTTTACTTTTCTACATTAAAACCAAGAAATATTATAGTTAGAAAGACAAAAATATTATTAATTTTTTATATATTATATATTAAAAAAATAACAACAGGCGAATTTTTTTTTGCAAAAAAGAAACAACAGGCGTTAAACTAGGAGGGGTGTTTTTTACAAAAAATAGCAGGCGTTAAACTATGAGTTGTTTTTAAAAAAAAGTAAATGCTAAAAATCTCTCCAACCCCATCCCTCCTCCCGCCGCCAAGTGTCCCTCCCCTATTTGTCTGGGTATACGTGCGGGGCCTGTCGCGCCCGATCCCGTAAGGGCCGATTGTCCTTACTTGGTCCCTAGGGAACCGATCGTCCTCGCTTGGGCGCGATGCCGCGCAAGCCTAAGTTGCGCTTGCACCAGGCAAAGTACCTGCACAAGACACAAGTTAGACAAAAATATACATATATAGGCACAGTGTAAAATGCAGAGAACCAAAGTTGAATACATTGATAGGAACACAAAATACTTTTTTTTATTGAATACTTGAAGATTTGGATTGGAAAGTGCTTGCTTGGCTGAGTTACAAAAATATGTCATAGAAGGCTTACAACTCTTTTTACATTCCCAAAACTAGCCACAACGCTCACACATTACATCCTTTTAGTAGGACCAAAATCAAAATATCTAGCAAAAGATGAGTTTCCCACTGGAGAGGAAAGCTAAGAAAGCAGCATGAGCACGGTCCCACGGAAGGTTGCGCTAACACTGATTCAGAATGCTTGCTAAGCTCTCGCGTCCAGTACCTGGATATTTGCCCACAAACGTGGGTCAGTACTACCACATGTACTGGTGAGTGACTGTGGCCAAACTCACCTAGAAATCCACACTAAGTAAGCATATGAAGCTAGCATTATTCGGTAATCTTTCTAGTTATCTAGTTTCTTTTTAACAATTCATGCAAGAAAATATAGACAATAATTGAACCATGCATATGATAATTCTTACCCACGGCCGAGAAATTATCCCTGCAATAGACACACAAGTTAGTCACAATTTTGGATATATGGATAAACTTATGAATCAATCTTGGTATTAGGTGTTAGGTATGCAAGAAGGTAAACCTAGCATGCGCCCTAACTACATGATGGTCCCCTCCACGGGATTAGCAGTTGGGACGTACAAGCCCATCTCACTAATGGATGTGTTTACCCTCCCGTAAGTAAGGACTTCAAGCCATAGGGTATCTAGATTTCTCCCAGGCCGAACGATCCCCAGTGCCTCTGGAACCGCTCGAGAGATAATCCTTGTGCATAAGTTGTCCTGACCAATTGCATGAATGCAATCTCCTATCAGAAAAATATGTTATCATGCAACTGATGAACAATGAACAAGCAAGTCTATCTATTCTTCTCATTTTCTAGACCAAGTCCAGAGGTTTCCAGCAATATTACTCAATATGCAGCATACAAGGGACATATAAGAATTCAATATGTAACTAGTAAGTTAGCAGTTCTATACTTGAAGTAGGCAATAAGGTTTCTTTTATCTTATCTTCTTAGTGAGGCAACATTAATAAGTGAACTAGAGATTTTTTATTAAGGCGTGCAGACTAAATGATTCATCGAAGGGCCTAAGCCATGAACCGATTGAATCGAACGAGATGATGCGGAAGCCTTATGCAACGGTCACTCCTTATTTATGCGTCCTGAAATTGCAATAATACTTGGTTAGCATCTTTTGATCTCTTTCCCTTAGCGATTCAAAAAGAATGCGCAAGCGAGAAAAGCGAAACATAAAAATCAAGTCATAGAAAGCAAAACAAAACACAAAGCTAAACAAAACCAAGAAGCAAAGCAACCAACGAAAACTCTTGGACTTATTTCAATAGAAGTCGTTCCATCAATTGGAAGGTTTCATTGTATTTTGTCCGTGTTGATTTGGCGGTAAGGTTTCCTCGAGACTTGATTCTCAACCGAGTCGAAGCAACAAGTGTTCCATAAGTAACCGTTTGATAGCATATTTTTCTGATAAGAGCTTGCATTCATGTATTTGGTCAGGACAGTATGTAGTGCCCCATCCCGTGTCGGCACTATGTACAAGAGATATCGATTTGCTGACTCAAAAATGATATCTTTCTTAAGAGCTCCTTGTTGAACCAGGAGATGACTGATCCAGGTGAGTGGGCAAAACTTCATTCTCTGATTATTGCACGCCTTAATAATAAATCTGAGATTTTGAAGTTAGTTTCATAAGAAGAATGATATAACCTGCCTTTGTATGCTTAATAAAAGAACTCACATAGCTTGTCATTGAAACGAACCTGCTTGCTTAACTAGAGAACTTGAAATACTTGTCTAAAGTGTAAGAGATTTCTTGAACATGTTTCCATATCGCTTGTGTTTTGATAGAACCACATCGTGCTTGAACTTGTTCAGAGTGGGCGTCCTGTCCGCACAGAGATAGATGAGAAGAGATAGATGGTCTATTTGTTCATATCGTATGGATCGTAGATTTTATCTGATAGTGTTTCATGAATTCGCATCGGTCGGACAATGGCTATTAATGAAGAGCTGAACCTTGGTCACGGCTGCTATAATTTTAGTGAAGATCAACCATGAGTCACAGCTGCTAATATCATCAGATAAAGGAGTCATTGGTTAGCTGGAGTTTCGCTACCGATCTTGAGTTTCTCGGGGACCAAAAATCATATAGATTGTTCATCGTGTTGGCTTGATAGAGGATAGTTCCTAGATGGTGCATTGTCCCTAGAGTCTTTGGGTACAACTCATTAGACACGCTGCGCATAACCTGATAGTAGAACAATCGGCTTGCCTTGTATGCTTGAATGAATCAAACATGAACTCTGTTTTTAAAGATGTTTCCAAAAGAAGTAATATGACTTCGTTCCTGTGCTGCATGTAACGAATATAAGTAAAACTAGAAAGATCACTAGTAATATAATATTTTATTACATGATTACTTAGTGTTGCTTTTAGTGAATGTTGCTTCTGTTCAGTTGATCATAGACTCACCATAAGAAAAATTGTTAAATACAAACTTTGTATCGATACAAGCAAAATCTGAACCATTGATTGTTGATCTGGTTCAGACTAGAAGGAATTTCTTGTACTTTCACAATTTTATAATACAATTGTATGGGATGTATCGATACAATACTTGTATTGACCATATATATATATATATATATATATATATATATATAGAGAGAGAGAGAGAGAGAGAGGTTAATTTTCAATGTTGTCAGACCCGGACCTGACCGACGGTTGGACCGGGTCGGACCAAATTTTGCCAAAATGTCGGTCCGGTTTGACTTGAACCTCTGTTTTTCTAAGAACCGACGACTTTTTACATAATCGAATTTTAATCGATGAGCCGATTTTTTTTAGGACCGAGAATTTTGTACAAGCGAAAGGGGACGTTTCCTCGCTAAAGCGATAAAGATGATCCACCACAGCAGTAGCTTGTTGTTGCTATTGCTCCTCGAGCCCCCACTATCTGAGTCGATGTTGCTACCACTGCTGGAAGTAGTGTCGCGCTACACGAGGAAGCTACTAGCTGCACTACAGCTCCATCTTGCTGCTACTGTCTTGCTATAGTGGAGAGTCAAGGGGGTTGCTACACCGTTTACTTGCATGAGGGGAGAATACTAGTAAAGAGAAGATGAAGGTGGAGGCTAAGGTAAATAGTGGTGGTGGTGGTGTGTAGCCATGGTTTGAGTAGGATGGAGACTTGGTGCTTGCTTGTTTAAGGATAATGAAAGTGGAGAAGGAGAACATTGGTCAAATCATATAAAGATGGTGTTGGTGATAATCTTGTTAGTTGGTTTAGATTGTTAGTTTGTTTAGATTGATAAGTTGTTTTGTTGTTGAAACAACTTTGATATATCTTTTATTTTGTCTATCTCTTTACATCAAATGTTCAACTATATATAGCTACCATTTCATTCAATAAAATCACCAAGTCTATTCATCCTAACTGCTAGAGCAAATAGTTAATAGTTAATAGTTTAGAATTTTATTAACGAGTATTTACAACTATCCCAAGGCAGTATCGACGATCTGGTTCCAGCTGAGTATGACTCTCTAACTGCGGAACTTGCTCAACAGATAGAATCTCTAAACAAATCCATCCAGGAACAGCAGCAAGAGATGGATAAAGAGCAGGCAATCTTGGTGGAGGTTATTCCTCAGCTAGCTGAGTGCCAGGCCGAATTTGAGGGAAATAAAGTGAGGGTTCGAGATTTGGAAGCTGAACTCGCTCAGTCAAGGGAGAGGCTTCTCAAGACATCAGCAGTCTGCAATGTGCTGAAGGGCCAAGTAGATACAGCTAAACAGAACTTGACACATGCGGGTGTCATCCACGCAAGTTTTGTTAATTCTCTGTCTGAACTATCTCGCTTGAGCAACAACGAAGCAAGGCTGGAACAGGCTCGCAATAATATTTTGAACTCCAGGAATGAGAGGATGGCTGCTTTGGCGCAACAGATCCGAGATTTAACGGCTCCTCCCCAATAATGTACTTTTTTGCTTCTTTTGTAATCTGCTATTCCCAGAGATAATAAAGATACTCTTCTGACTTTGTGGACCCATCATTTTATAATATAAATGATAGGCTAGGATGAAAGTGATATCAGAGGTAATATGGACGTGATATACTTTTGGTAAGTTTCAGCTGGATATATCTATTCAGAGGTTATATGGACATGATAGAATATGCTCCAACTAAATTTATATACAAAACACTATCAGAGGTAATATGGACGTGATAGGTTTTAAAGTTTTAAATTAGTCAAACATATCTATTCAGAGGTTATAAGAACATGATAGAATATGATCCAACCAGTCTTTGTACGTAGCATCGTCAGAATAAAATCTTCACCATACCCCTTTGAGCAAAGGAGATCAAGCATAGTACTTCTTCATGAATTTGCTGTTGATAGGAGCCATTATCAAGTCTCCATTAGGCTTGGCTAATCTGTAAGCGTCATTTTAAAATATGGTTTCAATCACATAAGGGCCCTCCCATTTGGGCTGAAACTTGCCCTTACTTTTGTGTGTAATGATCATTGGCCTTTTCACAGCTAGAAATAGCTCGCCAACTTTGAACACTCTTTCCTTCACTTTTTGGTTAATAGCTCTGGAAATGCGTGCCTGGTAGAACGTAATGCGTTGTTGAGACTGAAGGCGCTTCTCGTCTAATCCTTCTAGCTTTTGAAGCCTTAATTGATCATTATTTTCCTGAGTCAACTCATTAGCCACTGCTATTCTGAGTGATGGAATTTGGACTTCAATAGGGAGAACTGCTTCACACCCGTAAACTAACAAAAATGGGGTACAACCCATTTTTTGTTCGTACCATTGTGCGGTATGCCCAGAGACATTCCCCCAGTCTCTCGTTCCAATCTCTTTTGTTCGAAGAGACGAACTTTTTTAAGAGTTTGATGATGGTTTTGTTGAAGGCTTCCGCCAAACCATTAGCAGCAGGATTGTAAGCCGTCGAGGCCATATCCTGTATCCAATTCTTATCGCAAAATCGGTGAAATGCTTGAATGATGAATTGAGGCCCGTTATCATAAATTATCCTTCGAGATATCCCAAAGCGATAAATTACATGGTGCTTGATAAAGCTGATCACGTTGGATGTCTTCACCTCAGCAAGAGGGATCGCCTCCGCCCATTTGGAGAAAAAAATCTGTGATAGCCAATATGAACCGATGTCCTCTAGAATACGAAGGATGAATAGGACCAATGATATCTATACCCCATGCTTCAAATAGGCCATGATGCAATAGTAGGATATAAATACTCAGAAGGCTGATGTATGAAATCCGCATGAACTTGATAGGCTTTGAATTGTCTTGCATATTTCACAGCATCTGCAATCATATTAGGCCAGTAGTAGCCCATCCTCCTGATACGATCCTGTAACTTAGGACCAGGTTGATGTGCTCCATATACCCCATCATGAGCTTCTCGGATAACCCGCCTTGCATCATCATCAGAGTGACATCATAACAATAGTCCATCGTAAGTTCGACGATATAGACTTTGTGAAGAAGCATCAAAATAAAAACATAATGATCGTCTCTTGATAGATACTGCTTCTTTAGGATCCTCTGGTAAGATTCCATATGACACGAAGTCTATAAAGGGACTTCTCCAGTCTCTCTAAGGAGGAGCCGTATTTATAGTGTAGCTGCGTTCTATGTGAAAATTATTTTTCACACAGAATAAGTCTCTGTTAAGAAGGATCACCGAATTCTGCCTTCTTATAGAAATAGCTAGATCTGCAGCTAGGCTGGCCAGAGCATCAGCTTCCAAATTTTGAGATTGAGGCACATGCTCTAAAAAGAATCCTTTGAAAGACATGGCATTCTCGATCGTTGTTTGGTGATAAGGAATGAGGTCTGGATTGCGGACTTCATATATTCCTCTGTCCTGATTGACGATCAATTGAGAATCACCAAAAGCTTCCAGGTATTCAACCTCCAATTCTTTAGCGACTTGAAGTCCTATTAGTAGAGCATTATACTCAGAACAATCCCTACTCCTGAAACCACGTTTCCCTTAGGACCAGTCCTGGAGGCACCATCGAAGAATAGTTGCCATGTATCACCTTCCATTGTCGAATTACATTCTGCAACTTCGTCGGGAATGTCCTCATATAATTTGGAGGTTTTCGGAATTGGATGGGCAGCTAAGAAGTCAGCCAAGGCTTGCCTTTCATGGACTTCTGAGGGACGTACACCATGTCATACGGTGTCAGTAACATTGCCCAAGTCGTGAGTCAGGAATTAAGAACACTCGGCTTATTCATCAATAGCCGAAGAGGATTGATTTTGGAGATGATATGAATAGTTTGGCCCGTCACGCAATGTCGCATCTTCTGAATGACAAACATTAGGGCCAAGCATTCTTTTTCTACTGGGTTGTACCAGTGTTCAGCTCCGATCATCATCCTGCTTAAATAGTAGATAGCCTGTTCATGACCCTCATTGTTCTTCTGTGAGAGAAGTGCCCCCAAAGAATGATCTATTGCTCGAACATACAGCATAAATGGTCTTCCGATAATGGGAGGCACCAGAATTGGAAAATTAATAAGATAGCGTTTGATATCATTAAACGCTTGCTGACAGGCTTCATCCCATACGAATGACACACCTTTCTTCATTAGATAAGAAAAAGGTTGACATCTACCGGAGAGGTTGGATATGAATCTTCTGATGTAAGCTAGACGACCTTGAAATTCCCTGAGTTCTCTCAGATTACGGGTCGGTCGCATTTCTAAGATAGCTTTTACTTTATCATGGTCAACTTGAATGCCTTTAGCGGTAATGATAAATTCCAAAAATTTGCCACTGTATACACCAAGAAAGGACTTTGTGGGGTTCATTTTGAGTTGATGTTGGCGCATCAACTCAAATACTGTCTTCAAGTCTTGGATGTGATTATCCTTGAGGCATCTTTTGACAGCAATATCATCCACGTAATATTCTACCGTTTTGCGTAGATGCTCATGAAATATGTTACTCATAGCTCGTTGATACGTAGCTCCGGCATTCTTTAATCCAAAAGGCATAACCGTATAGCAATATACCCCCAGTGTTGTACGAAAAGCATTATGCTTTTCATTTTCAGGATTCATCTTAATTTGATTATATCCTGAAAATCTATCCATGAAAGACATGCGCTCAAAACCGCACGTATTATCGATCATGACGTCTGTAATAGGAAGAGGGAACTCATCTTTAGGGCAGGCTGCATTTATATCTGGGAAATCAATGCAAACACGCACCTTCCCGTTTTTCTTCATAACCGGGACAACATTCGCGACCCAATCAGGATGTTGTTCTTCCCGGATGAACCCACAGGCTATTAGCTTCTTGATTTCAGCTTCAATGGCATCCATCATATCCGGGCGGAACCGGCGTTGGTGTTGCTTTACAGGCTTTCAATTGGGCAGTATGTTGAGTTTATGGGTAGCCACTTTAGGATCAAGACCTGGCATATCCTCATAATTCCATGCAAAGACATCGATATATTCTTTTATCAGCTGGATCATTTCTTCCTTTTCTTCTTCGGAAAGATTGTTACTGATAAATATCGGCTTTGGTAAAAATTCATTCCCAATATTGACTTGGATAACATTATCTTCAGTGGGTGGTTCTCTTTGCTCGAACCGGAGTTCCCATTGTGTATCCATTTGCTGTGCCCAGAATTCATTTTTAAACGGTTCAGATTCTTGTTCCTCTGCTTCGAGAGAATCTGTCAATACCGTATTTACTGATAATGCCTGTTCGAGTTCACCATCTGAATCGGAGGATGACAAATCGTCTTGAGAATAGTAGGACTCTCGGTAGGACAAATCGTCTTGAAATGGTTCTTCTGGCTCTCGGTAGGATTCTTCTTCCGTCCTGCCTGACACCTCCTTTATGTAGTCTTGGGTGTACAACATAGCATCAGAATAGTAGGACTCAACTCCTTTGAAAGGATTAAGATCAGCAAACTCTATTTTCACTGTCCATTGGACGTCTACATATTTGAAGCATTGATGTAGAGTTGAGGGAACAATATTGTGATCATGGATCCATGGTCTGCCCAACAGAATGTTGTAAGACACTTCCGAATCAATGATGTAGCATGTAGCCACTGATCTAAGGTCACCGATCTGGATCCTCAAACGAATCTTTCCCAACGGTTTTCCCTTCCTGGCATTAAAGCCCACGATCGTAGTGGTAGTGTAAGCCAGTTCGCTTGTAGGAATTCTCAACGGTCTTAACAGACTATGAGGGATAATATTGATCGACGATCCCGGATCTTTGTGAATCCGGTCTACCTCCATGGAGCCGACATATCCGGTATAATAAAGAGGCCTGTCATGCTTGTTATGTTTCAACAACATGTCCTCTTGAGTAAAAGTGATGTTAGGGACCACTTCCATCACACTATGGCCTTGAGGACATGCCACAGGCTCTTTATCAGGGGACTTGAGCTGAGTCAAGCATACATCCGCCTGCATTAACGCTTCACTCAAGGCTTGACGAGTGTCTTTGGATAGCCTAAGTAGCTCAAAAATAGACAATCTGGCTGGAGTATTAGCCAACTGAGCCAAAATGTCGAAGTTATATGGTTTCTCTAAACCTTTGTTTTGAATATTCTTCAAAGGTTTATCAAAACGAACTTCTTTTTTCTTGCCCTTGTCCACCGAAGTTGGTCTGGAAGGACCTGCCTCTGGTATAACAGGTTCAGGCTCAGGAGGTTTGGCAGCTGAAGTGTCTGCCGTTGATTCCCCCTGGTTCCCTCTATAGTCCTTGAGGTAGGCTTTGCCTGACCGGGTTCCGGTTGTTAAAGTCTCTTCTTCTGATGTCGGGGATATTGCAACCATATGGCATGGTTTGCATCTTGAGTTCTTTTTAGACTTAGCTTTAGCAGCTTGAGTCTCTTCCTCAATTTCTGGCACCAGATCAGGGTGGACCCACATGATCTCACCACGCTTGGTAGTTAGGGGTACTAGGTCTTGATTTTGACCCCTGGTCGGAGGGAGATTAACAATGTTCATCATCGCCCGTGGAATAGGTACTACACCATCCGGGATTTCCTGAGGGGGCAAATTGCCAAACTGGAGAGAGATTATGTTGGCAGTGACCGTCTTCTCGCTATTACGTAGAGTGATGGCCTTGGCGTCGATCAACTCCTGGATTTTCCTTTTTAGTATATAACGTGCCTTTGTGGGGTGATGTACGTATCTGTGGAAAATGCAGTACTTAGGGTTATTGGTACTGCCGACTTCATTTGGCCGCTTTACCTCGGGGAGAGTAATCTTGCCACTTTTGACTAGACAATCGAATATGCTCGAAATATCATCGTCGTCAAAAGAATATTGTTCTTTAGGCCTGGAAGTCCCAGGATTCGTCTGCGTAGTCACTAGAGTATGTTGCCTGGACGTTTTGATCGCCATATCTTCTTTTCCTTTGGAACTACGATTATGGTCATTATTGGAGGATGACCGTTTCCCTCTATCAGAGGTAGAGATCATAATTCCATTATCACGAGCCTTCTGACTGTTATCTTCAGCGGCTACCGCTGATATGATAAATGAGGGCCTATCATGGAACTAATATGGTCCCGTGAATACTGAGATCAGCGGGAGAAGGTTCTTCCTGCAAATGTCCACCGAGGCAGAATCCGGAACTCCGGGAGGCATCTGCAAAGTAGCCTGACGAAAACGTTCGATAAAAGTACAAACCCTCTCTTTCTCCTTCTGTTTGACTTCGATAAGTGATGACACAGACATGTCCATTCCTCCTTCGTAGAATCGAGCGAAGAACAGAGTCTTGAAATCTTCAAAAGAAGTAATACAGTTGTCCGCTAGACTACGGTACCATTGATAGGCCACTCCAGACAGACAGCCTTTAAACACTCGAGTGAGAAGGGCGTCATTCCCCTGTAACAACACTGTCATCATGCTAAAGTAGTTCATGTACTGGCTTGGTGACGTCTTTTCCTTAAACAAAACCATATCCTGTGGTTTGTATTTTGGTGGGAAAGGGATCTTGTCCCAGATAGCTGGGTATGGCTGGTTGATTCCCAACTTCTTGAGCTGATCCTTATGCTTCAAGGCATCAAATTGGGCTTTTAATTCCTGAACTGCCTCTATCGGATCTTCAGTTGGGAAAGAGATAGCAGAGAGGTGAGAAATCGGTTGCATTGTAACTCCCACAAGAGGTAATACATTCTCCGGTTTAAGGGGTCGAGGAGCAGCTGATTCTTGATTTTGAATAGGCTCATGGCTTGCATTGGATGGTGGCATGTCTACTCCCACACGTATTTAAGTCAGAGGAACAGATGCTTGAGCTATCGCAGCTGTATGTTGAGTCACCATCATTTGGTGCATACTCTCCATCATGGTATGCATCTCTTTAAGTGATGCTTCCAATACAGCGATGCGTTGTTCAGTACTTCCTGATGGGGAAGCTTCTTCATGCTCATCTCCAATGGCATAAACTCCCATTTCTCTGGATGCTACCGAGGAATTAGTATAGATCTCTGTAGAGATCGAGTCTATACTTTCAGCATCAGATTCAGAAAGCTGGCTACCCCCAGCGTCGGAATCAGAAGAATATGAAGCCGGTTATCGTGACTTCGAGCGGGTGTTTCAAAAAATACCTGCCTCAATATTCTCAAGGAGTCTGTTAAATCTCCTTTGACTTGGAGTTCTAGAGGGATAACGTCTTGAACTTGACCTTCCTCTAGGAATGTGTGAAGCCATATTTACTGATACGAATGTCGGCTCTTCTTCCTGTAGAGAAAAAGAGTAGTTCAACCGGTCAAAACTGACCATTTTACCTTAGAACAGCAGTAGTTAACTACAACTTTATGACTATTACAACAATGCTCCCTAGGGGGTATAATAGACATGTTAGAAGATCCCCTGTCTTTACGCTTCTGGATCAAGAAATCACGCAAATCAGGGGGATTAACAGAAGAAGAGGGCTTATTATGCCTTTTTACATCAGTAGGGGCGTGGAGATTGGGAACCATGACCCTCTCTCTGCCGTAAGTATACAACAGTTCACCCATGTGAGTAGCATATGATCCATCATCCGTCTGAGGAGCATATTTTCCCGTGAAGCGGGTCTTCTTTACGCGGATGGGCTTATCCTGGCGTAATCTAGAGCTTTGCACAAGTTCGCGTAAAACAGGGGGAGTCCTCAAACGGCCTCCAGCGTCACGGGTAATCTTCTTCTCTTGGTGGCGTACAACTCTAGAGGTTGGGAGATTCGCCACTCGTTTTCCCTTGATGTGATCCAAGGGTCCACCTGCCACATCACAGATGGGAGATATATTTTTACGCGTAGGGCGCGTTTGAAATTTCCGCGCGGGCACTTAGGCCTTGCTAGAAATTTTGTCTGCCATGTCACAGACGGGAGACGAAGTTTTACGCGCAAAGCGCGTTCTAGACTTCTGGATTGGCATTGGGGCATTGCCAGAAGCTTTGTCTGCCATGTCACAGACGAGAGACGAAGATTTACGCGCAAGGCACGTTCTAGACTTCTGGATTTGCACTGGGATGTTGCCAGAAGCTTTGTCTGCCACGTCACAAACGGGAGATAGATTTTTACGCACAAGGCGTATCGGTTGTGTTGTCATAACCTTGTTGATCAGAGGAGGAGCGCTTGCAGGAAGGGTAGGGGATGTCTGGGGCATCCACACTTCACGCAACTTTCTGTTGTCCTGGACAGAGAGGGAATGAGAGCTACCCCCCTGCGCGAAGCATGTCTTCATAAGCAGATTGGTCGAATTAGACGACCAACGTCTTCTTCGTCGATCCGACGGATACAGCATCGTGTTGAGCAATGGCTTTCTCGTCAGATGAGAAAGTAGTCCCCAGCAGAGTCGCCATCTTGTGTTTGATGATAAACAAAAGGATAAAACTAGGTTTATACGAAACCCTTTCTTTGTTTACAAATAAGAAAAAGAGTACAATTAATCCTATACGAGGATGTTAAGTACAATAAAAAAATATGATTCTGGGAAAATATTGCTATAGGAGTCTGATCTGCGGTCGATCACTTTGTCCCTTGGACCACACGATGATGAAAAAGTGCTGTAGAAGAAGAAGAAGCTTCAAAGATTGCAAGTGGGATTAAACTGTCAACCAACACTCTCTGTTTTATGCTCTCTCTCTCTCTCTCTCTCTTTCTCTCTCTCTCTCTCTCTCTCTCTTTTGATTTGATCTTTGATCTTGGTCTCCTCTCCTAATTCCGACCTCCTTTCTCTCCTGTGACCGGAAGTCTCTATTTATAGAGCTCAGTCACAGTAACTGTCCAGTCGGCGTAGAAGCCAAACTGTTAAGAGAGTGGCGCTCTTTACGCGACGGTTACAATAACTGCTACCCACGTCTAAATGATCTCCTGAATCCGCGTATGACGCGTGTCCCATTATGAGGTAACGTGTATAATCGCTCATCGAAGATCACGGCATGCAAGCCACGTAGGTAACTGTCCCTCGCGTAAAGATGGTTGGCATAAAAGCCAAATAATTATCTTATTGGCATAAAAGCCAAGTAGCTATCTTGTTGGCGTAAAAGTCAAGTAGTTGTCTTGTTGGCATAAAAGTCAAGTAGCTATCTTGTTGGCGTAAAAGTCAAGTAGTTGTCTTGTTGGCACGCCAAGTAGCTATCTTGTTGGTGAAAAAGCCAAGTAGTTGTCTTGTTGGCGTAAAAGCCAAGTAGCTATCTTGTTGGCGTAAAAGCCAAGTAGTTGTCTTGTTGGCGTAAAATAGCTGTCTTGTTGGCGTAAAAGTCAAATTCTGCGTAAAGTTTGATGCTGCATAAATAATAGGTAACCAGCGTAAACTAGCCAATTATCATTCCTAACTGAGGTCATGAGCGTATTCTGGACCAAATAGCCTTATCACGTACCTTTGTAAATATAGCCTGAGTTAGCGTATTTCGAGGAGATAGCATACGGCGTACTCCTATAGTTAACAATAGCCTGGTTGGCGTAACATGCAGGGATAGTGATGTGAGCGTATTAGCCTTATTTTTAGCTCTCCCAGTCATTAAAAATAGAACAAAATCTCATGCATTAAATGCAGAGATCTGCCCTCATCTCGCGCATTAACTGCAGAGATATGCCTCGAGTTCTGTACGAAAAATAGCTTTTGACGTGGCGTCTGATTTCGTCTCATCTTGAGCGTAAAAACTTATCTCTACCTGTGTAGAATAGGCAGCATATTCCTTGAATACGTAAAAACGACTTGTATCAAGGATATGCCACTAAATGACAATTTGGACCTCTGTGCAGAATCATCATTACAACCGACTTCTCGATCGTCGTGTAGTACTCTTTGTCAGGAGTCAGGTTCACTGTTTTGTCTGACAGGTTCATTCGAGGATTACGAAGAGTTTCTCGTACAACTTCACGCTGCATTAAAAGCAGACATATTTTACGCCGGAGGGAGGTGTAGCAACCTTTTACGCCAAAACAGCGTTGAAGTGCTGCTTTACGCGGGCAGCTCTGAAGTTATATTCCACACAGCGCTGAAGCTCTGTTTTACGCGTGCTTCATGTATGTTGGGGATTTTACGCGGATAATTCTCCTGCATATTTTTCATGCTTCTACAACGGATAGATGATACAGATCATCCAAGCAAAAAAGATGGGACTCGAGTTGGAGAGCAAGAAGTGTCTCTTGACTGGCTGCAGTCGTTGGTAGATGGAATTGACGGTAAGGAAAAGATTATTTTGGCCGAGTACATATCGATCCTTCGGAATCATAAAGAAGCAAAGAAAAGGCTTTCTGAAGCAGAGAAGAAATACCAGGAATATCTTAACGAGAGAACGAACGGATAAAGGAATTGGAGAGTGCCAATGTCACAAAAGATGAGGAGATTCAGTCACTGCAGCAAATATTGAGATCTTTGCAGTCAAAGATTGATGAGAATGCAGATGCTCATTTATTGAAAGTTGAAGAGGGTTCAATCCTCCGAAGGCACGAAACATCCTCAGGTCTAAATAAGGCCAAATCAATGAACGTTTCCTCTGAAGTTGCTGCCTCTGGCAAACAATTAGACTATAATGGGCAACCAACCACTTCAGTTGTTGAAGAAAAATTTATAAGGGACATTGATAAGCTGCTTGAGGAGAATTTAGAATTCTGGTTAAGATTCAGCACATCTTTCCAGAATATCCAGAAATTGCAGACAGATTTTGAATATTTGCAAGCTGAACTTGAGAAAGTGAAGCATTGATGCAACAAGATTAAGGGAGTGATTGTTGGTGATAATCTTGTTAGTTGGTTTAGATTGTTAGTTTGTTTAGATTGATAAGTTATTTTGTTTGTTGAAACAACTTTGATATATCTTTTATTTAGTCTATCTCTTTACATCAAATGTTCAACTATATATATAGCTACCATTTCATTCAATAAAATCACCAAGTCTATTCATCCTCCCACTACCAAAAAAAGTCAAATTAGCGACGCCCAAAAACGTCGCTAAATGACAAAAAAACGTCGCTAAAATAGTTTAGCGACGTCATTAGCGACGTTTTAAAGTAGTTAAAAGAAATCAAGTCGCTGAACCGAAATACGTCGCTAAACGTCGCTATACCGACGTTTTTTAGCGACTTCCATGAGTCGCTAAACGTAGCGACGTTTATCGACGCCGCGTCACTAAATGGCGACGTTCTATAAAGTCGCTAAACGTCGCTAATTAGCGACTTATATAGCGACGTAACAGCGACGTATTTAATGACCTGGCAGTACTGCCATGTCACCAATTTGCGACGTACAGCGACATATTTAGCGACGTTTGGCGACGTCGTTAGCGACGTCTAATGACACGTCACTAAGTAGCGACTTTTTTAGCGACTTATTAAAACGTCGCTAGACGTCGCTAAACGTCGCTAAATACGTCGCTAAATTTACAAAAAAAGTAAAAAAAAAAAACCTTAATTGTTCCAAGCTATTGTTCCTGTAATTTTAAAATTTCTAATTAAAAATAGACCCGGAGCAACCCTCCGTTGAATTCAATGGGTTCGCCGACCCCTTCGGTGGAACACTCAACACCGGATTAACAATATTTAATATGAATAAAAGTATACAGTCATACAATTAATACACACAAATATTATAGACAGACAATAAAAGTATCACAGTCATAAAAGTATCACAGTATCACAGTCACACAAAATGGGCATAAACAACATCACAAAATACATAATATATAAGTATCAGAGTATCACAGTAACACAAAATTCATAATATATAAGTATATGAAACATCATAGTATCAATCTCGAGGATTTCCAAAACGGGGCAGATACCAGTTCCTCAAATACTGCGCATAAACAGCGTTTATGTTATCAAGCTCCGCTATGGGTGCTGGGTGACTGGAACTCCCTGTCTGAGATACAGCTGCGATAGGTGCTGGGTGACTGGAACTCCCCGCAGGTGGTATCTCTTCCTCCTTAACAGTAGGAGGCATCACTTCCTCCTTAACAGTAGGTGTCGCTCTCTTGGGTGCCATCTGGTAAGATAGATAAAAACAAAGAATTAGCAAAGAATTAGCTATTGGACCGGAACGGAATAATTAGATGACTCACAAAGAATTAGCTGTTTGTTGCAGTATAATAATGATACCATAATATCTTATTTATATCCTACGTGTCACAAAATAAAATGATCGATACTTTAATCCTCGTATGTACCGTTCTTTCTTTTTCTTTTCTCTCCCTTTTTTATTCTCCCACTACTTCTTTTATATATATCAATAATGCTAAGTTTACTATCAAATGCTTACAACCTTCTTGTAACCCTTTCACCTCCACCTCTCTCCCAATAAACGATCGTCACGTAGCGTTTCGACCATGTTGCGACCACCCTGACAGGCTTTCATCTTTAGATTTTTCAAACATCAAGTTTAGAATAATAGAGTGAATTGCTTTTGTATTACTTAACTCCACCCTTAACATATTTAGAATATAACAATGAGGTTCCAAACTCATATTCATATCATTAACTAGCAGGTTGTGTGCATATCATTAATTAGCAGGTTGCAAGCCAAAATAACACTAACTTCCTCTAAATTCCACGTTGAGTCAAACGAAGGAATATAAGGCACAGTAGGATTGAGAAAGAAAAGGAATGCTACTCTCTGATTCATAACATTAACAATATATTTTTAGAAAATATATGTTCTCTCTTGAGAAAGAAAAGGAATGCTACTCTCTGATTGTGTGTGTGTGTGTGTGTGTGTGTGTGTGTGTGTGTGTGTCTCTTTAGAAAATATATGTTCTCTCTTGACCAGGTCTAACCCTAACCCTAACCCCAGGTCAAAAAACCTAACCCTAACCCTAAACCTAACCCTAACCCTAATATGCGTCTGTGTGTGTGTGTCTGCGTGTGTGTGTGTGTGTCGTGTGTGTGTCTGCGTCTGTGTGTCTGTGTGTGTGTCGTGTATGTGTGTCGTGTGTCTGCGTCTGTGTGTGTGTGTCGTGTGTCTCGTGTACCACTTGCTTTTGAGAAGATGAATCTGACCCTAACCCTAAACCTAACCCTAACCCTAACCCCAGGTCAAAAAACCTAACCCTAACCCTAACCCTAACCCCAGGTCAAAAAACCTAAACCTAACCCTAAACCTAACCCTAACCCTAATATGCGTCTGTGTGTGTGTGTGTTTGCGTGTGTGTGTGTGTCGTGTGTGTGTCTGCGTCTGTGTCTGTGTGTGTGTCGTGTATGTGTGTCGTGTGTCTGCGTCTGTGTGTGTGTGTCGTGTGTCTCGTGTACCACTTGCTTTTGAGAAGATGAATCTGACCCTAACCCTAAACCTAACCCTAACCCAAGGTCAAAAAACCTAACCCTAACCCTAACCCTAACCATAAATCTAACCCTAACCCTAACCCTAATCCAGGTCAAAAAACCTAACCCTAACCCTAAACCTAACCCTAACCCTAATATGCGTCTGTGTGTGTGTGTGTCTGCGTGTGTGTGTGTGTGTCGTGTGTGTGTCTGCGTCTGTGTGTCTGTGTGTGTGTCGTGTATGTGTGTCGTGTGTGTGTGTCTGCGTCTGTGTGTGTGTGTCGTGTGTCTCGTGTACCACTCCTCAGTGTCTGTGTGCGTGTGTCGTGTCTGTGTGCGTGTGTCTTGTGTCAGTGTCACATGAGAGAGAGAGAGAGAGAGAGAGATCACCTAGAGCTCGAGGAGGAGGAGGGAGATGCCGGAGTAGCCGCAGCGGTCGGAGACCCGGTCGCCGGAGAGGGGGGGGCGGGGGAAATCGAAGCGTTTCGAAATTTTCGACAGATGGAGAAAAGAAAACTGAGCCCTAATTAATCAAAATTTAGCGACGTTTAGCGACGTCAAGGTAAAAACATCGCTAAAATAAAAAAAATAGCGACTCCAAAGTCGTCGCTAAATACGTTGCTAAATATTTTTGAAAGATACGTCGCTAATTACGACGCTAAACGTCGCTAAATAAGATATATTAGCGACGTTTAGCGACCTTAATTGAACTTATAGCGACGATTAATTTAAAATCTTAATAAAAGTCGCTAAACGTCGCTAAATGTCGCCATTTAGCGACGTCTAGCGACGATATTTACGGAGTCGCTAAGTTAGCGACGTTTTTACTTGGAGTCGCTAAAATACGTCGCTAATCCCGCTTATTCTAGTAGTGTCCGCAAAACTTGTATCCTATTTCCTCTTCACTGGACTATTTTACCACAGATGGAAGTACGAGACCGTTGGTTGCAAGCTGGTGGTGACTTGGACAGATTGCGCGTTGCAGAGGAGAAATGGGTTGGTGGCGATGGGATTGGAATTCAGCTTCCCTAGAATGGCTACAATGCAAGGGTTTGTACTATGGCTATATGTATATGGGAAGAATTGCATTGACTTTTATCTTTAGATTTTTAATTTTAAATATACAGTATACAAAACCGGTCATATCTGGTTGAACCCGGTCGGACTCCGGTCAGAGCTGATCCAAAAAAAAATTGCGGTCCAGTTTTTAAAACATTGGTAATTTTTGATTCTTTCTTCCAATTAATTGTCAACCTCATCAAACCTAAAGCACATTCAGTTGATGACACTTCCCATCCAATCCGCATAGGAAAGTTAAAGTCAGTAGTGCATGCCCTCCCACAGTCGAGAGATTTTGATAGATTTGTAGGCACCGGCCAGTGGCATGCACGTACGTCCTATTGACATGCATGCACTAAATAAATACATGAGTGTATAGTAAGTAGTACGTACGTACGTACGTACGTAAGTATATATAGCAATGTTAATTGGGAGCGGAAAGGAATTGAATTAATTAAGAAGCCTGCAGCTTGCAGCTAGCTAGCCAGCCATCACTGATTTTAATTGGGGGCTCATTAATCCCACCGCCCGAACGGTCTCCGCAGTCCTGAACATGGTATTGATCGAAGGAAGGAAACCCTCAATCCACTGGAAATATATATATATATATATATATATATATATATACCATGACCACTCACCATTCTCTTCAGCTTCTATTTAACTCGAGGAGCTGTATTTTTCCCTCCATAATTTTTTCGAAATGTGTGCATGCAGTTATAATGTGGAAATTAGATACTAATGAGTACTAACTAGTATGTGTAGGGGAACATTGTACATTTTCACATGCTAGTGCTACTGTGCTACTACAAGAAAGAAGAACAAATGTGAGTCTTTTTTTGGTAGGATTGGATTCTTATTTTGACCCAGATTGATAAGATATAACTTCAGATTTGGGTTTAAATTAAGTAATCCAGTTTACTAATCCTAAAAAGAGTTTGATTATTGGATGGTTATAGTTTCTATAAATAAGATGATTGTTTAATGATTAATTGTGATGTGTGAGGTATTTTGGGATTTAGATTTATTGATTTGTGTGCTTTCGGTTTGAAATAATTGGATGTAATTCAAAACATTCTTAAAATGAATAATTGTTCATAAATTGATTTTTTTTTTCTAATAAATAATCTCTATGTTCTTTTCCTCAACCAGTAGCGTCGGCAGGGCCGGCCCTGGCCCAGGGCAGCCAGGACGGCCGCCCAGGGCCCACGAACGAGTAGGGCCAAAAAAAATCAGTTTAGAGATATATATACTTATAATCATGTCTCGACAATAGAACTTGTATATACCATGGGCCTCTCTTAAGTCAAAACAATTGTGGCGTAGTGGTTACTATGTTAGACTTGCATACAAGAGGTTTAAGGTTCAATCCTTGATGGCTGTCACGCCCCAGTCCCCAAATACACGGGATCAGGCCACTTGGCAATGGCCAGCTAATACGACTCCGAAGGATTTTTCAATTTAATGGACCCGACGATGCGTACTACGTTGTCCTAAAAGACTATCAAGTCCAATATGCTAACATGCAGCAGGTAAATATCTAATCTCATCCACAAAATATAAATAAGGAGTCCTGAAATAAATACTGAAAATAAGTACGGAGTCTGGATGTCATAATACAACATAAATAAGTCTGATGGGACCAAACCCACTGAATACAATGTTGAAATAAGAGTACGGAAGGACAGATAAGAATACTGGACTAGAACATCGATTAGCTAGATAAAGATGCTCTAGCCCTAGGCAGAAGGCCTACCAGTGATCAGAAAAACTCGCCTCATGTCCGGGCCCGTACACGATCGGATAGTACGCCTCATCCAAATTTGGAAGGAAACCAGGTCCTCAGAGGGACGTAACAAGATACAAAAATATATGTCGAATATAAATACTTAATAAGTAAGGGGTGTACTAACCATCTAAGTGAATGCAATATGAGGACAACCTTGGTACGTATGGGTAGGAGTAGGCATAACGTCCAACACTCCGAAGAGCATGGTATCTGCACATGTAATGTCCATCGTTCCGAAGAACGAGGTATCTGCATATATATATACGTCTGTAACACTCCGAAGAACGCGATATCTAAATAAAGGGGGTCATTATATCTGTGGCTCTGTTGGATACTACGGATACCAATGTGTGTATCCCATATGCCTACCAGTTGTCCTCCCCGCCCAATGTAAATATACAAGTCAAATACACGACGTGCATACTTCGTAACTAATATGCCAGGTCTCAAATAACTAGACTAACCTGACTACGCACTAAACCGTGATGCATGTCACACACACGGATAGCTAGTCGGGTACGCCAACTCGCATCCCAACATGAGTTTGTAATCGTGATGAGTCTAAGAAGTGTCAGGGTCTTGAAAAATATCAGAATATCTCCACAATAGTAGGTGAGTCTTCTAGAGACTAAGTCGATACACTACTCATCGACACAATCGTCGACTGCACCCGAGTCATTCTCGGACGCGTATAGTTATAAATAATATTTGCAACAACAACTCATGCAATATTTAATAACTTGAATTATACAGTAAATAAGGCAGAGTATACTTGCCTGAATCCTCAAGATGTGAATGCCAAAGTCCTGCTCCCAAAGTCTCTTCCGAACGATCCAACGAGCCTATATATAATATAATATAATAATAATCAGTCATTATAATAGTATACGTACAAAAGTATATCTACACTGTACCTAGAAGCTAATGCAAGTAGGGGTTATAACCAGGTCAACTAGAAGGGTTGAGTGTGCAAGAGTCTAAAAATGCACAAGTGTCAAGTCCCTCTAAATGTACATTTTCTCAAATATTACAACCAAGGTCATAATTAGGGTTTGTGTACGTGCTAAGTTGCTCCTCAACACAGGAAACAAGTGTTGACCTAACTTAAGTATCTCAAAGTGTGAAGTTCAAGGGTAATTGGAACTCACTAACACTATCAATATTCTACATTATCCATTTAACCCTAAACACGTGCATGTCATAAATAGTTTAGAGTTTCCTCATTTACACACGTGCACTATTTAATTATAGAAACAAAAATTATATCTAACATGATGATAATTATCTAGTTACCTAGAGTGGGAAGGAGGAGCTCAGATGGAGAGAGGGAGGAACTCGGGATGGAGGTGCTCGGCTAGGAGGGGGGACTGTGCTCCGGTCTGGTGCAGCAGCAGCATACGCAGTCGCAGCAGCAACAACAGCTTGCTGCTGGTGGTTGCGGGTGCTCCGACAGGTGGGATGGTGGTGAAGCTAGTGGTGGTCATGGTGGAGTGGAAGAGGAGGTCGAGAATGGTGGCGGCTGTGTTGGAGGTGATGGTGGTGAGGGTGGCGGAGGTGACTGAGGGTGGCGTAGGTGATGGTGGTGAAGGAGGAGGTCGGGAATGGAAGAGATGGGAATGGTGGTGGCTGTGAGGTGGTGATGGTGGTGAAGGTGAAGGAGGTGACTGAGGGTGGCGGAGGTGATGGTGGTGAAGGAGTAGGTCGGGAATGGAAGAGATGGGAATGGTGGTGGTTGTGAGGTGGTGATGGTAGTGAGGGTGGAGGAGGTGACTGAAGGTGGCTGAGGTGATGGTGGTGAAGGAGGAGGTCGGGAATGGTGGTGGTGGCAGTGAGGTGGCAGAGGTGATGGTGGTGAGGGTGGCTGTCGTGGTGGAGTGGGAGAGATGGGAATGTTGGTGGCTGTGAGGTGGTGATGGTGGTGAGGGTGGCGGAGCTCCGGCCAAGGGGGGTGCTCCGGTGGGTGGAGATGGTGGTGGCTAAAAATGATGTAGAAGGAAAGGAGAAGAAGAATGATAAGTGAGGAGAGAGGGAAGATATCTATTTAATGAAGAGGGAGAGCATTGGGATTAAAGTCGGCTAGGTTCCCAAGGATAGTGTGGTTTTTCATGAAGGAATGGGTGGAGGTGATGTATTGGAATTTGAATGGAAGGTAGAGATTGATTGTAGGTTGAATAGTTTCATGCAAAGAGGAGGAAGATGCACATGTGACCAGTCAAACATGACAAAGTGGGTTTTCTTCATTTGCTCCAACCAATAGGAGGTGGACACATGGCTAGCTATTTGCACAAAAGTTTCCAATAGTTTAGGACTTGCACAAAGAGGAAAAAGTGAATTGGATGTGAAAAAATGCCATGTTTGGTGTGTTGTAGTGGGGAAAATTGGTGTGTGGTGTTTTGTATGAACCATGCGGGTGTGAGTGGGGGGTTGGGTTGGTGTTGGGTCTAGTTTTGAGTTAGGTTGAGTCATTGCACCAAATTAGTTAAAATTAGTGTCATTAGTGTTCTTAATTTAATTGGAAGTGCATAGGATTTAAATTGGGTGGGACACAAGTGTCATGGACGTAGTAGACTTGGAATAGTTTATTTTTATATATTTGGTTGCGAGAAAAGGGTCGAGGTTGTGTCTCCAATTTTGATTGGAACGGGCAAAGATGCAAAGTTTGGATTTATTTTGTATTTAAAATTAGATATTTTGTAAAGAATATTATGCGACTAAAATGAAGCACAAGAAAGGGTATTTATGAGTGACCAAAGATCAAAATAGAAGGCTGGTACATCTAGGTCATGTCACGACCCGCACCCGGAAAATCGGGCATGAGTCGTGGGTACGTCCAGCCTACGCCGCAGCATCGGCGGTAGAACGCTGTCTAGGTCAACTATCTAGATAACTCACAAAAAATCTGCCATGACCTCTCCAAAAAGGAGGGCAACCACGCAATCAATATATAAACCTGTCAAGATCTCAACTCCAAACGGAGGAATGATATCATAATGATAATCTCAAGTACTCAATCACGAATCTAAGCACGATAAGATAACAAGAAGTCTAACAACTATAAAGTCTAACCAAAAACAACTACTACAACAACCACAGCATCAATAATAATAATACAGCATCCAAAAATAATATACAAACAAGGTCTCAAACCAAAACCGGAGACAAATCTGGTGCTAAAAGCTAATAAAAACAACAACAAGGTCTCAGTGATCTCGGCTACCAACCCGGAAATCACCCCTAAACTAGAGGGTCCCTATCTGCACCATCGACAGGCTCAGGTCCATAAAACGTCGGACCCCACTCCTCTGGATACTCTGAAAAATATGTCCAGTCAGGACTGGAGCAAGTACATCTCTAACAGCAGTTCCATTTAAATGATAAAAACTATAAAACAGTTATAGCAAGTAGCAAGTAGAATGAAGCAAGTATGAAAAAGAAAATATATAAATCACTGGTGCATAAAGTAAAGATGCATGGATATCAGAAGCAAGATAGTAATAACTGCAAGATACAAAAAATCTAAGCTAAGATCAAGTCCGTGCACATGAACGTGTAGTGAGTCCAGCATAAAATACATGTAGTGAGTCAAGTCCAGAAATATGTAAGTGAGACCAACAAGAAATGCAAGAGAGTCCAGACTATAAAGAATGAACTCGGTGTCTTTGAAATACTTATTTTGACATGTAAACGGCTAGGGGTAAGTACGGCTCACCGCGCACTAGGTGCGCGACTGCTATCATTCCAGATTAGACCAGAGGGAGTGATTCCTGATAATTCCAGATGGAAATATTTACATGTCTACTCGAGTATTTCCCTGCCCCGACTAATACAAGTGGATCCAAGACCGACACGTAAATCAAGATGAGTCCACCCTGAACATGAATGATGCCTGTAGTGATGCCTGTAGGTGATGCCAGTAGTGATTCCAGAATAGAGGCTAGAAACATGAAATGTACGTGTCGTAAGTAAATGAATCCAGAAATACCAGTCAGTGTCCCGTGTTGTGCCAGAATAATCAGATGATACTATACTAGAAGCTGAATCATAATAATCATCAGATAATAAAAACTATCAGAGAATGTACTCGCCTGATGTCCAGAGCAACTGGCGATCCGAACTGGTATCGCAAGGATCTATTACAAAAAGTAAGGTTAAAAAGGGTTCTAATGAGTTAAATAGATATAAAATAACTAAAAATAGGCTTCTAGGATCGTTCTAGGTCAAACGGGTCAAACCGGTAAAATCTGGGTCAAAAGTCAACTCTGGGTCCAAAAAGTCAACTCTGGATCAAAACTAGGTCAAAAGTTGACTTTGGCGGTCAATCGAGTCAACTACGGTCAAGTCTAGGTCAAACTAGGGTTCTCCTGAAATTCTAGGTCAAACCGAGGTCATTAAGCTAGAAAACTCTCAAACTCGCCTCCTTGAGATACCGGGATACCCTCGGTATCCGATACCTCAACCTACGCTATATACCCCGCCTATACCCTCTAAAACCTATGCTAGCACGCGTAAATATATACATATAAGCATATAAAAATCACTCCAATACTATTCCTAGGCTATTGCTCAAATACCCCGCTCGAAACTCAATACCTTGGATATCTCAAGGTATTGAGATAACTCTCTAAACTCAACCCGACTACCCCTCTAGCTACTAATTATGAATAAACATATATGTCTAGCTATAATCTAGGCTAAAATATATATATCTAATACATATAGGCATATACCTAGGTATCTACATATATATCTCACATACCTTACATATATACCTTACCCTACACATACCTTGCACATACCTTACATATATATATATATATATATATATATATATATATATATATATATATATATATATATATATATATCGATACCTAGATATCTAACTATCTATCTAGCTATGTATATATCTATATATATATATGCATATAGATATAGATATCTAACTATCTATCTAATATCTAGCTATCTATTTATCAATCTATCTATCTAACTATCTAATATCTATCAATCTATCTATCTAACTATCTAATATCTATCTATCTATTTATCTAGTATCTATCTAGTATCTATCTAACTAACTATCTAGTATCTATATAGATATCTATTTACCTAGATACCTATCTACCTATTTATGTATCTATCTATCTAATACCTATTTACCTATCTATCAACTAGCTATCAATCTAACTATCTAACTATGCATGTACCTATCTATCTATCTAAATAACAATCTAGCTATCTATCAATCTAATCTATCTATCTAAATATATATCTATACCCCTCTCTACCTCGCATTTGAAGCTGCTGCTGCTCTGAATGCTTGAAGAGGCTGCTGCTGCCCCCCTTCAATTGCTGCTGCAGCTGCTGCCTGTGCTGCTACTGCTGCTGTTTATGCTGCTGCACCTGCTGCTGGTGCAGCAAGTTGCTGCTGCTGCAGCTGCTGTTTAGGTTTCAGTCCCCCCCCCCCTTCTCTCATACACACACACACACTCCTATATACATACACACATATATATATCTATCTATATATACATACATATATATATATATATATCTATCTATATAAACATACATATATATATACCATCTAACATATAAATATATATACTAACACACACACACACACACACTAACATATATATTAACACACACACACACACATATACAAACACATACATATATCTATATATATATATATATATATATATATATAAACACACATATATATATTTATACACACATATATCTATATATATACACACACTAATACATATATATATATATATATATATATATATATATATATATATATATATATATATATATATATATACACTCACACACTCAAACATATATATATATCTATATATCCTCACTCACACACACTCACTCTCACACACCCTCACACACACACACTCTCACACACACTCACTAATACATAACCACACACACAAACACTCCTACATATATATATAAATATATATACATATATACACACAAACTCAAACTCATATACATATATATATCTATATCTAAACACTCACTCACACTCACACACACACTCACCTACACACATACACTAGCACCAACACACTCACACAAGCACTCACTATCACACTCACACAAGCACTCACTAACACACTCACAAACACATAAAAACACACATATAAATAGAAATATATATATATATATATATATATATATATATATAGAAGCACACACAAATATATATATATATATATATATATATATATATATATATACATATATATAAATACCACACAGACACAACACACAACACAACGCACAACGCCCACGACGCTCACCAACGCACGCCCAACGACCCCGACACGCACAAACACCTATAAATATATAAAATATAGTCCAAGAATTCTAGCACACACTCCCCGAAGCTAACCCAACGCGCGCACAAGCCCCAAACTAGGAAACCACGCCGAAATGGCCGTTCGGTCATTTCGACGAACACGCGGTGCGCGGTTCGGAAAACCTCCAGAAACGCACACCAAATCAACTCGAAATTGGCCCAAAATTTACCCACGGGTCCTAAACGATGTCTAGATCCTAGAAAAAATGCTACCGCATCGATTCTAGGTCCGTGGCGAAAACGCGCACGCACTTAGAATCGGCGACGACAAAAATCCCGAAAACGCCCGTTTTTCCGCAACGCGGCTTCCCGTGTCCGAACGGAGACACGCACTCACCCTCAAGACACCCGACAATGTCTACCTAGGTCCTTCTAACCTAGGGCATTACCCAAAATTGGGCCAAATTCGGATTCCATCCGAAATTGACACAAAACCTAGTGTTAAAGTCTCCAAACACAACCAAACTAGTTCCAACTTCCTCCCACGGGTAGCCTAAGGGTCTAGGAAGGTTCTAAACTATTAATTACACTATATAAGAGTAATTACAAGGGGGGAAATTAGGGTTTACCTCTTGGGAGTTGGAATTCCAAGCCAAAATCTTCAAAATGCTCCAAATCCACCAAACCAAGCTTCCAAGCTCCCAATCCAAGCTCCAACACCAAATCTAGGCTCTACCCACCTAGATTGGGGAAGAATGTAGGGTTAAGGTTCACAACCATGGAGAATAGAAGAAGAAAGAAGAGAAATGAGTGCTTATTTGAAGTAGGAAGGAGAAAGGAAGAAGAAAAATGAGTGGAGAAGAAGAAGAAGAAGAAGAAGAAGAAGAAGAAGTGAAGAAGAAGTGGAAAAGAAGAGAATGGCTGCTGTGTTCTCACGGGAATGGGGGTTTGGTCGGGTGGGAGTATGAATAAAGGGGTTCACAAGTTGGGGAAATGTCCAAAATGCCCTCCCGTAGCTCGGTTTTGGGTTTCGGGTTCCAAAAGTACTCAAACTAACTCCAAATCTCTCCAACTAACCCTCTAAAAATATAATAAATATTCTAAACCCAAAAATAGGTCTCACAGGGGTGTGGGCTGGGTCGGACATGGGTCCACTAGGGTCTGACATGGGTCCAGGCTAGCCAGAATCCTAAAACAATCAATATAAAAATAATACAATCAATAATTAATTATAAATACAATTAATTATAAATAATACATAATTAACCAAATTAAAATAAAAAAATACCCTGCTCTGGAAATGGAGTGGTGACAGGTCAAGTGTGTAAATTTTGTTTGAAATCAAAACCTAGAGTAGTGCTCCAAATATCGAAATAACGACAAGGTGCACCAAGTGATACAAAATTTTATACATTTATTTTAAATACCATGTTCTAATTCTAAATGGCTTCAAACTAACCCTAGTCTCTCTCTAAGCCAATAGCATCATTTTTTTAATTTACTTTTATTATAGTTTTTTTTAATTTATATTATATATGGGGGTTTCATTTTAAAATTTTGCCTAGGGTCCCATGAACTTAGGGCCGGCCCTTAGCGTCAGAGTCGGATTTAAAGAACATCAATGAGATGGATACATGAAATCGACGATTTTAAAGTTCAAGGTGAAGAAACTAAATGAGAAAAATAGCGTTGTTGCTATATACCAGTTGAAAGATGTGAACTACTTGTTCAACAAGGTTTGTTGAAGGTGCTCTTGAGGAAGAAGCCAATTTTTTTTTCAAACTATGAATGCATAGAACTTGATATGAAAACAGTAAGCACGACCGGATTATGTCGTACAAATTAAGTCCTTTATAATGTTATCGGTTATGATGCAAAAAAATAAGGCTATACAAAGATTAAAAATTCTCTGCAATTTACAAGCTTTTAATGAACAAAGGTACCCCCCTATACATGAACTCTTAAATTAATTTAATAAGTTTATATGTGAATTAACTAGCATCAATAAGAATTATGACGAAAATAAGGCTATACTTTTGTTAGCATCTCTATCATTTTCGTATGAGCCTTCCGTCACTATTTTAATTTTTGGAAGAAACTTATTTTGGAAGACCTACTTCTACTCTATTATTAATGATATTAGGAAAAAATTCGTCAAAAGATGAAACATATGTAGCAAGAGATGACAGAACTTTTAGAAGATACGAAACTTTTATGCATGCTACTGCTATGCACGTCTTATGGGTCCACTGTTTCTCCAAATTCCATTAATAAATAGAAGAAATAATACACTTTCGTGATTCGATACACTGATCTTCCATCATCTAGTCGGGGTTTTATATCTCTCATTGGTAACCACAAGGATCACTCGAGTTCGGTAGTTATTGTGAATTATAAAACATATTATGTTTCAACAAAAATTGAAGGAAGTAGATACTATGAAAATTCGAAAACTCACAAAAAGAGAGAGAGAGAGAGAGAGAGAGAGAGAGAGACCTCTCAACCTTCCTTCACCAAGCCTGTTTTAGAAATAATGAACATGGAAACAAAACATGAGTATATATACAAGTAGGTATTATAGGAAGTGTTTCCCTCTCACAAGTCACAACATATCTATAGTAACTCTAACAGACTAGACTAGTCAAGAACTTTAACATAATATAGATCAGCGCAAACAAATAATGTCAATTAAAAATTGAAATAAATTTAGCAACCCAATTAACATATATACCAATACCTTTGTTAGATTAAAGTAACGTTCGTGACTCCAGAAGAGTCATAGGTCTTGGGCATATCAATTGCCTATGGCACCAATAAATGGACAGAGAAGATAATTAATAAAATATGTAAACATACATGTTAGACTTTAATATACCGAGATGCTAAGTGCCCCACCGCGGGGAGGGTTTCACTGCAGCTGTGACCGCAGCCAATGTGTTCCCTCTTATTCACCCCTCCCTTGGACAACGTAGCAATGTCCTATAATATATGCTCAACTCTCATTTCAATTTTAGAATTTTTGTACAATGACAAAATTTTTAATTAATACTGCTGCAAAAAAAATCCAGTTTCTATTTCAATGACAGCGCGTGATCCCAAGATTTTATCCATAAAAGATTATGGTCCGTTTGATTCACTTTAATGTAATTATAATGGAATCGAATGAAAAGAAATACTATTCGCAGCCTAAGATACTCGGCCTAGAAAGGTTTGGAAACTCGATAATTGCCTAAGTTATATTAAAATTAACACAAAGTAAAGTAATACTTACATAGGTCTGTGAGGCCCTCTCATCAATGAGATTTCCATCTTTGCGATGGGTGGCCAAGAAGACGGTCACCATGTTTGCATCCTCACCCCTCTGTACCTGTTAAAAATATATTATTTAGTACTAAACTTAAACATTTTTTCCAAGTACCATTTTATGGTACTTACATTAAAATAATTTATTTTAAAAGAAAAAATATACCAAACGACAGAAATGTTCCGTCATCGGAATTGAGCCACCACACCACTTGGCAGCATTCTGCCTAGCCGCCTTGGCCTTCTCAGACCTTTCCTTATTGCTCGGATCGTCGAATCTAGCCCTCATCGCAGTCCACTGCTCAGGCATGATCCAACCTTGGATCGTTTTTCCAGCACGATCACGAGCCTTCTGGTCATCCAGAGCATCTCGGATAAGCTTGGCGGCAACGGTAGGAAAGAGCCGCTCGATCAACTCGGCCCGGTGCGGAGGATAGAAATACGTTTGCTACAATAAATAATTTAGTAAGTGAGCATCACGGATAAGTTATATAATATGCATAAATTAGAGAATTTATTTAATATACTTTTACCTGGAAGTGCGCAAACCAGAATGCATTCCTCTCCTCCGGAGCCTCAGAGTAGTTGATCCAAGGGCCACCGCAGTTGTTCCTCAGAAATTAGCCCAGGCGTCTCTGAACTGACGATGGACGATATCTATACAGAGATAATTATTTTGATCGAAAAAGTCAATATACGATGAATAAAGAAATACACGATATATATTATACTAAACCATCTAATTGACTTACTTTGTACCGTGGGCCCAAATCTCTGTCCTCGTCTCCTACGGAGGTGCGCATGGAGGATCTTGCTGATGCTGGGACAACGTGGGCACGACCTTCTCGACATGCTTATCTATCCCCATGGTTCCGTCAGCAGGAGGAACGCTGGACGAGGGTGTACTATCACGCCTAGAACTACTCATCCCAACAGTCGGAGATGTGAGTGATCGATATACTGGAGTACTGGACGACGATGATCCGAAACCAACAGTAGGCAGTACCTGAGGAGCACTCTGTCTACCTCGGGACCTTCCGAATCCTCCGCGTCGTCCTGTCATATCTGATAACAACATATGATGAATATAGAAAAACACAAATATATAGTACATTCTATAGTCGAAATGTGATGCATATCTCAAAGCATTCTACAGTCAAAATATAATACATATATTCGTTAAAATAGTACATTCTACAGTCAAAATATAGTTACATTCTACAGGAAATATATTTTATTTTCAATCATCTTCAGAAAATTTATCTTGTTCGCCTTCCTCGTCCTCCTCTTCCTCTTCCTCTTCCTCTTCCTCTTCCTCTTCCTCTTCCTCTTCCTCGTCTTCACTTTCATCTACTTCGTCTTCCTCTTCGGATAATTCTACATCTTCTATATTATTACTCGTGTAATGAGTAACTTTCGTTGAGTCCACATCTACAATATTTGTTACAAGAGGTATATCTTCCTCCTGATAAGCTATTTCGTCAATGTCAAAGGTATTTCTAGCTTTAGTCTTGCATACTGCCTACCAATCCGACCTCGCTGTCCCCCGTCTAGGATAAGTTATGAAGTATACGAGCTGAGCCTGACTTGATAGGACAAATGGTTCATAGCTTTGATATCTACGCTTGTAGTTTATATCCACAAGGCCATGCTTGTCAATTTTCCAGCCTTGATCTTGAATCGGATCGAACCATCCACACTTGAATAGCACGATATTAGCATGTTCTGTGCCATAATTATATGTCAACTCCACAATCTATCGTAAGATGCCAAAGAAATTATTGCCTGGATTGACGTCTTTGTAGTTCGAAGATTTGATACACAAACAACTGTTTTTCATGGAATCAAGATCCAGAAGGAGCATTTGTTGACTTGAACCTGATCTCATTTACACAGAAACTTGGCCATATTTTAACGGCAGTAATTGGTCCCTTGGCTAGAGTTCTAATAGATTCAGTCTCGGGTGTTATTAGACGATCGACCTAAATACCAAAGTAGCGATAGTAAGTTATTTGTTTTGCAAGTGCAAAAATAAAAAGTAATTACCAAGCATCTTACATATGCGCTCAACCAAGAAGGAAAATAGTATCGTATTTCTTGTTCTACTTCTTCGTCTGTTATGTAGGGTCTAATCGACCTCAACTCATCATTATATGTGCTGAAAAATAATGAAGCAACTGCTGATTAGTAGCATAATAGTATCTTATACTATTACATTGAGATGATGTAAATGTGGACGTATTAATTACTTACCCCTCTATCTTCTCCACTTCATCCTCGTCGTAATTGAGTAATATATACAACTGAGCAGCCCTTAGCTCGTCGTCATTCAAATATCTTTTCTTCATTTTTCCCGAAAGCTTTCCGGACGCAATGAATACTTTGAGTATTGCATCATTAGATTCCTGATATGCGTCGTCGTTTCTCAGAGCTTTCGTTCTATTAGTAGCAACATGCGGTTTGAAATACGTCGAGCAAAAGTTTGTAATCTCCTCAAGAACATAAGCTTCACAAATGGAGCCCTCAACCCGTGCCTTGTTTTTCACCTTTCTCTTTAAGTGATTCAGATGCCGCTCGAAGGGGTACATCCACCGATAACCGACAGGACCACCAACACGTGCCTCATAGGAAAGATGAATTGGCAAATGCTCCATAGAATCGAAGAATCCAGGAGGAAACACCTTCTCGAGCTTACATAGTGTTACCGAAATGTCCTTCTCTTACTTTTCTAGACGATCGACGAGCAACTTAGTACAACAAAGATCTCTGAAGAATATGCTCAGCTCTGTCAATGGATCCCAAACGACCTGTGGTAAGAATTCCCGAAATACAATCGGAATTAACCTTCCCATGAATACGTGACAATCGTGGCTCTTTATACCCGCCAGTTTGTTCTCCTTGAGGTCGACGCATCTTCTCAAGTTTGACACGTACCCGTCTTAAAATATTAGACCCTGAATCTACCTACAAAGTCTTCCTTTATCCTCTTTCTCTAGTGAGAAAATTGACTTAGGTTGCTTTAACTTTCCATTCCCCTCCTCTATCAAATGCAATGCAGGACGTTTACATATTTCTTCTAAGTCCAACCTGGCCTTCGGATTATCTTTCGTCTTCCCCTTTACCTCCATTACAGTATTAATTATGTTATCAAACACATTCTTCTCGATATGCATGACATCAAGGTTATGTATGATCAGATTGGTGCTCCAATATGGCAGATCCCAGAATATACTCCTCTTCGTCCAGTTATGGGTGCGACCAAATCTGTCACACTTGTACCCGTTAGCAGGCTCTTCGATAGCACTTGGTAAATCTTTTACCTCTTCCCATATCGTGTATCCGGGCTACCTTGGCGGTGGATTGGCCTTCTCCACAACTCCCGCACGAAAAGCATTCTGGTTCCTCCGGTACGGATGATCCTTCGGCAAAAATTGTCGATGACAATCGAAGAAGCACGGTTTGCCTCCGTGTTTCAAACGGAAAGCCTTAGTATGGTCCATGCAATACGGACATGAGAGACGACCATGTGTGTTCTATCCCGATAATATTCCATAGGCTGGAAAGTCGTTGATGGTCCACATAAGTGCTGCCCTCATCTGAAAATTCTGCTTTCTAGAAATATCGTACGTGTTGGCACCTACTTCCCACAGCTGATTCAACTCATCTATCAAAGGCTTTAAATACACATCGATGTTCCTCTTCGGATTGTTCAGACCCGGGATAATAACGGTTAGGAACATATACAGAGTCTTCATGCACATCCAATGCGGTAGATTGTACGGAGTGACGATCACAGGCCAACACGAATACTGGGAGCCCGAAAGTCCGAATGGGATAAAACCGTCAGAGGAGAGCCGCAATCTGACATTACGCGGATCTTCGGCAAAATATAGATACTCTCGATCAAAGTGCTTCCATGCTTCTCCATCGGATGGATGATCCAATACTCCTTCGATCTGTTTTTGCCTGTGCCAACTCATATTTTCTGCTGTCTCCTGAACCATAAACAACCGCTGCAACCGCGGCATCAAAGGCAAGTAGTGCATCGAATCGGTAGGCTTTCTTGCACCGACAGACTTTCCTCTAACAGTGGCCTTCTAGCGATCAGTACCACAGAATCTGTACGCATCTTCATCCTTGTCGTCTTTGTAGTACAATATGCACCCGTTGCGACATGCATCAATTTTCTCGTATCACATCCAAAGCGATCTCACCATCCTCTTAGACCGATAGAAGTCTTTAGGCAACTTTGCACCCTCAGGCAAGATCTCTATAATCAAATCGATCAGTCGATTATAGCATTCTTGCGACATGTTAAAATTGGACTTGATGCTCAATAATCTTGTAACCACCTCCAACGGTGAATGATCCTAACAACCAGGATATAGTGGAGTCCTTGCATTCTCTAGCAACTCCATAAACTTTGCAGCATCGGCATTCGGTGCCTCCTCAGCTGCATTATAATTGTCCAAATTGAAACTAGGTCCCGTTGCATCATAATTGTCTGGATTAAAACTAGGCCCTACCGCATCATAAACCATGTTCACCAACCCGTCGTCGTAAGCACCGTGGTCGTGGACATCCATATACGGCTCCACATAGGTCTCCGACTTTGATGCTAGAGATACAAGTTCTCCGTGCGCGGTCCACTGATAGTAATTCGGCGTAAATCCATTCGAGTACAAATGATATGTGACTTCCACTTCTGGATGATATTTTCTGTTGCGACATCTCACACACGGACACTTAATTTTGGTACCGTCCATGTACTGAGGGAACGCCTTAGCGAACTGCAGGAACTACTGTACACCCTCAATGAATTCATCCTGCACACCGCACATGTCATCAGGATGACGGTTGTACATCCACGAACGATGATGTAGATAGTAATTCATATCCATATCTAGATACTTCTGCAAAAATGATAGTATGTATCATATAAATCATTACATACAGTGTAATTCTCTAAAGAAGAAGCTAACAATTCTCTAAACCAAGGCTCACAGTATCGATAGGTATCGGAAGCGATACGCAAAAGTGTAGTTTGGCCATTTTGTCCGCACATGCCAAGGAAAGAAGGCACCACGAAGTAACCTCCACAAAAAATGGTTTGATATTTAATTACTAGCTTTGCTTGCTCAAGAGAGAAAAATATCTGTGAACCTTGTTCTTGCATCCGAAATATTCTTGCGTCTAAAATATTCCATAGCAGCTTCGTCATGCTAACTTTCATATAAAGAAAAGTCGTTTAATCTCATCACATTTCATATCTCATCATATCTCCCTCGTATACTCTCGTTCTTATATCTCCATATTTGTTAATAAGCAACTTGACAACCTAGGTCACTAGTCGTGTACTCTTTTTCTTCATTCCTTAGGTCTCAGTCTCATTCCTCCCTCTTATCTAATAATATGGAGGTTCTTAAGATAAATTATTAACTTCACTATATTTCTCTGCAATATCATATCGCCAATAATCTTACATATTATATAAAAGTTGGCATGTCCAAGATAACCTGGAATATGCTATTACAAGAGTCATTTTTATACCTATTGTTCACCCTAAGAGCAACTCATTTCCGGAGCCCCGCAAAAGCCCCGCGCCCCAACGCCATATACGCACTACACACGTTACTCAAGAACACATATACGCACTATTAACACAAGGTCCTAGGTCAAAAAACCTAACCCTAACCCTAACCCTAACCCTAGGTCCTGATCAGTGTCTGTGTCAGTGTGTATTTGTGTGTCGTGTCTGTGTCAGTGTCTGTGTGTGTGTGTCGTGTCTGTGTCAGTGTCACATGTGTGTCCTGTGTGTGTGTGTGTGTGTGTGTGTGTGTGTGTGTGAGAGAGAGAAAGAGAGAGAGTTAGGGTTTACCTAGAGGAGGAGGAGGAGGAGGAGGGGGGAGGACGCGGCCCGAGGAGGGAGGACGCGGCTGGAGGGGGGTCGCCGGGAGGGAGGAGGGGGCGTCGGCTTAATTTTAGTATTACCCAAATTACGGAGGGAGGACGCGGCTTAATATTAACCAAATTAGGATAATATTCTATTCTGAGTCTTCTTCATTTATTACACTTACGTCCCACTTAATTTTAGTCCCATGTACTTCTAATTAATTTTAGAACACCATTTACATTAATTCTAATTTAATTAAACCAAAAAACCAACTTTGTGCAATTTTCTAATTGTTGGGCACTTTTATGCAAAAGTGCATTAAGGTGTCCACCCCGTTGGACACGGCACGTGAATAAACCCATTTCTCCTTCATGTATATTTTTTCCATAATTTTTGAGAGTGTGTAATTCAACATCAACCTCCTTAAACCATGGCCCTCCAAACCTAGAACCAATGCAATCCTAGCCATTCATTTTGAATTCATTTGAATCCTAGCCCTTGAAATATCTCCATGTCAAGCCTTTTTTCCAAGGGTTTGACCAAGCCCTAATTCTAGGTCAACCCAATACACCATGTGTATAAATATCCTCTTCTTTACTTTTACTTTTACTTTTCCTTTTCTTTTTTTCTTATTCTATAAACCATATAGCTAGCAGCCGACTCCTCCATCCCTTCCCCCAACCCGAGTCCGTCCATCCTCCCACTGCAACCTAACGGATTCCCTTCACCCACGGCCGGAGACTCCTCCACACGACCAACCCGCTGCCATCCCCGCCTCCACACGACGACCAACCCGCCGGCCTGTACGACCCCCTGCCGACCTCCTCGTCACAGCCGGACCCGCCTGCACTGAACGCCCGACCACCTCGCCAGTGATATCCATCATCTGGCCTCCTCCTCTCCCTCTGGTCATCTTCTTCAGGCTTATTAGAGTATCATATTATATAGGTCATGGTCATCTTAAGTCTTAGTTATAGTGCTTATAGAACAAGTGTCAATAGTAAGGATAGAAGAGTTACTGGCCGTTAAGGGGGGAAAGGGGTCTAACTCGTATCGAGGTGAGGGTACAAATTACGCGATTTAACACTAAGGGATAATCAACGGGTCACAGTCTGTAAGAACAACTCAAACTTATCAAACTTTAACTACCAAGCACAAAATGTTCAAATTCTAGACTACAACTATAATCCTAGCAAACTATGTATCCTTATCAAAGGATAAAATTACTTGGCCTACTATCAGGAGGATCAGGTGACACGAGTTAAAAGATGAAGAAGAGAAAACATGATTAGTCGTCGCACAAGTAGCGAACGCTAGGGTTTCAGGGAAACAATATATGAAATAAAATAGAGAGGCTATAGATAATGTCAAGGTTTCCTAAGGGGAGATGCTACGCTACTCTCTGTGTTTGCGGTATGATCAAGAAAATAATATATTCAATGCTCTTAGCTTCCTAAGGTGCTGTCTACTAATAATAAAGACAATGATCTAAGTTTATAGTTCTAGTATTATCTAACTATGAAGGTTAGGTTCAGTCCTAATTTTAAATTTTGGTTTTCTATTGGTTCCTCAATACTAGGGTCAAACATCATGGTAAGACTTTTAACTAACTCTAGTTGTATCTATACTACTCACAGGTCCTCATAATACATCAGGGGTAATGGTAAACCAATTTAAAGATAAGAAATTCTAGGGTTCACTAGATATTCTAAACTTAGTGGTGTGCCTATATTCTCGTTGTATTCTTAATAGGTGTGCTACTCTAATTATCATCCTAATAACAGGGGTTCCTATATTCTAGCAGAAGGCTATATATACTCACGGAACTTATTAGGGAAGTACAGGAATCAAGCAGGATACAATCGTTCGAATAGAATAGAGAGGAGAAAGATGAGTCATAGTCAATTGTGGATGAGATCCTATACTCTGGTCCTAGGTGCAGGCTTGTTCGGTACAGTAACGTAACCGAGACAATATGCTCTTGACCTGCATGGGCCACCACAAAAACATGTCACGCCCCAGTCCCAAAATACGTAGGACTAGGACACGTAAGCATGCCAGCCGCATGGATATGGCAACTCCAATATATGGCAACCAAATCCATACGTACGCTGTATTATGAATATCAAATCCACAAGTGGTAAAACATATGTCAAAGTTACAGGGTATAATCTAAATCTCATCCATGAAAATCAATATAAATATATAACCAGTATCTATGAAACTAGATCTCAATAAGAAGTATCTAAGGAGGATAGTTGGATGGAAACAAATCCACTACCAACCCGAATATAAGAGCAAATACAATATGAGTACAACACAATAACACAATATAAGAATACCCGCTATCAACCACGGCTCGAAGAGAAGACATCCATGAAGCATAGGTATCCATCCGAATATGCGCTCCTGCGAATACTCAAAACAAATACACCTGGCAGGGGACCAGGTCCTCAGAGGGACATAACAAGATACTTAAACACATGCCAATAAAGTACTGAAATAAATATCCAAAGGGGTCGCCTAACCGTCTAAGTGAATGCAGTTAAGAACAACTTTCCCTACAAGTGAGCTATCTGGCTGAAAACCTGGGATTTGGCATGGTTCTCTATTGGAGATCCAGGGGCCTACAAAGGCACGACGACTTCCGAACGCCGGAGGCCCGCCTGATAATAATATAATATATAGTGGTCATCACCGCCCGTATCTCCAGCGGAGAATCCGGCCGCACAATAGAAAAAGTGTAAAGGAGCTCAAATGCGGTACTTGTTATTCTTCCCACCCCATGCTCTAAGCATGTCACATCCATGACACGATAACACCTCTAATAACTGCCAAGTCTACTAGCATGCAAAGTTTCTAACGACAGTTATTCCTAACGTACGGCCCATACGTACAGGAGGCCAGACCTGTCACGCAGTCCGTGATCTACATGAGACTCACACTCGTGTAACAACTGTGTCACGGCCAATGAACCTAATGATGCTACATGATAATGGGGTAGTCTCATGAACAAGGTCAATGCAATACATAAATAAAAATATATCGCGACGATACCGTCGCGCGCATTTTATTTAACAGTTAAAATATATGAACTAAAGACAGAAAATTAAAGATGTATGCAATCATGTGGAATAAGAATAATAGTACAATGGCAAGGTATACTAGCCTGGCAAGGAAGCTGCAATGTACCAATAACCTACTCCAGAAGTCGCGCAGAACAAATCCAATATCCTATGTACATATGATATAATACAATAAAATCATTAGTCATTACACTAGCACACACAACCATATTTATACTAGTCTCAGGTGCATACCAGGGGTGGCACTAGTCATCTAACACAGTCAATTGTGCGACTACTTACGCGGGTGTCCTATATTAAATATTGTAGCGCAGTCAGTCAGTCAAAATAACATGTATCTAGGCCCGTACATAATTGTACACAAGACAGTCATCTAGCATGTTCTTAGGGTCAACATGGTCAAGGTAACCATGGGATAATCCACAGTGTCCTAGGGTCGTACAATATAAATACACATATAGTCATAAGCATAAGGAATACGAGCACAAGATCAAAACTACTTGGCAATATGGGAAACAGTATATGTCATGAAGTTTGAGTTCTAATAATGCTAACCATGTAACGAATATGTCAAGGGTCAAATATACCATAACTAGTCATGCAAAAATAGTGACTAACAATATTGGAAACAAACAATAATTGTACTCGTCTTAGCCTTTTGAATGAATGCCTAATCCAAACACTCTTGCTACTATCCCAAATCTATGATGATCCGAGGCCTACCAAGATTTAATTTAGATAAAACATAATTAAATTACACTTAGAAAGTCACGTACTATTTACTCTTATCTTATTTTTTTATCTTATTACAAACTTTCTTTTACTCCTTTAAGTAATTCGTTTAGAGATTATCGAATATAATTAATAATATGTTTTTTATATATAACTAAGTATGCTTTGTTTAATGGTTAGATTTCATGGAAATCAATAGTGCAGCTTAATACATAACCATTTCTTTATACTCAGTGCTTTATTTCTCCTACTCTCAGAGCTCTTATTTAGTTGAGTTAGAATCAATTTCATGTACTGAAATTTAGCATATGGTAAAAGAACCTTACCGAGATCAAACTGGAAGAAGTGGATTCGCAAACAATATGGCGGGGGAAGAGGCACTGGTTCCTCAGAGTTGAGTCCGCGACTAGAAATATTCTGCGCTCGTCACGTCGGAATCAAGAAGACGATGAAGAATTGATGAGAACGAACCATCGGGTCTGGGCGAGGGTCAACGATGGTCCTGGATCGAGTTCGTCTGTGTTAGTCGTACGCGGAGGGCGAATGGCCAATGTCATCGACTCGTCGTTGCACCTGCAACTGAGCCGATCGACAGCATCGTCGATCTCGAGGTCGACTCCGGGGACGTCAATGCGCTTGCAGTGGATGCACGGTCGGTGATGGGCACTCTGATGTTCATGCTTCAGCTGGTGGGGTAGCTTGGGCCCAGGTGGCTGATCCCGGCGTACTGGGTCGCTTGCTGGCGTTTGGCATGCCGGAGTGCATCGGGTGATGGCCGGCAAGGGCGCTCGAAGGAAAGCAGAGGGAGGGGTGAACAGTACAGCGGGTCGGTTCGCCAAGTGTTGTGATGACCGGGAAAGAGGGTGATGTCGAGGACAGGAATGGGAGTGGTATGGTCTGGAGGAGGGTGGCTCCGCCGCTGGTGGATGCAGCGAAGGTCGGATCTATGACTCTGGTCGGCATGCGCGTGATGCAAAAATGGAGACGATCGAAGGCCAACAGAAGGGGTTGCACAGGAGGTAGGAGAGGTTTGTAGAGGGGAGGCGGCTCGTCGATGAGGTAGCTCGGCGTTCCGGTCTCCGGCGAGCTATTCCGGCTCCGACGTCGAGAAGAGGAGAAAGAAGAAGAAGAACAGGAAGAGGAGAAAAGGTCGGCTAGGAGGTGTGGTGCAGGCGAGTCTCGGTTGATACTCCGGCGAGACTCTGGTGGAAGGTGGCGGCCAATACAGAGAGGGGGAAGATGATGATGAATAGGAAGTTGGATGAAGGTCGGCTGGGTTAATTCTTAGGGTTAGGTTTTGATGTAAAATAAAAATAAAGAAAAAGGGAATGAAGAGATGTTTATATACATGTGGTGGGTGTTTGACCTAAAGCTTGGTTTGACTTGATCAACATCTCTAGGAATTGGGCCTTGGGCTCACATGGGAATGTTGGGAAGCCATAACTTACATGGTTAAAATACAAGGATGGGTTTTAAATGAGGGATTGATGCTGTACGTTTGCACATGCCGATAAATTACAGAAAAATTCATGTGAAGAGAAAAATAGGTTTCTTTATGAATTGTCCAATGGTGGAGACACCTCAATACATTTTTGCATAAAAGCCCCCCAATAATTAGAAAATTTGCACAAAGGTAGAAGATTGGATTTAATTAATTAAATCGACGGGCACGATGTTCTAGAATTAATTAGGAGTATATAGGATTAAATTTAGGCGGCCACAATTGTCAGGGGCGTAGAGGGGACAGTGTAAAACCCCCTTCCTAGAAAATCGTATATACTTTTTAATTATTAATTATTAATTAAATTATAGTAATTAGGTCTAAATAGGAGAAATAGATTTTTAATAATTTTTATTTTAGGTGTTCGGGCACTTAGATGACTTATGGGACCATCAGGAATTTTTTAGAATTTATTCCATGTAGGAGACCCCTTGAGCAGTTGCTAGCCCAACGGTGTACATTATTCTAATCCATGAATTTTCTTATGAGTATATATATAATATATATGTATACACAAAAATATATATGTATATATATATTTAGAAGGAAAGGAAAAGGAAAGAAAGAAAAAGAAAAAAAAGGACTTAACTAATAATAATAATAATCATAATAACAAAACAACTAATAATACTACTATTTCCACTCCTTAGGAATTTTGTGGGAACCATTCAGCACTTAGCAAAAGTTGCTAAGTTTTCAACCCCTTTTGGCCGTAGCATATTCCCAGGGACCCGCCCCTTTAGTAACTTGTTAGCTCCAGACCCCGCTCCTATTTGCAACGAGCACAGTAAACCCAATTCCTCTCCCCCTTGAACACGGCCCGCCTCTACATGTTCCTTCTTCCTATCATATATATATATATATATATATATATATATATATATATATATATATATATATATATATATATCTCAAAAACCGTAACCTAAATTTTTAGACCTCCTCTTCCCATCTAGAGCCGTCACCGCAGCCAGAGAAGCCCCGTCGAGCCGTCCAACCATCCCGACGACTCCGACCTCGCGCCTGCAGAATCCCACACGAGGCACCTTCACTCCGGAGTTGTTTTCCGTCGACTCGTTCGACCAAACACCGATCCGTATTCACCGGTATGCTCACCCCTTAACCCTCTTCCATATCTGTATTATAGCCAATCTCGGAAAACGTGTGTCCCTAGGTGAAAAACAGCGTCCAAAGTGGGCGGAGCAGACCCAATTCTGGAATCGCAGAAACCTGCTGTGACCACCCATATTGTCGAGTTCGTATCTCCCACCACAGAGATCCGAATTCGGTGATTCTTTTTGATACCTGTAGAACACTTGACCTATTTTATTTTCTGTTAAATAACCCTATGCTATTAGTTGCTGTGGACATAGTTAAATTCGTCACAAAACTACGCGCACCCACTTTTTCCAGATTTCCAAAAGTCAGAAAACGGAGCGCGCCCCGCCAAACGGGACCGCCCCGCCGTGTACCAAGTATATCGAATGGTGCACGCAGCATAACCGGACACGTAAAAATTCATGAGGACTGATTCGGACGCGTGTGCGTGCCGGAATCAGGCCGTATCCGCGGACACACCCCGTATCGCAACTTTTGTGGAACTCGTGCGTATTTTTTGTACGCTTGTCAGATTGCAACGAAACTTGCGCCACTGGAGTCGTGGTAACACGCTGGTCCTGTGACCCAATTTTCATGCAATTCTGAGACGGTTGACCAAATCGCCAATTGGCGGGCCCCACAGTTGACTTTTTGGACAAAATTGTGTTCGGCTCATCGGAATCCACAATTGGACATACCATTGGGTTCGTATTGACATCTAGAGTTATTTGACCTATAGTTTGTCCCATTTAGAGACTGTTACCCTCAGCACGCTTTTCGGTGCAAAGTGGACCACACATGGACCCCACTTTTGCCCAAAATTACCGTTTTGCCCCTGTGTCCAAATTGGACGAAAGGGATGTGCTTTTTAGCTATTTTGCTCATTCCGGAAATGTTGGTGATGTTTATTTCAGCATTCGGAGACGTTTGTTCGGAGCCCTTAGTTCCAGGTTCCGTGTCCTTGACATTTGGGCGCGTACACTTTACAGATTTCTTGCCAGGCAAGTATACCTTGCCATTGTACTGTATTTATATTCCATATGAGGCATGCATATTTATTTTCTGTTTATTTAGTTCATTTATTTTAACTGCTATATAAACTGCGCGTCCAAGGAAACTTGGGTGCAACGACGGTGTCGTCGTACTATGTTTTTATTTATGTATATGCATTAGACCTACTTTATGAGACTACCCCATCTTCATGAGGCATTTATGTTTTATTGGCCATGACACTATTCTTACACGAGTGTGAGTCACATGTAGGATGCGGACTTGCGTACTCGGCTGGCCACCGGTACGTATAGGTCATACGACGGATAGGGATAACTGCCAATAGAAACTTTGCATGCTAGTAGACCTGGCGGTTATTAGAGGTTTATCGTGTCATGGACATGACATGCTTAGAGCATTGGGTGGGAAGAACAACAAGTAAGGCATTTGGGCTCTTTACACTTTTCCTTCTGTACCCCGGAAGCTCCGCTGGAGATACGGGCGGTGATGACCCCTATACTACTTGGCGGGCCTCTGCCGTTCAAAAGACGACATGCCTTTGAGGCCCCTGGTTCTCCGAAAGAGTCATGCCAATCCCAGTTTTCAGCCACATAGCCTACTTTGTGGAAAGTTGTTCTCAAACTGCATTCACATAGATGGTTAGGCGACCCCAATGGATGTTTACATTTCAGTACTTTATTAGCATATGTTTTTTGTATCTTGTTACGTCCCTCTGAGGACCTGGTCCCTTCCAGATATAGGTGAGCAGGAGTACCCGCAGGAGTATGGACCTGGACCTGACGCTACCTATCAGTCGGAGGCGATCTTACCTTCTGATTATATGTGATTCATTGCAGCTGTTTAGAGATTTTAGTTGCTATTCTTTTTGAGACATTATTCTTATATTAGAGTTTATTCTCTTCTCTCTTTAGTAGTTTATTATAGTCGATTTGTAGTGGATTTGTTTCCACCCGATTATCACACTTTGAGATTACTATTTGAGACTGCTTCTTTGATATTCAGTTATTGATTTCCATTATTCTATTATTTGTGCTGTGGATGAGATATAGAACTGCGTGTGACTTGTTGTGACATATATTACCACTGTGGATTGGATATTCATGTACAGCGTACGTGTGTATATGGTTTCCATATATTGGAGTTCGTATACATACGGCTGGCGTGTTACGTATTCCTAGTCCTACGTATTTTGGGACTGGGGCGTGACATATTTTTGTGGTGGCCCATGCAGGTCAAGAATATATTGTCTCGGTTACATAACTGTACCGAACAAGCCTGCGTATAGGAATAGAGAATAAGGATCTCATCCACGCTTGATTGAAATTCATCCTTCCTATTTAATGCTTGCATCCTGTTTGATTCCTGTACTTTTTCTAATCGTTTCGTACATCAACTGCAGAGAGATGGATATGCAAAATGGATGTACTGCCGCCAATGGCGACACAACTTCTGGAGTCAATGGTCAGACTCAAGGAGGGACCCCAACGATTCCTAGGCTTCCGGGACCAGATGGACAGACTCACACCCCAGTTCCATCTGATCTTCCCGCTTCACCAATTGGGAACCTTCCACCTGTCCCAGTACCGCAAGATGGCCAAGCGCAGATGTTCTAATTCTTTCAGATGATGATACAGGAACAGAGGCAGCAGGCAGCCGAGTAGAGACAGCAGGCAGCCGAGCAGAGGCAAGAATTTTTGGCAGCACTAGAGAGGATGGATGTACATGCTACTGTACCAGCCCAAGCACTAGCTCCAGTACCTCGAGCTAGGGTTGGATCAGTTAAAGATTTTGTTCAGATGGGCCCAAGGCAGTACAAGGGTACTGAGAGCCCGGAGGAGACTACCAACTGGATCACTCACACGCAGAAGCTTCTGGAGGCATCGCAGTTACCCACGGACCTATGGATGACGAGTGTACGGACGCTTCTAGATGGTAATTCTCATCACTGGTGAGAATCCATGGAGCGCCAGTTGGGTACTTACCAGACTTGGGAGCAGTTCTTGGAGTGCTTTAAGGGAAAGTACTTCTCGGACACTGTCAGGGACACCTTGTATGATCAGTTTCTTCACTTAGAGCAAGGGAACCGAACCGTGGACGAGTATGATGCCGAGTTTAGTCGACTCAGCAAATATGGCGCTGCTTTGATACCAAATGACTTGGCTAAGGCTAAGAGATTTCATCGAGGACTAACCCAGGAGCTACAACATTATACAAGCTCGCAGTCCCGAGTCTCTTACGCTGAACTACTGACAGAGGCCAGATTTCAGGAAACCATTAGCAGAGGAAAAGGAGGTCAGCTGAGGACACAACAAGGATCAGCGAGGATACAGCAGGGACCAGCCAGGACACAACAGGGAGGACCCATCCGACGTCCCTTGACACAGCAGCATCAGCAACACAGAGCCGGACCATACCAGATTCCGGAGAAACTCCAATATAATTATTGTGGGAAAATTGGACATATTTTAAGGGATTGTCGAGGCCTCTTGGGACAGTATTTATGATGTGGTTTCAGACAGCATTTGGCAAGAGACTGTCCAAAATAGCAGACAGTGACACTACCACCGCCAGCACAGAGACTAGCACTTCCAGCACCGAAGCCAGCCCAGCAGATGACCGGACCGGGAGTACCTCGACCCCCAGCAGCAGGAGGATTTCAGAGAGGACCACCGCTACCCACTCAGGAGGAGCAGTATATGAGGACCGGACATGGACAGCCGTAGAGGAACGGGCGAGCTTTTGCATTGGAGGTAGATGACCTGGATCATGAGGTGGATGTCATAGCAGGTATTACCCTTGCTTCTACTTTTCCTGCTGTGACATTATTTGATACGGGAGCCACCCACTCATTCATATCATCTAGTTTTATTGCCAAACACAATATTACTTCTACACCATTATCTAGTTGTGTTAGAATTCTTACCGGAGGAGGAGTCGTACCAGTTAGTCGAGTTTGTAGATCGGGCTCTATAGTGATTCGTGGCAGAGAGATGAATGCCCAACTCTTAGTCCTTCCTATGCCATCTTTTGATATTGTGCTTGGAATGGACTGGCTAAGCAAGTACCATGCTTTCTTCGATTTCTTTGGAGGAAGCATTCTTTTTAAGGTACCAGGCCAGCCTGAACTTGAGTTTGCCCGAGGATCCACAGAAATCCTTGATGGTATGCAGCTCGCAATGGACGATGTTGTCTATCACCCTATTATTTCAGAATTTCTAGACATCTTTCCAGAGGATTTGCCAGGACTACCCCCAGACAGAGACGTAGAGTTTTCAATTGAACTAGCACCCGGAGCAGCACCTATAGCATCGCATGTTTACAGACTGGCGAAGAAGGAGATGGACGAGCTGAAGGCACAGTTAAAAGAGCTAGAGGAGAAAGGTTTCATCCAACCGAGTGCATCACCCTGGGGAGCACCAGTGTTGTTTGTACCCAAGAAGGATGGGTCAGTACGTATGTGCATTGACTACAGAGCCTTGAATACAGTGACAGTGAAGAACAAATATCCATTGCCACGCATTGATGACCTGTTTGATCAACTCAGTGGAGCTAAGGTATTCTCGAAGATAGATTTGAGATCGGAATATCACCAAGTGAAGGTACGGAAGCAGGATATTCCGAAGACCGCATTCAGAACAAGATATGGGCACTACGAGTTTTTGTTCATGCCATTTGGATTGACCAATGCTCCAGCGATCTTCATGAACTTGATGAATCGAGTCTTCCACCAGTACTTGGACCAGTTCGTGGTCGTCTTCATAGATGATATACTTGTCTATTCGAAGAGCCACAAGGAGCACGGGGAGCACCTGCGGATTGTTCTAGAGACTTTGAGGAGAGAGCAGTTATATGCTAAACTCAGCAAATGTGAGTTCTTCTTGGACAGAGTTTTATTTCTTGGACATGTTGTTACAGGAGATGGCATTTCTGTTGATCCAGAGAAGATCTCAGCAGTTGAGACATGGCGCAGCAGAGGTGAGGAGTTTTCTTGGACTTACGGGATATTACCGACGGTTCGTGGAAAACTTCTCAAGGATAGCGGCACCTATGACTCGTCTGACTTGTAAGGACCAAGAATTTATATGGACTGACGAGTGTCAAGCAGCCTTCGAAGAGTTGAAGAAGCGACTGACTACAGCACCAGTATTGACAATTCTGTCAGGACCAGGAGGATATGTGATCTACAGTGACGCATCAGGAAAAGGCTTAGGATGCGTATTGATGCAGCATGGCAAGGTGATTGCATATGCATCTAGGCAGTTATGAGTACATGAGAAGAATTATCCGACTCATGACTCGGAACTTGCAGCCGTTGTATTTGCCCTGAAGCTATGGAGACATTACTTATATGGGGAACGAGTGGAGATCTATACAGACCACAAAAGCCTCAAGTACGTCTTCACGCAGAAGGAGTTAAATATGAGGCAACGTCGATGGCTCGAGTTGATGAAAGATTTTGAGATAGAGCTACATTATCATCCAGGCAAGGCTAACGTGGTAGCAGACGCTTTAAGCCGGAAACCAACAGCTTACTTCTTGACAGCACAGAGGGAACTATTGGAGGACTTGCAAGAGCTTGGCATTGAAGTGATACTACCCGGAGCAGATGGGACACTTGCCAACTTGCAAGTACAATCATCATTGGTAGAGAGGATTAAGGCTTCGTTGCCTACAGATGCCAGATTCAGGAGGCTGAAGGAAAGGACAGAGGCCGGAGAGCAGACCGGATTGCGCATTCACGAGGATGGAACATTACGATATGGTGATCGTCTTTATATTCCAAATAGAAAGATTCGACAGGAGCTGATGGCAGATGCTCATAGTTCGATTTATTCTATTCATCCTGGAGGCACCAAGATGTATCGTGACTTACGACAACACTTTTGGTGGCATGGGATGAAGAGAGAGATAGCTCGCTTTGTAGCTAAATGTCTGGTATGTCAACAAGTGAAGGCGGAGCACCAGAGGACAGCAGGATTATTGTAACCACTTCCAATTCCAGAGTGGAAATGGGAGCACATCACTATGGACTTCGTCACGGGTTTTCCCAAGAGTCCAAGTGGGAAAGATGCAGTGTGGGTAATAGTGGACCGACTCACCAAGTCAGCCCATTTTATACCTTTTAGAGTGGGTCAGTCTACAGAAGCTTTAGCTAACTTATATATGAGGCAGATCGTGAGATTGCACGGCATACCAGTCAGCATTGTATCGGACAGAGATTCGCGCTTCACATCGCACTTTTGGAGGAGCATGCAAGAGAGTCTTGGTACTCGTCTGAAGTTCAGTACATCTTACCACCCGCAGACAGATGTGCAGTCGGAGCGTACTATTCAGACCTTGGAGGACATGTTGAGGGCTTGCATGTTAGACTTCGGAGGATCATGGGAGGACCACCTACATCTTGTAGAGTTTTCTTACAACAATAGCTATCAAGCAAGTATTCAGATGGCTCCGTTTGAAGCATTGTATGGAAGAAAATGTAGGTCTCCTGTGTGTTGGAGTGACGTGAGAGAACGTCAGATTTTGGGACCCAAGTTGGTGGTCAACACCGTAGAGACAGTCAAGAAAATTCAGGGACACTTGTGAGCAGCGCAAGACAGGCAGAAGCAATGGACAGACCTTCATCGTCGTCCCTTGGAGTTCAAAGAGGGCGATCACGTATTCTTGAGGATATCACCGACCAGGGGCACCATCCGATTCGGAGGGCGCGATAAGTTGAGTCCAAGGTATATTGTACCATTTGACGTGCTCGAGAGAGTTGGAAAAGTGGCATATCGACTTGCGCTACCACCTTCACTGGAGGGAGTACATGACGTATTCCATGTGTCGCAGCTCAAGCGATATGTGGCAGAAAGCAGTCATGTTCTCGACCATTCAGAGATCACCATTGGGCCGAGCTTGTCATACCAAGAGCAACCCGTGGGAATCCTTGATCGTCGAGAAAAAGTGTTAAGGAACCAGTCTATTCCCTTGGTTCGCGTAGCATGGAGGCATGGCGCGCCAGGAGAATCAACTTGGGAGTGCGAGAACGACATGTACAAGCATTTTCCGAACCTATTCGCAGACCAAGGTATGAATTTACATTGTTAATTTATATCTTAAACCATCATTGCATTCTATCGTGGCTTAATTTTAATTTCGAGGACAAAATTTTTACAAGATGGGTAGAATGTAAAACCCCCTTCCTAGAAAATCGTATATACCTTTTAATTATTAATTATTAATTAAATTGTAGTAATTAGGTCTAAATAGGAAAAATATATTTTTAATAATTTTTATTTTAGGTGTTCGGACACTTAGATGACTTATGGGACCATCAGGAATTTTTCAGAATTTATTCCATGTAGGAGACCCCTTGAGCAGTTGCTAGCCCAACGGTGTGCATTATTCTAATCCATGAATTTTCTTATGAGTATATATATAATATATATGTATACACAAAAATATATATGTATATATATTTAGAAGGAAAGGAAAAGGCAAGAAAGAAAAAGAAATAATAAAAAAAAGGACTTAACTAATAATAATAATAATCATAATAACAAAACAACTAATAATACTACTATTTCCACTCCTTAGGAATTTTGTGGGAACCATTCAGCACTTAGCAAAAGTTGCTAAATTTTCAACCCCTTTTGGCCGTAGCATATTCCCAGGGACCCGCCCCTTTAGTAACTTGTTAGCTCCAGACCCCGCTCTTATTTGCAACGAGCACAGTAAACCCAATTCCTCTCCCCCTTGAACGTGCCCCGCCTCTACATGTTCCTTCTTCCTATCATATATATATATATATATATATATATATATATATATATATATATATATATATATATATATATATATATATATTTATCTCTTAAAAACCCTAACCTAAATTTCCAGACCTCCTCTTCCCATCTAGAGCCGTCACCGCAGCCAGAGAAGCCCCGTCGAGCCGTCCAACCATCCCGACGACTCCGACCTCGCGCCTGCAGAATCCCACACAAGGCACCTTCGCTCCGGAGTTGTTTTTCGTCGACTCGCTCGACCAAACGTCGATCCGTCTTCACCGGTATGCTCACCCCTTAACCCTCTTTCATATCTGTATTATAGCCAACCTCGGAAAACGTGTGCCCCTAGGTGAAAAACAGCGTCCAAAGTGGGCGGAGCAGACCCAATTCTGGAATCGCAGAAACCTGCTGTGACCACCCATATTGCCGAGTTCGTATCTCCCACCACAGAGATCCGAATTTAGGTGATTCTTTTTTATTCCTGTAGAACACTTGACCTAGTTTATTTTCTGTTAAATAACCCTATGCTATTAGTTGCTGTGGACATAGTTAAATTCATTATAAAACTGCGCGCACCCACTTTTTCCAGATTTTCAAAAGTCAGAAAACGGAGCGCGCCCCGCCAAACGGGACCGCCCCGCCGTGTACCAAGTGTACCGAATGGTGCACGCAGCGTAACCAGACACGTAAAAATTCGTGGGGACTGATTCGGACGCGTGTGCACGCCGGAATCAGGTCGTATCCGCGGACACACCTCGTATCGCAACTTTTGTGGAACTCGCACGTATTTTGTGCACGCTTGTCAGATTGTGACGAAACTTATGCCACTGGACTCGTGGTAATGCGCTGGTCCTGTGACCCAATTTTCACGCAATTCTGAGACGGTTGACCAAATCGCCAATTGGCGGGCCCCACAGTTGACTTTTTGGACAAAATTGTGTTCGGCTCATCGGAATTCACAATTGGACATATCGTTTGGTTTGTATTGACATCTAGAGTTGTTTGACCTATAGTTTGTCCCATTTAGAGACTGTTACCCTCGACACGCTTTTCGGTGCAAAGTGGGCCATACGTGGACCCCACTTTTGCCCGAAATTACCGTTTTGCTCATGTGTCCAAATTGGACGAAAGGGATGTGCTTTTTAGCTATTTTGCTCATTCTGAAAATGTTGGTGATGTTTATTTCAGCATCCGGAGACGTTTGTTCGGAGTCCTTAGTTCCAGGTTCTGTGTCATTGACATTTGGGCGCGTACACTTTACAGATTTTTTGCCAGACAAGTATACCTTGCCATTGTACTGTATTTACATTCCATATGAGGCATGCATGTTTATTTTCTGTTTATTTAGTTCATTTATTTTAACTGCTATATAAACTGCGCGTCCAAGGAAACTTGGATGCAACGATGGTGTCGTCGTACTATGTTTTCATTTATGTATATGCATTAGACCTACTTTATGAGACTACCCCATCTTCATGAGGCATTTATGTTTCATTAGCCATGACACTGTTCTTACACGAGTGTGAGTCACATGTAGGACACGGACTTGCGTACTCGGCTGGCCATCGGTACGTATAGGTTGTGCGACGGATAGGGATAACTGCCAATAGAAACTTTGCATGCTAGTAGACCTGGCGGTTATTAGAGGTTTATCGTGTCATGGACATGACATGCTTAGAGCATTGGGTGGGGAGAACAACAAGTAAGTCATTTGGGCTCCTTTACACTTTTCCTTCTGTACCCCGGAAGCTCCGCTGGAGATACGAGCGGTGATGACCCCTATACTACTTGGCGGGCCTCTGCCGTTCAAAAGACGACATGCCTTTGAGGCCCCTGGTTCTCCGAGAGATTCATGCCAATCCCAGTTTTCAGCCAGATAGCCCACTTGGTGGAAAGTTGTTCTCAAACTGCATTCACATAGATGGTTAGGCGACCCCAATGGATGTTTACATTTCAGTACTTTATTGGCATGTATTTTTTGTATCTTGTTACGTTCCTCTGAGGACCTGGTCCCTTCCAGATATAGGTGAGCAAGAGTACCCGCAGGAGTATGGACCTGGACCTGACGCTACCTATCAGTCGGAGGCGATCTTACCTTCTGATTATATGTGATTCATTGCAGCTGTTTAGAGATTTTAGTTGCTATTCTTTTTAAGACATTATTCTTATATTAGAGTTTATTCTCTTCTCTCTTTAGTAGTTTATTATAGTCGATTTGCAGTGGATTTGTTTCCACCCGACTATCACACTTTGAGATTACTATTTGAGACTGCTTCTTTGATATTCAGTTATTGATTTCCATTATTCTATTATTTGTGCTGTGGATGAGATATAGAACTGCGTGTGACTTGTTGTGACATATATTACCACTGTGGATTGGATATTCATGTACAGCGTACGTATGTATATGGTTTCCATATATTGGAGTTCGTATACATACGGCTGGCGTGTTACGTATTCCTAATCCTACGTATTTTGGGACTGGGGCGTGACAGACAGTGTAGAATATTAATAAAATTCGGTTTGCACAAAACGGTCAAGATTGTGTCCCCAATTTCGATTGGGACGCACAAGGGTACAAAATTGGAATTTATATCGAATTAAGAAATAACGTCCGCGACGTTTATTGTGCGACTAAAATGTAGCACAAGGGAGCAATGTACAAGGGTCAGAATAGTAGGTGGACATATCTAGGATAGGATCGTGAAGTTTGTAGACAGGCAATGGCTAGTGAGATACTCCAATTATCGAAGCAACGGTAAGATGCGCTACATGATATTTAATTATTGCATAATTAAATAAAAGTCGTGTTCTAATTCTAATTGGTTTAATCTAGCCCTAGTTTCACTATTTAAGCAAACTAGGCCTAAATTTGGGTGAGGGGATTTACAATCTACCCAACTTAAAACAATTTCGTTCTCGAAATTAAACTAGGGTAGGGTTTCCCTATCTAACCTCACTTGATTACAGTCTAAAGAATTCTTCTTAAATTAACATTGCAGTTTCTACCCAACTTAGAATTTACCCATCTATCCTCTAAGGTTGTACATCTAAGAAAGCTATAACCCAAATTATTTAATCATATTATTTAATCCTCAAAGTCTTTAACACCAAACATATCGTCGATGATATTCCCTTAATCATTTATAAAAGATAGTCACCAAACAATGCGACTGGCCTGTGGGGTATATCTAGTACTATCTATATATCAAATTTATACCAAGCAAGGTGTTTCGTCTTTTCGAAATAAGGGAAGACGAAGATCAATAATAAATGGTTCAAGGGAGGGGCAATAGAATAGGAGTATCGGGATCAAGGCGTCTAAAGAATTCAAATGGGAGTTGTTAAAGTAGTTGTGGATTGAAATCCTATTTTGGTAATTCCTATTCACATGCTCGTATTAGTACAGTTATGTAACCGATATGATCCACTCAGACATATCTAGAGGGCAAGTACAGTTGTCTACTAGTCAACTATATATCTCAATCCACGTAAAATATTATTACGAAGGTCGAATCAAGCGCACTATGGTTGATCAGACCGTAATACACTAATTCTGATTAGACAATGTATTAGTAGGCGTCCCCAATAATACATATCTCATGATCAAGCTTGATAAAAGAGTAAGCTTGCAAAACTAGGCTATAATAGCAGCATAAGTCAAGGTAGTACAGCAAATATAAGTATGCTAGATGATGATGAAAGGAGGTACAAATTAATTCAAGTTCACAAAACAAAAACAACTAAGCAACAATAATAAAAAGACTCTACAATCTCTACAGTTATCATACAACCTTCTTGTCTAAGTCGCTAGTCGACCAAATAGGGGCAAGGACCTCTAAATTCTATCGCCTGAATAAACACTGTCATCTTTTCTAGCATACAGTTAATGTCATTCAGTTACACTTCATCAATGGATCACAAGGACTATATGATACTAGGTGGTAAGATATACTACCCAACTTAGAATAATAAATTAATACGCTAATGCTTTAAAGAAAATGTAAGAATTCCTATTATGGTTTACAAGAAGGGGTCTTCAGGCTTATTAGAGTATCCTATTATATAGGTCATGGTCATCTTAAGTCTTAGTCATAGTGCTTATAGAACAAGTGTCAATAGCAAGGATAGAAGAGTTACTGGCCGTTAAGGGGGGAAAGGGGTCTAACTCGTATCGAGGTGAGGGTACAAATTACGCGATTTAACACTAAGGGATAATCATCGGGTCGCAGTCTGTAAGAACAACTCAAACTTATCAAACTTTAACTACCAAGCACAAAATGTTCAAATTCTAGACTACAACTATAATCCTAGCAAACTATGTATCCTTAACAAAGGATAAAATTACTTGGTCTACTATCAGGAGGATCAGGTGACACGAGTTAAAAGATGAAGAAGAGAAAACATGATTAGTCGTCGCACAAGTAGCGAACGCTAGGGTTTCAGGGGAACAATATATGAAATAAAATAGAGAGGCTATAGATAATGTCAAGGTTTCCTAAGGGGAGATGCTACGCTACTCTCTGTGTTTGCGGTATGATCAAGAAAATAATATATTCAATGCTCTTAGCTTCCTAAGGTGCTGTCTACTAATAATAAAGACAATGATCTAAGTTTATCGTTCTAGTATTATCTAACTATGAAGGTTAGGTTCAGTCCTAATTTTAAATTTTGGTTTTCTATTGGTTCCTCAATACTAGGGTCAAACATCATGGTAAGACTTTTAACTAACTCTAGTAGTATCTATACTACTCACAGGTCCTCATAATACATCAGGGGCAATGGCAAACCAATTTAAAGATAAGAAATTCTAGGGTTCACTAGATATTCTAAACTTAGTGGTGTGTCTATATTCTCGTTGTATTCTTAATAGGTGTGCTACTCTAATTATCATCCTAATAACAGGGGTTCCTATATTCTAGCAGAAGGCTATATATACTCAAGGAACTTATTAGGGAAGTACAGGAATCAAGCAGGATACAATCGTTCGAATAGAACGGAGAGGAGGAAGATGAGTCATAGTTAATTGTGGATGAGATCCTATACTCTAGTCCTAGGTGCAGGCTTGTTCGGTACAGTAACGTAACCGAGACAATATGCTCTTGACCTGCATGGGCCACCACAAAAACATGTCATGCCCCAGTCCCAAAATACGTAGGACTAGGACACATAAGCATGCCAGCCGCATAGATATGGCAACTCCAATATATGGCAACCAAATCCACACATACGCTGTATTATAAATATCAAATCCACAAGTGGTATAACATATGTCACAAGTCACAGGGTATAATCTAAATCTCATCCATAAAAATCAATATAAATATATAACCAGTATCTATGAAACTAGATCTCAATAAGAAGTATCTAAGTAGGATAGTTTAATGGAAACAAATCTACTACCAACCCGAATATAAGAGCAAATACAATATGAGTACAACACAATAACACAATATAAGAATACCCGCTATCAACCACGGCTCGAAGAGAAGACATCCACGAAGCATAGGTATCCATCCGAATCTGCGCTCCTGCGAATACTCAAAACAAATACACCTGGCAAGGGACCAGGTCCTCAGAGGGACATAATAAGATACTTAAACACATGCCAATAAAGTACTGAAATAAATATCCAAAGGGGTCGCCTAACCGTCTAAGTGAATGCAGTTAAGAACAAATTTTCCCACAAGTGAGCTATCTGGCTGAAAACCTGAGATTTGGCATGGTTCTCTATTGGAGATCCAGGGGCCTACAAAGGCACGACGACTTCCGAACGCCGGAGGCCCGCCTGATAATAATATAATATATAGTGGTCATCACCGCCCGTATCTCCAGCGGAGAATCCGGCCGCACAATAAAAAAAGTGTAAAGGAGCTCAAATGCGGTACTTGTTGTTCTTCCCACCCCATGCTCTAAGCATGTCACATCCATGATACGATAACACCTCTAATAACTGCCAAGTCTACTAGCATGCAAAGTTTCTAACGGCAGTTATTCCTAACGCACGGCCCATACGTACAGGAGGCCAGACCTGTCACGCAGTCCGTGATCTACATGAGACTCACACTCGTATAACAATTGTGTCACGACCAATGAACCTAATGATACTACATGATAATGGGGTAGTCTCATGAACAAGGTCAATGCAATACATAAATAAAAATATATCGCGACGACACCGTCGCGCGCCTTTTATTTAACAGTTAAAATATATGAACTAAAGACAGAAAATTAAAGATGCATGCAATCATGTGGAATAAGAATAACAGTACAATGGCAAGGTATACTTGCCTGGCAAGGAAGCTGCAATGTACCAATAACCTGCTCCAGAAGTCGCGCAGAACAAATCCAATATCCTATGTACATATGATATAATACAATAAAATTATTAGTCATTACACTAGCACACACAACCATATTTATACTGGTCTCAGGGGTATAATAGGGGTGGCACTAGTGTCACTACCACATTTTAAGAAAAAGGGTATTTTAGTCATTTCCTATTTAAATAAATATTGTTCATGGTAAATAATTTTTGTTGTATTATTTAATTATTATTGGATGTTATATAATTATTTTGGACTTATTTTAGTGGACCCAACTAGTGTAGTTTGGACCCATGGACCAACATGAATTAAATAGTTAGATTTGGCCCATTTAGAAAGCCCATAGTTAAGGAGATGGATTAAATTAATTAAGTGATTAGACTAGAAGCTTCCTTCCTTAATTATTTCTTCATGAGAGGCCCCAAGGGGTACATTGGAAATTTTACAATTGCTTGGGAGAGGGGCAAGGCCGGCCTATTAAAAGAGGGAGGAAATTTCTCTCTCCTCTCATTCTCATTCCAAATCTAGATCTAGAATTTCCCACTCCCAAATTCTCTCCATTCCCATTCCAATTCCCTACCAAATTCATTCCAAATTCTTCCTAATTCACCATTAGAGAAGGAGGAAGCAAGGATCTAGAAGAAGGAAGCAAGGATCTACAAAGAGGAGCAAGGATCTACAATTTGGAAGCAAGTTCTTCACAATTGGAGGTTTCATTGGGAATCCATCTCCCAATAGGTATAATTCAGATTTTCCCATTTAAATAGCTTTTAAATCTTTGATTTAATCATGTAAAATCAACCTATATGTATGTACTACCCATAGGACTTTGTTTTGTGTTCATAGGAGACCCATGGAGAAAGTTATGGTGCTTTTTGTGTTAATTTTGTTGGAATTCCAAATTTATATTTTGTTGTGTGTATCAATTGATCCTATAAATCAATTGGACATGAGCTTATGTGTTTGGGGATAGTGTCATGTCCATAATTTGGTACATGTGGTTCGTATCCCAACTATTTGGTGATACGTGTCATTTTGGGGGTTTTTCCTCCGACATGGGGCTTTGAACATGTCGTATTTTGACACGAACACATAGATCTACTTTTGACACTTTGATTTATTCATAAATATTATTTGTGATTTGTTTGTATCCTTCGGGGTACAATTGGTTGTGTGTTGGACTCGTGTCACATGCGTATCCTAGATCTAGTGGGATACGGTGTGATACTCTCCAATTGTGTGAATTTTTGAATAGATCTAATTATGTATGGTTTAAATTCTTCAATTATAATTAGTAAATATATATAGATATTATATATTTATTTTGTGTATTTATTATATTAATTATTGTAGCATAGATCTATATATTTTTGTGTGTGCTAATATGATGTACAAATATAATATGTAGCTTTCTTGCATGTAATTATATATGTACTTATGTTAATAACATAAATTATACATAAATATTTTATAAAATATATTTATGTTTTTAATTGTGTAATTATATTATTTATAATTATTATGTAATTATTTTTATATTAATGTATATATTTTAGGTGTGCTTCTAGCCATGTAAAATATGAACATTAATATGTGCATGTGTTGTAACTATTGGTATTTAATTATAAGTTTATATGTGCATACATATATAAGTATATAATTATTTATTTATATATATGTATTGTGATTATTATTGCATATATATATATATTTATATATATATATATTTCTGTGTTTTAGTGACAGTGGGATTGTGACAGTGAAACTGTCGCTAAATAGGCGGGTCAGCAGCAGCCGCTGTAGCCCACTGTGCATTAATGACAGTTCTGCCATTAATGCTGCGGGCGGGATCTTAGCAGCAGTGGTGACAGTTTTCGGTGACAGTTGATTAACTGTCACCAATGCAGCAGCAGTGGGTTTTATTACACAGTGGCTTTTGCGACATTTTTTGTGACAGTTGAGACTGTCACTATAAGCTGTTTTAATTAAATTATATTTTTAACTCCCTGTTTTCAGTGACGCTTTGGCAGTTTTAAATTATATTTTATATATTATTATTGTATATATATATATATGTGTATATATATGTGTTTTGTGAGGTATAATATTTGTAATAATATATTATGTTATTTGTATATATATTGGTTTGTATATATATTATTTTAGGGTATATATTATTTGTATTAGTAGTATACTTTGTGTGAGTATGATTTGGGATCTAATTTTTATTCCTAAATTGTTGTATTTTATTTCTATATTATTTATATAGATTTCTTGTGAGGTTGACCTTGGTTTGACCATGTTTGACTTTAGTTGACTTTAGAGTTGACCATAGTTGACTTTTGACTTAGAATTTATTTATTGACCTAGGAGTTGACTAGTTTGACTTGTTCTCTTTTCGGAACCTTGTATTAATGTGGTATTCCATATCTAGGTCTTCGAGGTACCGAGTCAGACATCTGTGAGACTGTTCATTGGACTTCAGGCGAGTACATTCTCTGATAGTTTCTCATTTATGATATCCTCTATGTTCGTTGTATCTAGTGTAGATTTACATGTTTCTCTCGACACTATGGTTACACGGATTGGTATATCCGGATCTCGTCATGAGATGTTATTCCTTGGTATATGGTGTATATGGTGCAAGTATTGTTTCATTGGTTATCTTGTACATATACAGACACCGATTCTCGGGGAGACTAGCTATCTTCTTGGGGAATCTAGTGCCATAGCATACCGTGGTTGGATCTATTATACCAGTTGGGGGTGGAAAGTATTAGTATAGATACGTGATCAAATCCCTATTGAATAAAGTATTAGTAAGCGAATAGTGTTGATCATGCACCGCACGTATGATTAGCCAGGCCGCATTGTATCTTGCCCAAGCCGATCACATGTTAAGCTAGTACTCACACACTTAGTCATTAGTATTATTGTTTCATTGGCATATTGTTCATTATTGTATTTCTTTCCAGTATTTCCTTATTGTCTATATATCTCTTGTATCTATTTTGTGCATCTTGTTTATCCACAGCTATTTACTGTTACATAGTTTTTATCATGGATTAGAACTACTGTTAGAGATGTACTCTGCTCCTTTCCTGACTGGATATATTTTTTCAGATGACACTGAGGAGTACCCTACCTATTATGGACCCCAGGATGTTGTGGGTTTAGATTCGGAGACCCTGGCTCAAGAGGGACTTATCCCAACTGAGACAGTTGACCCTGGAGTGTAGCTTGTAGTATGATAGTATTCTTTTGTACTGGATTTATCTCCAGCTTATTTTTGTTACTCTTCAGACTCATTGATGTATTATTTTAAACTCATGAGTTGATGACTATTCTATTCTTATCTGATTCGTGTTCATTTTATCTTAGTTCTGTGATTGAGTACACTATCTTTTGGTGGTTCATTATATTAGATAGACTTTCTAGACAGCGTTCTACCGCCGATTCTGCGGCGTAGGCTGGGCGTTGTTTCCGACTAGTACCCTTACCTCGGGTGCGGGTCGTGACAACTAGTCATCTAACACAGTCAATTGTGCGACTACTTACGCGGGTGTCCTATATTAAATATTGTAGCGCAGTCAGTTAGTCAAAATAACATGTATCTAGGCCCGTATATAATTGTACACAAGACAGTCATCTAGCATGTTCTTAGGGTCAACATGGTCAAGGTAACCATGGGATAATCCACAGTGTCCTAGGGTCGTACAATATAAATACACATATAGTCATAAGCATAAGGAACACGAGCACAAGATCAAAACTACTTGGCAATATGGGAAACAGTATATGTCATGAAGTTTGAGTTCTCATAATGCTAACCATGTAACGAATATGTCAAGGGTCAAATATACCATAACTAGTCATGCAAAAATAGTGACTAACAATATTGGAAACAAACAATAATTGTACTCGTCTTAGCCTTTTGAATGAATGCCTAATCCAAACACTCTTGCTACTATCCCAAATCTATGATGATCCGAGGCCTACCAAGATTTAATTTAGATAAAACATAATTAAATTACAGTTATAAAGTCACGTACTATTTACTCTTATCTTATTTTTTTTATCTTATTACAAACTTTCTTTTACTCCTTTAAGTAATTCGTTTAGAGATTATCGAATATAATTAATAATATGTTTTTTATATATAACTAAGTATGCTTTGTTTAATGGTTAGATTTCATGGAAATCAATAGTGCAGCTTAATACATAACCATTTCTTTATACTCAGTGCTTTATTTCTCCTACTCTCAGAGCTCTTATTTAGTTGAGTTAGAATCAATTTCATGTACTAAAATTTAGCATATGGTAAAAGAACCTTACCGAGATCAAACTGGAAGAAGTGGATTCGCAAACAATATGGCGGGGAAAGAGGCACTGGTTCCTCAAAGTTGAGTCTGCGACTAGAAATATTCTGCGCTCGTCACGTCGGAATCAAGAAGACGATGAAGAATTGATGAGAACGAACCATCGGGTCTGGGCGAAGGTCAACGATGGTCCTGGATCGAGTTCGTCTGTGTTAGTCGTACGCGGAGGGCGAACGGCCAAGGTCATCGACTCGTTGTTGCACCTGCAACTGAGCCGATCGACAGCACCGTCGATCTCGCGGTCGATTCCGGGGACGTCAACGCGCTTGCAGTAGATGCACGGTCGGTGATGGGCACTCTGATGTTTATGCTTCAGCCGGTGGGATAGCTTGGACCCAGGTGGCTGATCCCGGCGTGCTGGGTCGCTTGCTGGCGTTTGGCATGCCGGAGTGCATCGGGTGATGGCCGGCAAGGGCGCTCGAAGGGAAGCAGAGGGAGGGGTGAACAGTACAGCGGGTCGGTTCGCCAAGTGTTGTGATGACCGGGAAAGAGGGTGATGTCGAGGACAGGAATGGGAGTGGTGTGGTCTGGAGGAGGGTGGCTCCGCCACTGGTGGATGCAGCGAAGGTCGGATCTATGACTCTGGTCGGCATGCGCGTGATACAAAAATGGAGACGATCGAAGGCCAACAGAAGGGGTTGTACAGGAGGTAGGAGAGGTTTGTAGAGGGGAGGTGGCTCGTCGATGAGGTGGCTCAGCGTTCCGGTCTCCGGCGAGGTATTCCGGCTCCGACGTCGAGAAGAGGAGAAAGAACAAGAAGAACATGAAGAGGAGAAGAGGTCGGCTAAGAGGTGTGGTACAGGCGAGTCTCGGTTGATACTCCGGCGAGACTCCGGTGGAAGGTAGCGGCCAACACAGAGAGGGGGAAGATGATGATGAATAGGAAGTTGGATGAAGGTCGGCTGGGTTAATTCCTAGGGTTGGGTTTTGATGTAAAATAAAAATAAAGAAAAAGGGAATAAAGAGATGTTTATATACATGTGGTGGGTGTTTGACCTAAAGCTTGGTTTGACTTGATCAATATCTCTAGGAATTGGGCCTTGGGCTCACATGGGAATGTTGGAAAGCCATAACTTACATGGTTAAAATACAAGGATGGGTTTTAAATGAGGGATCGATGCTGTGCGTTTGCACATGCCGATAAATTACAAAAAATTTATGTGAAGGGAAAAATAGGTTTCTTTATGAATTGTCCAATGGTGGAGACACCTCAATGCATTTTTGCATAAAAGCCCCCCAACAATTAGAAATTTTGCACAAAGGCGGAAAATTAGATTTAATTAATTAAATCGACGCGTATGATGTTCTAGAATTAATTAGGAGTACATAGGATTAAATTTAGGCGGCCATAATTGTCAAGGGAGTAGAGGGAACAGTGTAGAATATTAATAAAATTTGGTTTGCACAAAACGGTCAAGATTGTGTCCCCAATTTCGATTGGGACGCACAAGGGTACAAAATTGGAATTTATATTGAATTAAGAAATAATGTCCGCGACGTTTATTGTGCGACTAAAATGTAGCACAAGGGAGCAATGTACAAGGGTCAGAATAGTAGGTGGATATGTCTAGGATAAGATCGTGAAGTTTGTAGACAGGCAATGGCTAGTGAGGTACTCCAATTATCGAAGCAACGGTAAGATGCGCTACATAATATTTAATTATTGCATAATTAAATAAAAGTCATATTCTAATTCTAATTGGTTTAATCTAGCCCTAGTTTCACTATCTAAGCAAATTAGGCCTAAATTTGGGTGAGGGGGTTTACAATATCTCATCGTGCCTTAGTATATGTGATTGAGTATTCTGTATTATATTATGATATCTGTGTCTCCTTATGGAGTTGGATATTCGTGTGAGATTGTTTAGATAGTGTATTAACCTAGACAGCGTTCTACCGCCGATGCTGAGGCGTAGGCTGGACGTACCCACGTACTCGTGCCCCAAATTACGGGTACGGGTCGTAACATATTTTTAGTGGTGGCCCATGCAGGTCAGATTTCACAAGTTGTGCGATGTCGTGGTAGTGCGACGTCTTAGTTGTATTACTGCGTGCCTGCGATAGGATATAGAACATAGGATACTAGGATGAGAGAGGATACTCAATTACAAATTTTTGAGAGATTCCTGGGACGACCCTTGAGAATCTCACTATAATTTCTAATTTAAATCTTTTTCCCTTGTTTCCGCCCGTTCTCACTTGTTGTTATTGAATTTGATTCTTGTTGATCAGTTGTTAATTTAATTCTTGGTGTCGTTGTTAAGCTTGATTTTATATCAAGATAAACTTTACGGACTAAAATTTACGGTATCATCTAATGACATATGTTGATGAGGACAGTGAGAAAGGTAAAACGTCTACTTTGGTTATGGAGCCTAGAGTTTATCGCAGCCACATTAGCTGTCGTGGCAGAAACGTAGGAACTTAACCTTGGATGTACATATTTATTTATGAAATTTAGAGTCTCTCGCAGCCATACCGGTTTGCGTGGCGAGAATTCTAGATGACATGATTATAGAGTTGCATACCTTAGTTATGGAACCTATCGTTTATCGCAGCTATGCTTACTGGCGTGGCGAGGATTCTGAGTGTCATAATTTCGGATAGACATGTATGATTATCAGGTCGTATCTTAAATTGGTTCTTAAAGTATCATCTCAATACTTATCTACTTCTGTTATTCCAGGACTTTGTTTCATCTTTTTCTTTACTAGGAGTAGAGATACCTTCAATCCTTAATCCAGTTTTTTTTTGAGCTTTAATCCTTTAAGGATCCTTGTTAGTGTGATAGTTAGTGACTTACGATTAGGTCTGAGTCTTGTATCAGTGTTGATTGTTGAGAATATGACTTGTGAGTTTGTAAGTATCTATTGGTTGGACATGTGAGTAGTAGGCATCAATCTAGAGTTAACCCATAGCGTAGTGCCTTGTAGCAATAGTTCTATAATAGGTGTCATTATAGTTAATATTGGTACTATAGGTGGAAGGAGGAGTAAAGAGCATCAGTGATGGTTCCAGGAGTTAGTATCAAGCCAGCATGCCAGTCCTAGATAGTCATGAATTCATGTAGTTGGGTGATCCATGTAAACAATTAAGTATCAAGGAATTATGTTAAAAATTAATGGAGCATGATATTCAATTTGATGGTTGATTACTTGGGTGTGACAAGAGTAAAGAAATATATATGCATAAAGGATATTAATGAGTGTGCCATGGGTAGAAAAAGAATATCAAGATTGATCATGAAAGGTATGAAGTGTGTCACAGATTAGTGTAACAGTTTGTAAAAGATTAAAAAGGGAGATACTTATACATCAATTGAGATATGGAACCATAGGCCTGCCTTTGAGAGTGAAGTGGAGCATATGTATTATATAAGTTAATAACTAGTGCGAATGATCATGAGTTCTAATAAGTTTGATGAGATGATCTAATGATGAAGCTAGTGTTACCATACCAAGAGTACTAATATTTCTATATCGAGGATTAGTTGAGCAATATGCTAATAATAGTAAATACTTCGTGTGATAATATTAGATTGGTGTATCAGCTAATATGGATGGAAAATTATTTGGAAATAATAGTAAAAGTAATCCAGGCAGTGCAAATTTCAGTACACATTTGAGGGGTGTAGACAATTAGTGTATTTGTATGTGTACCTTGAATGTTAGAGACTGTGAGTATGTATATGTATACTTAGATATGGATTTAAATTTATAATTTGAAGATTGGAAATAAATTTCAATTTTTAAGAATTTTAAGGAGTTGAGATTTTATGTTATTAATTTTTTTTAGGATTCAAATCCAATTCAATAAATATAGTCAAAGCTATAAAGATTTTTGGAAGTGATTAAAATTTTTATTTCAATATTTGAATATTTGACTTTTTAGGAAAGAATATACATTTTATTTTAAATTGTTCAAAAAGTTAAATTTTGAGGGTTTTATTTGAGGATAAAATTTTATGGTGGATAAGAAATGTATATCAGTATATAAGTAGATGATGTACATGTGTAAAGATCTGTTGGCTTGAGTATGTCTGAGATGGCACTGCAAACTGACTTGGGTGCCCATCTAGAGTTGTATTAGAGGGAGTAGTACTTAGTATGGTGTGTTGCACTTGGCATGCACTTGAGTGATAAGAACAACTAGTATAAACAATTACAGTAGGTAAGAGAGAGTTAGCAGTGGGTGTGCTTGTAGTAGAAATAGTGGTACCAAGGGATAGGGATATCAAACTTTGGATGCATCATTAAACCTATGGTTGTGTTAGAAGGCTATGTTTTGTTCTTTCCTTCTGTTCTTTTTGTCTATTTGATTGATTAATTAATTTCTTAGTACCGTAGTTATATCAATGATCATCTTGCTAGAATATAGTTAGTAGTACACCCTGACAGAGACTGCAATACCATGACAAAAGAGACCATAACCGTGTATGTTTTCTCTAGATTGCATGTTGTATGACTATAGGTAGGATTTTCTTAGACCTTGATTGTTGGGGGTTTGACCGTAGTAAAATTTATGAAGAGAATATGACTTGACAAAGAGAGACAAGGTGCCTTAAATTTTGAGATAAATATTAACTTAAATAAAGAGTTGAGAATTTAATATGGCAGAATTGACGATTTTGTTAAATCTTTGATTTTTTGAAGATAATGATATGATTGAATTTGTCATTAAATTTTAAGAAATTTAAGAAGATTATCATTATATTTATTTGACTGCAAGATACAAATTTAAAATTATTTTGAATATTGTATTTGAAGACTTTGTAAGTATTACATTGTTTGAGTATTGTGTAAAAAAAGAAATCGAGGAATAAGATCATTAATGGATTGATGTTCAATTCAAATTTTGGGATAAGATTTTTAAATTTTATAAATATGCATTGATTGGATTTCAATTAGAGGATTGGATAGTAAATTTTGTATTTAGTGATTAACTTAAAATTTTGGAGGAGATTGTGATAAGAATGGAATTTAATTTTATATTTGAAGATTTTCAGGAATGTGATATTTATAGAATTTTGAAAAATATTGTGAAATAACAATATGGATTAGTTCATGATTATATGATTTGATGAATTTAAATTTTGATGGTAAAATAAATATATAGATAAATACAAACTATTGAGGATCTTAAATTTCGAGGACGAAATTCTTTTAAGGAGGGTAGACTTGTCACTACCACATCCTGAAAATAGGGGTATTTTTGTCATTTTATATATTATAGGTATTGTGTGTAATTATTTTAAATAATTGCATGATATATACATATGTGTATTATATATAGTGTTCATTAATACGTGAGTTAGTAGACTAGACCTAGATGCCCACTAGATGGAGCCCTGACCGAAATATAGGGTGATGGATTTAATTTGTATTATTCGGAATTAAATGTTGAGGATTATAATTAATTATTATGATTTTATCTAATTATTGTGCCTTACCGTTGCTTCAATATTTGGAGCGCTACCCTAGCTTTTGCCTTTCAACAAATTTTACACCATTGTCCTAGACGTGCTAGACTTTTATTTTGATCTTTGTGTGACTTATAAATATGCCATGATGTGCTTCATTTTAGTCGCACAATATTCGTCGCAAACGACTATAATTAATTCGATATAAATCAAACCTTGAATCCTTATGCATTCCAATCAAAATTGGAGACACAATCTCGACCCATTTTGAGCAACCCAAATTAGGATAATATTCTATTCTGAGTCTTCTTCATTCATGACACTTGTGTCCTACTTAATTTTAGTCCCATGTACTTCTAATTAATTTTAGAACACTATTTACATCAATTCTAATTTAATTAAACCATAAAACCAACTTTGTGCAATTTTCTAATTGTTGGGCACTTTTATGCAAAAGTGCATTAAGGTGTCCACTCCGTTGGACACGACACGTGAATCAACTCATTTCTCCTTCATGTATATTTTTTCCATAATTTTTGGGAGTGTAATTCAACATCAACCTCCTTAAACCATGGCCCTCCAAACCTTGAACCAATGCAATCCTAGACATTTATTTTGAATCTATTTGAATCCTAGCCCTTGAAATATCTCCACGTCAAGCCCTTTTCCCAAGGGTTTGACCAAGCCCTAATTCTAGGTCAACCCAATACACCATGTGTATAAATATCATCTTCTTTACTTTTTCTTTTCTTTTTTTCTTATTCTATAAACCATATAGCTAGCAGCCGACTCCTCCATCATTTCCCTCAACCCGAGTCTGGCCATCCTCCCTCTGCAACCTGCCGGAGTCCCTTCACCCACGGCCGAAGACTCCTCCACACGACCAACCCGCTGCCATCCCCGCCTCCACACGAAGACCAACCCGCCGGCCTGCACGATCGCCTGCCGACCTACTCGTCACATCCGGACCCGCCTGCACTGAACGCCCGACCACCTCGCCGGTAACATCCATCATCCTGACCTCCTCCTCTCCCTCCGGTCATCTTCCTCGACCAGATCTCCTCGCCGACCGCCATTAACACCACCGCCTCACCTCCCTGTCATCCTCTCGCCTGAACCACCGTTCACCTCTCCTCCCACTCGTCGTTCTCCTCTACGTCCTCCTCCTCTTCCCCATGCCTCAACTCGACACAGCCACCCCGATTGTCCAGTCCATCCGCAGAGCACTTCCCTCCTTCCTTCGGTGATCTCCCTGACTGCCAGCATGACTACCACAGTCCCTCCAGTCCTCCACCGTGACAGCACGACTCCGTCCACAACCACCAGACTTCTCCTCCTCTTCCCCTCCGACAGCCTCGTCGTCATCATCATTGTCATCGTCGTTATCATCATCGTCACCATCGTCATCGTCGTCATCATTGTCATAGTCGATCCCGTGCATGCCCACGCAGGTTCGTTCCTGCCCACCTTCATGATTTTATGTACGTACGCATATATGTATTCGATTTAGTATATATGTATAGTATATATATTTCATTAATATATGTTTAATAGGTATATCATTGGTATATATATACATATATAAATATAGTATATATACTCAATTAATCTATATTTGGTATATGAGCATTGTTCAATTGGTATAGTATGTACATATATTTAGTATGTGTACATTATTCAATATGATATATATATATATATATATATATATATATATATATATATATATATATATATATATATATATATATATATATATATATATATATATTTAGTATGTATATATTGTTCAAACTAGTATATATTGTATATGTATTTAATTGGTATATATCTATATATATAAATTATAAGTATTAATGATATATGCTAGTTAATAATATGTATATTATAAATTTACTAGGTGACCCGAGTGTAATTACGGATACCCAGTAGTTACATTGACCTGTGACCATGTAATATGTTAGCAGACTGCCATATGTACATCGACGTACTGGCAAGACCCGTATTTTGACTGTCTGTTTTGCACAGCAATTACAAACGCGACACCCGTGCAATTAGACGCACACTTGACCCTAGTTGACCAGTGTCATGCCTAGCGTATCCCTGAGTTCATTGTCTTTTGATTGTGTGTGTTAGTGTAATATCTGATGCAATATTGTATTATATGATGTCTATAGGACTGTTGGATCTTTCAGACAAGACTTCGGAATAAGGTTATTGGTATTGCCAGCAACAGGACCCCAGGCGAGTACATTCTCTGATAGTTTCTTGTTTATGATATCCTCTATGTTTATTGTATCTAGTATAAATATCCATATTTTTTGACACGATGGTTGTCACTAACACGTTCCAAAAATAGGAGTATTTTTGACTTTTTATATATATTTAATATTGCGTGTATTTAATTTAAATAATTTTATGAGATGTGTATTTATAATATTATGCACAGTGTTCTTAATGTTGAGCTAGTAGACTTGACCTAGAATCCCACTAGGTGAATACCTGACCGAATTATAGGGTTGTGTATTAATTTATATTAATTAGAATTTAATTATTGGAGGTAGTAATTGATTACCGTAATTTTATTTAATTATTGTGCCTTACCGTTGCTTCGATATTTGGAGCGCTACCCTAGCTTTTGTCTTCCAACAAATTTCACAACCTTGTCCAGGACGTGCCCGCCTTCCATTCTGACCTTTTCGTAATTCGTAATTATGCTCTCTTGTGCTTTATTTTAGTCGCACAATATTCGTCGCGAACGTTTATTTAATTTCTAAATAAATTCCAACTTTGTATCATTGTGCGTTCCAATCGAAATTGGAGGCAATCTCGACCCTTTTTTCGTGCAACCCAAATTAGGGTAATATTCTGTTATGAGTCTTATTCACTAATGATATTTGTGTCCCAACCTAATTTGGCCCCCATGTACTCCTAATTAATTTTAGAACACCGCTTGCATTTATTTCTAATTAAATTGGGGATATCAACTTTGACTAATCCTATTTTAACCCAATTTAATCCAAGTGCCCCCATTAATTAAGCCCGTACCAACACACAATACCCCCTCACCCTACAAAACATCAAACACCAAATCGCCCACCAATTTTTTATCATTTCATGTGTCTGTGCAAATACCCAAATTTAAGGGGGCTAATTTGTAAATGTTGCATTAAGTGTCAATACCCCATTGGTTCAAACCAAATAGAGAGCCATAATATTTGACTAGTCAACCAACCCCTCTCCTTGCATGAGCAAATTCCTCATGTCAAATCTTGACTACCCATTCAAAATGGAAGCATCAACACCACTCATTCCCACACACTCCTTCCTATTTAATGTCTCCTCAAGACACTCTTCCCAACCATGCCCTAATCCCCAAACCTAGGAAAGCCCCCACCTCTCTTTCACCTCACTCCTCCCCCAAACCCAACGTAGCTTCCTTCTTTCTTTTCATATTTTCCTTTCTTCTTCTTCTTCCTCTTCCTTCTTCTTCTTCCTCTTCTTCTTCTTCTTCTTCTTCTTTTAAAAAGAAAGGAAAAGAAAATCATTACTATTCCATCCCTGAGCCGGCCACCACCTCCGGCCAAGTACACCCGCCGTGAAGCCGCCCCACCGTCGACCTGAGCCTACACGACCGGAGGCGACTTCCCTCCGCCTGATCTGAGTAGCCAACCCGAAGCTCCAACCACCATCACCACCATTAGAACCACCACCACCACCAAAAGAAACCACAATCACCGCCTTCAGCCCAGGCCACCCCGACCGGCCGAGCTCCGGCTGCTAGTGCGGTGTGCACTCGGCTTTCTCCACCCGCTCCTCCTCCATACTCCACCCTGCTCTCACCTACCTCTCCCCAGCCATCGTCTTCTCCCACCACCGCTGCATCACCCCGACTGCTCTCCAACGCTGCCATCGACTTCCCTGATCCCAGTCGAGCTCCTCCACTGGATGACCACGAACCCGACTCCACAGAATCCTTGACTCGCTGAACGACTCGTCGAGCACCGCCTGAGCCATCCCCTCGCTGCACCGGCGTCTCCCCTGAGCAACAGGCCATCGACTCCGAGCCTGCGGCCATCCTTCCTTCCATCGACGATTACTCCCCGCCTGGCCATCGACTGGAGAGGCAGAGCAGCCGAGCCTCCCCAAGCCCACCGGATCTCCCTCACGTCGCTGACCCGCTGCCTCGACGTCGCCTGAACCGGAGTCGTCCTCAATCGCCTGAACAGTCCCCCGCAGAGTCCACAGCCTCTTCTCCGTCGAGCACGCCGGAGCAGCAGCACACAGCCACCCATCTTCTCCTCGACATTACGGAGAAGCTGCTGATCCCACACCCGCCTGAACCCGATCACCTAAGCCGCCTGAAGCCGGCGACGGCCAACTCCACCGTCGGGATCAACTCCGGTCACCTCCTCGATCCAGACCCGCCAGGACCTCCCTTCTCCTCGACTCCTCACCATCATGCCGGATTTCACCACCACCATTATCACCTTCATTCTCCTCTTCCCTCCCCTCGTCGACGTCCCCGGCAGCTCTCCGGCAACCATCGGAGCACCTTGAACCGGCCTCCTCCCTGCTCATAACCATTATCATCGCCTACGTCGTCGTCTTTGACCTCGTCGTCGTCAACACCATCGTCATCGTCGATCTCTTACCCATGCGCAGGTGCGTGCCTATCCCCCTCTTTCATGGTGGTATGTATATCTATTAGTATGTATATGTATACATATATATATATAGTATAAATTCAATTAGTATATTAGCATTAATATATGTTAATATTAATGTTGATATATATATATATATATATATATATATATAGTATATGTATTTATCTAGTATATGTTTAGTAAAATGTATTTTTGGTATGTATATATGTAGAACATATATATTTATATTGGTATATATATGTACTTATATACGTATATGGTATATGTATTAAATTGGTACATATATATAAATATAGTATATGTATATTTTTACTGGAATATGTATATATATATATATATATATATGAACATTGGTTGTTGTATATATATAAATATATATATGGTATGTATATTTTTAAACATATATATATATATATATATATATATATATATATATATATATATATATATATATATATATATATATTGTATAATTCTATTAGTGTATATACACTTATACATATTTTGTACGTAATTGGTATACACATATATATATATTATATTTAATTAATGATATATGTATAATTATGAATGCATTAGACGACCCAAGTGTAACCAACGGATACCCCGTAGTTACATTGACATGTGACCATGTAAATGTTAGAAGGCCGCCATATGTACACTCACGTATTGGCGAGACCCGTATCACCGACTGTCTAAATTCACAGCAATTACAGGCGCGACGCCCGCGTAATTAGACGCTCACTTGACCCTAGTTGACCAGTGTAATACCTAGCGTAGCCCCTGAGTTCAATGTTTTATGATTGTGTGTTAGTGTAGCGTCTTATGCAAATATTTTATGATGATATGTCTATAGGACTGTTGGATCATCCAGACGATACTCTGGAACAGGACATTGGTATTACCAGCTAAGGACCCAAGGCGAGTACATTCTCTGATAATTTTTAATTATTTGATAATATCTATAATTCCAGTATCTAGAAATGTTACATCTGATTCTTGACACTATGCTACACGGACTAGTATATAGATTGGATCTGCAGTCATGAGATATTACATTGATATTTAGACCTTGTACATGATATTGGATATTGCTCGTGTATCGTGACGTGTCGTGATTGGATCCACTGTACTAGTTGGGGGCGGAAGAAATATTAGTAGATTATGTGATCATACCCAACTCTACATGCATCATAGCTCACGCCACATCTCACGTCGGGTGCGGCCTGACCATTATATGCCTCATAGCTGTTATATATGATTAGCCTGACCACTACTTGCATCATAGCTAACCAAATGGTTAGCCTGACCTTACATGAATAATAGCTAATCATATGTAACCAGCCTGATCTTGTCCCAAGCTGATCACATGATAGACTGATAATTCAAACACTTAGAATAGTTACAGTTCTCTATTTTAGATCATATACCACATCACCTGTATATGAGATTGTACCTCATTCTCTTCGTTTCATATATGCACTGACTGTTTTATATTGTCTATATTGCCTGTCTCTTTATTTTGCCATTGCATTTATTCACTGTCTTCTCTCACTATACAGCATTATCTATTTATTGTTTTATAGCCCTTATCAATTAAATGGAAAAATGTTATTTGAGATGTACTTTGCTCCTTCCTGACTGGAAAAATATTTTTCCAGACTATGCCTTAGAGGACTGGTGTCCGACATTTATGGACCACGGGGTGAGTAGCTGAAGATTTGGACTTGCTAGTTCAGTTGTGATTCCGGGAGGTTTAGCCGGAATCACTATTTATCTAGTTAGTTTCTTTTAGCAGTCTTTTGGCACCGAATTTGTCTCCGGCATACTCTTTGAGACTTGGATTATATTGTTGAGTTAGACTATTTCTATTTTAGACTTGTGTTGCATCTTACTTGTTTCTTCGAGATCTTATCGTGCTATAGTTATGTGATTGAATATATTGTTCATATTATATTATGGTATCCGTGTCTCCTTATGGAGTTGGATGCTCGTATGAGATTATTTAGATAGTATCATGACCTAGACAGCGTTCTACCGTCGATGCTGCGGCGTATGCTGGACGTACCCACGTACTCGTGTCCCAAATTTTGGGTGCTGGTCGTGACAGCAACACACTTACGAGAGTAGCCCAAATCCAAAAAGAGGTCGTCAAGTTCTATCATAAGCTATACAATCAAACAGACTATGCCACAGCATTCCTCGATCTCGTCTGTAAGCGTATTATCACAGAGGAGGGTAAATTATTACTACAAAGATGGATTGCTATAGAGGAGATTGAGAAGATAGTAAAAAAGGCTGACCCAAACAGATCGCCAGGACCCGATGGGTTTAGCGCAATGTTCTTTAAGATCCATTGGGGTCAACTCAAGGAGAGTATTCATGAGGTTGTTCATGAATTTTTTTATTATGGGGAGGCTGCTGAAGGAAGTCAACCACACATTCCTCACCTTGATCCCTAAGAAGGAAGGCACGACGGAGTTGGGTGATTTTACGCCGATTGTTTGTTGCAATTTTGTCTATAAAATCATTACCCAACTGATGTATACCCGTATGCAGGAGATTATGTAGGGTCTAATCTCGCCGAACCAGACCGCTTTTATTAAAGATTGGTCTATTGCTGAAAACTGACTACTTGCTCACGAGTTGGTATGAGACTTCAAAAGGCCAGGAGGAGGTAAAAGTTGTATCAAATTAGACTTGAAGAAGTCATATGATATGGTAAACATAAAATTCGTTTGTATTATTATGCGCAGTTTGGGTTTTGATAGCTGGTGGGTGGACCGTGTTGAAGAGTGCATAACTACACCAACCTCCTCCATTCTCATTAATGGCCAGCCACATGGATACTTCGGGAGCAGTCGTGGTTTGCGACAAGGGGATCCACTCTCTCCATACATGTTCACCTTGGTCTTGGAATATTTTACATGTATGATGGATATGGAGGTGCACAGAAGACAGATTACTCCGCTATTCAGATGAGTCACGCCCAATATATCTCATCTCATTTACGCAGATGATTTGCTAGTATTCATGGAACCTACAGTACAGGGTGTGAATATACTCAAGCAGGTGCTAGAGGAGTTTGGGAGAGTCTCAGGATTGAGGCTAAACAGAGAGAAGTCATGTGTGTTCTTCAACACTTGATGTGTGTTGCAGGACCAGTGGTCTGACATGCTAGGCATCAAGAAAGAGTTTCTTCTGGTCAGGTACCTTGGTCTACCATTGTCGACTACATACGTAAGGGATGCAGAATGTACGAGACTCGTCCAATACGTACAGAGAATATTAGAGGGCTGGCAATCCCAACTATTATCGCTTGGAGGCTGCATCGAGTTAGTTAGATCCACTATTTGGACGATTATGGCATACTGGCTACAAGCGATCATCATTCCACTTAGCATAGTGCAGAAAATTGAGAAACTTTACGCTAACTTCATTTGTAAAGGGAGCAATAGTTCTATGATAGGTATCATTATAATTAGTATTGGTATTTTAAAAAGAGGAGTAAGAGTATCAGTGAAGGTTCCAAGAGTTAGTATCAGAGCCAGCATACCCGTCCCGGATAGTCAATAAATTGTGTAATTGGGTGATCTATGTAAATAATTAAGTATCAAGGAATTGAGTTAAAGATTAATGGAGCATGATGTTCAATTTGATGATTGATACCGGGTGTGTAAAGAGTAAAGAAATGTATATACATAAAGGGTTTTAATGAGATGCCATGAGTAGAGAAATATCAAGATTGGTAATGAAAGTTGTTAAAAATATCACAGAATAGTTTAACAGGCTATAAAAGGTTTAAGAGATATGCTCATACATCAATCGAGATATGGAACCATATGCCTGCCCTTGAGATTGAAGTAAAGCATGGGTATTATAGAAAGTGCAAGTGATCGTGATTTGTAATCAGTTTGATGAGATAACCTAATGATAAAGCTAGTGTTACCTTACCAATAGTGCTAGTGATTCTATATCAAATAATTGTTGAGCAAGGTGCTAATGACAGTAAGTACTTCGTGTGATGATAATTAAGATTGGTGTATTTGTGTGGACCTTGAGTATTAGAGACTGGGAGTATCTATATGTATACTTGAGGATTTAAATTTATAATCTGAAGAGTGGGAATAAATTTTAATTTTTAAGAATTTAGAGGAGTTAAGATTTTATGTTATTTTGAGGATTTCAAATATGAATTCAATAAACATGGTTAAGGCTACAAAGATTTTAGAAGTGATTAAATTTTGTTTCGATGTTGAGTATCTAATTTTGAGGAGGTATATACAATTCATTTTTAAGTTGATCGAGAAGTTAAACCTTGACGATTATTTTGAGGACTAATTTTATGATAGACGAGAGATATGAATATTAATATATGAGTAGATGATATACATGTGTAAGGACCTGATGATTTGAGCATAATTGAGATGGCACCGCAGACTGACTTGGGGTGTCCATCTAGAGTTGTATTAGAAAGGGTTTAGCACTTAGTATGGTGTTACACTTGGTGTGCACTGGAGTGATGAGAACAAATAGTATGGACAATTGTAGTAGGAACGAGAACTGACAGAGAGTAGGGTACTAAAGAGATAGAGGTATCAAACCTTGGATGCATTATTGAATCATGGTTATATTAGAGATTCTTAGCATCAGATTTAGGTATAAATAGACAGGTGTGTGCGATACAGATATATTCATGGATCTTGTGGATTAGTGATTAGTTGATAGGGGTACCAGTGTACAGGAATAGGAATTAGTTAGTGAATGTGCTAGAGTTAAGTGTTTGTTAGAGATAGGGATACTACAAGTAATACGTTAGCAGGTTCTTTCTTTCCTTCCTAATGTTTCTTTTTTCCGTCTTTCGATTGATTGATTTTCTAGTACTGTATTTCATACACATGATTTTTCTTGTTAGGATATAGTTAATAGTACACCCTGACAGAGAATGTAATACCATGATAAGACAGACCATAACCATGCCTGTTTCCTCTAAGTTATTATTGTATGACTGTAGGTAAACCTTTCTTAGACCATGACCGTTGGGGTTTTGACCATAGCAAGGATCTATGACAAGGTTATGACTTGACAAAATGGGACAAGATGATTAGAAATTCAAGGATAAGCATTCATGAGTTGATATAACAGAATTGCTGGATCATTGGTTTTACAAGGATCGAGGTATGATTGAAATTTGAGGATAAACGCTAATTTAAATAAAGGATTAAAAATTTAACATGGCAGAATTGATGATTGTTAATTTCAGGAAGGTTGATTGTGATATAATTTATCATTAGAATTGAGGAAAATTTGGAAAATTATCATTATATATATTTGATTGCAATATAGTAATTTAAAATTTTATATTGCGGACATTACATTTGAAGGATCCATAAGTGTCGCATTATTAAGTATTTTGAGGAAAAAGAAAAACTGAAGAACCAGATCATTGATGGATTATTGTGGGAATTCAGACTCTTTGGGACGAGAATAGATACATTGATCAAAATTCAATTTCGAGGAACAGACATCAAATTCCGAGTATTTAATTCTTATTTAAATTCGTGGAAATTGTGAGGAAATGGAAACTGATTTTTTATTTTTCGAGGATATTGCAAGAATACGGTAATTTCAAATTTTTTAAAAATTGCGAAACGACAAGGTGGATAATTTCAAGATTTTGTGGGTTGTTGAATTTCACTATTTATGGAAAATAATAATGTGTATGAGTAAACACTACTTTGAGGACTTTAAATTTCGAGGACGAAATTCTTTTAAGGAGGGTAGACTTGTCACTACCACATTCAGAAAACAGGGATATTTTCGACTTTTTATAATTATTAGTATTGTGGTATTTATATTAAATGATTTCTTAATATTGTATTTAATTTAGATAATTGCATGAGGTGTGTATTTAAATATATTATATTATATACTGTGTTCTTGACGTCTGAGCTGGTAGACTTGACCTAGAGGCCACTAGACGAACACCAGATCGAATATTGGGAATTATATATTTAATTGTTTTATTTTAGAATTTATTATCGGAGGTTGTATTTAATTACCGTAATTTATTTAATTATTGTGCGTTGTCGTTGCTTCGATATTTGGAGCGCTACCCTGACTTTTGCCTTCCAACAAATTTCACAACCTTGCCCTAGACATGCCCGCCTTCCATTCTGATATTTTCGTAACCCAAAATTATGCTCTCTATGCATTATTTCTAGCCGCACAAAAATCGTCGCGGACGTTTATTTTAAAATCCCTATTTTGTATCGTTGTGCGTTCCAATCGAAATTGGAGGCAATCTTGACCTATTTTTCGTGCGGCCCAAATTAGGATAATATTCTATTCTGAGTCTTCTTCATTAATGATATTGATGACCCGACCTGATTTTTGTCCCAGGTACTCCTAATTAATTTTAGAACACAGCTTGTATTTTATTTCTAATTAAATTGAGGATAACATTTTGACTGATTTCATAAATCCTAATTTAATTCTAATACCCGATTAATTAAACCCATGCCTAACGCACAACACCCTCTCACCATGAAAATTTTTAAACATATTTTTCTCCATAATTTTTTTTGTCATTTTATGTGTCCGTACAATTTCCCAAATTTAAGGGGGGCAAATTTGAAATTATTGCATTTGGTGTCAACGCCCTATTGGTTTAACCCAAATAAAGAAAACCAACCCCCCTAGCTTTGACTAGTCAACACCCTCATCTCACATGTATGAATTTTCTCCATATCAAATCCTGGCCACTCAATTAAAGTGGGTACATCACCACCCTTCATTCTCATCTCACCCCTCCCTATTTAATGTCCTATCCCCACTAGCCCTAATCCCCAAAAATTCCTAGGGAAGCACACCTCCCCACTAGCCCCCAAGCCCCTACCCGCAGCTTCTCCTTCTCCCCTTCATTTTTCCTTTTTCTTCTCTTCTTCTTCCTGTTCCTTCTTCTTCCTCCTAATCTTGAGAGTGGATAGAACAATTGATGACGAAGGCGGCAGAGGAGGAACTCCGACGAGTCAGCGAGGCGGCCGTTGTCGCCTCCGGAGGCGGCGCCTGGCAGAAGATCTCGCTGGCGATCCGTGTCACGAAGAGCAACAGCATCTGGGGGAAATCCGGCCTCCTGGGGGCAACATGGCCAAACCTAGGGTTCTAGCTCTCACAACCGCTTACCCATCAAAAGGTCAAAGGACTAAAGCTCTTCTTCACGTCTTGAAGTATTCATCTGGAGGAGTTCTTGAGCCTGCAAAACTGTACAAGTTAAAGCATCTAACAAAAGTGGAGGTTGTCCCAAATGATCCTACTGGCTGTACCTTTATGCTAGGGTTTGATAATCTTAGGAGCCAGAGTGTTGCTCCCCCGCAGTGGACAATGCGTAACTTAGATGACAGGAATCGGCTTCTTATTTGCATTTTAAACATGTGCAAGGGGATAACAGGTCATATGCCCAAAGTTGTTGGCATAGATATTGTTGAAATGGCTCTTTGGGCAAAGGAAAACAATCCCAAAGTGACTAATCAAGCGAAGGCGCAAGATGGACCAGTTGCATCTGTTATGGCACAAAGTGATGCAAAAGTTACTGTTGGAAGAGACCTCATTTCACAAGCTGAAGAAGAGGACATGGAGGCTCTTCTTGGCACGTATGTCATGGGGATTGGTGAAGTAGAGGCTTTTTCTGAAAGGTTGCAGGGCCCTTCTCTTCATAAGTGCCAATACCCTGGTCTGGAGAATGTTATCTTCGTTAAAGGATCTGGACCACACAAGTTTGATAATGGCGTTCATCCTGATCAGCCCATGAAGGAAGTAATTGTGAGCCTCTCTCTCTCTTTCAGTATATGTTTTGTTTTGGGCGTAGGGTTTTAACTTAGTCTTTAGACCTAATGTGGCTTGAGCTAACATTGATATATAAGAAATCAACCGTAAATTTTGATAGAGATAAGGAATTTTGACTTGTTTAAATAATCATAATAAAATTGATGGTCTTTATATATATATTTCTAAAGTGGGTTCCAAAATAAGTAGTTTTGTTAGACTTTAATGCTTTGGCTTTTCTTGTTGTTAATTATTTTACACAATTCATTAGATTTTTATATAAATACTTTTAAATTAAATTATAAATAAAACTATAAGTATATTTCTAATATTGGGCATTGATTAAATAGGTCATTGAGATATATTATAGTATAAGAGTTTTGTAAATAACTAGGTCAACCCTTTTCTTTTATTAAACTTGATTATTATTTGAGCTTAGCTAATTTGTACTTTTTTTGTTCTCTGTGGGCTGTTGTGGACCCACTATCCCTATCTCGAAATTTGTGCCATAACCTAATTTTTGGAATTCTTTATATAGTTTCTAGATATTTGGACTGCTCCGGACTCATTGGAACTAACTGCTACTTCATTTGGGATCACCTTGAGAAGTGTGGCATTATATACATTCTCTGATTAGTTAATATACACATATATAAATATTTGATTGGTATAGATACAAATACGTATTTTGGTATATAAATATATATGTATATACATCTATTTAGTGTATATACACATATACGTATTTTGTACAATTACTAATAGACACTTATATATATATATTATATACGTTTTTATTGGTATATACTATTAGTGTAAAGGTGTATTTATATACGTATCCCTACTACCCTAGTTGACTAGAGCCATGCCTGGCATAGCCCTGAGGCCAGTGTATTTCTATTGTGTGTTAGTGTAGCATCTGATACAAGTGATATTATTATATGTGTATAGGACTGTTGGATCCTCCAGGCGATACTCTGGAACAGGACCTCGGTATTCCCCAGCTAAGGACCCAAGGCGAGTACATTCTCTGATTAGTTTCTAATTTATGATATCTCCTATGTTCACTGTATCTAGTGTAGATATCCATGCTCTTGACACGTTGGTTACACGGATTGGTATACACGGATCTCGTCATGAGATGTTATTCCTTATTCATGGTATAGCTTGTACAAGACTTGTTTCCTTGTTATCTTGTGCATGTACAGACACTGATTTCCGGGGAGACTTGCTACCTCCCCAGGGAATCCCGTGCCATAGCGTACCATGATTGAATCTACTATACCAGTCGGGGGTGGAGAGTATTTTAGTGTAGATATGTGATCATACCCAACTTTTTATGCATCATAGCTCACCCCACATCTCACGTCGGGTGCGGCCTGACCATCTCCATGCTTCATAGCTGTTACGTGTGATTAGCCTGACCTCTACATGCATCATAGCTAACCAACGGTTAGCCTGACCTTACATGAATCATAGCTAATCACATGTAACCAGCCTGATCAAGTTCCCAAGCCGATCACATGTTAAAGCTAGTACTCATACACTTAGTCATAGGTTCTTGCTCATGGACATATTATTTCTTCTCCTGCATTTACTTACAGTATTTCCAGTATTTCTTTTATTTCTCGTACCTATACATGCTTCTGGTATATTTCTATCTAGAACTGCTATATAGTTTATATCATTAATATAGAACTGTTATTTAGAGATGTACTTTGCTCCTTCCTGACTGAAAAATATTTTTCCAGACCGTGACCTTAGTAGACTGGTTTCTGACTCACTTGAGGATTGGAAGTTAATGATTGCAGGTATGATTATTTTATCGTTAGACTTGTCTTGTATTTCTTGCTTGCCTTGATATCTCATCGTGCTTTAGTTTATGTGATTGAGTACTTCTAGCATTATTTTATGATATCCACGTCTCCTTATGGAGTTGGGTACTCACGTGAGTTTGATTAGATAGTTACATGACCTAGACAGCGTTCTACCGCCGATGCTGCGACGTAGGCTGGACGTACCCACGCACTCGTGCCCCTAAACCGGGTGCGGGTCATGACACGTTTTTAAAGCCCGCGGAGAGAATTTTTGGGGGATGACAATTAACAATAATCTCTCTGTTACATTTAAAGTGATATTGAGACAGAGGGCTCGCTTAAAATTGTGTACTATGCAGGTTATATGCAACAGACAGTCGACTAGTATTTGGCACGGTCCTTAGATAAATAAAGAGAGCTTGATCGACAGACTTGGGTGGCCGACATACGAACTTATCGGGCACGAAGGCAATGCCAGCGAGTATATTCAAAATGGAGTATAGAACATTATTGATAGACACATCCGCCAGTGGTTTAAAGAGGAGGTGGAATCAATTCTGATAGACACGGATGGAGAATCGTATTACTGGGTATGGGACAGAGCAGGTGCTGTTACTTTCAGTCATCATGGTGCTTATGATAAGGTACAGGAGAGACTTCCAAGGGCGGATTGGACGTCCTGGGTTTGGCTGATGTGGCGGCTACTAAGATGGAGTTGTGTATGTACAAGGCTATTCGGGATAGACTACTCAAGAAGGAGAGAATAGCCAAATTTGGGATACATATCCCAAATAAGATTTGTGTACTCTGCAATAGGGAGACGGAAACAAGAGAGAACATTTTTTCAAATGCCCTATGTCAAGTACAATATGGCAGTACTACTGAACCCAAGTCTTAATTACAAACAAAAATCCGGTTGGTTTGTATGATGCTTGTGAGGAAGCTAAAGCTCTGGATAGTAAAGGAGGGCAGAGCTATAGTAAGACAAGGTTTAGACTACTCTCGATTGTTTGGCATGTTTGGAGGAAGAGAAACCGAAGAATTTTCAAAGGCAAAGGCTCAACGTTATCGGGAATATTTTATAATATCGATAGTGATCTCAAATGTATGGAGGGAAGAATTTAGTAAGGATATAAGGTTATCCCCAGGTATGTATGATGTTAGGGATTAGCTTTATTCAATAAAGTACCTAGTCTTCAATATATATATATATATATATATATATATATATATATATATATATATATGTATGTGTGTGTGTGTGTGTGTGTGTGTGTGTGTGTGTGTTGTACATATTTTATATATTATTATTATGAAGTCTAAAAGATAGTTAATGTAATTATTTTAGTTTTAGTTAAAACTACTTAGGAAAACTAAAAGACATCAACATTAAAAAAAAAATTATATTAAGTATGTGTGTGTGTGTGTGTGTGTGTGTGTGTGTGTGTGTGTGTGTGTGTGTCCTATCCGCAAATATATATAGTTCTACTAGTAACGTGTACGTACATTGTACGCAGGTAAAAAAATTATTGAAAAAATAATTTAAATTAGAATTTGTTATAGACCGCAATCCCTTGGGATTGAACTCACCCAATCAGAAAGAATGTCGCATACCTTATAACCACATGAGTTCGAGATATTTGACTATAATATAATAATATTAGGTAGTTAAACAACCGGTTAATTAGAATTTATTTAATTTTTAATTTTTAATTACGTGAGAATATACATACGATTTAGACGGCTCATTTTGAACCGTTTTCAAGAATCAAGTCTTTCTAGAGAGTAACGATATATTGCAATACTAAAAAGTGGAGGGACAGTTGGAATTAAAGAGTGTTAAGAATAATTAGATTTAGGATTAGATATTTGTTAGATTTAGTATTATATTATTTTTCCTATATGGATACATATCTTTTCTCCTACTCATATACGGATATTGATACGTTATCTCTCTATCTATATGTGTAGTTGTATTAGAACTTACGTACAGTTTTCTAATCCCAAAACTTATTCAAATAATCAATATTTTTGGTTATCTTATTTATGTCTCATCGTGTTGTTTGTCAACACCGTAGTCGTTGTACAACAACTTCGTCCAAACCAAGGCCAGTTGGACTGACCCTGCTCCTCATGGTTGCTATTAGCAAGTATCAAATAGCAGCGACCGACCACAGGAGAACAACTCATTCCATGTGTCAAATTTTCTCCTTAATTTATACTACAAGAAAAATGGTCTTTCTTGACGATTGATTTCTTGACGTATGGCAAAACCCGTCAAGGAAAGCAGTTATCTTGACGGTTTTAGACATATGTCAAGAAAATACCTTTTTTAAAATTTGACCATATTCCTTGGCGGTTTTAGATGAAGCATTAAGCAAATCCATTACATTACTTGATGGTTTGCTGATAATCGTTAAGTAATGCATGTGCGAGAAATTTGTTGTGCACATTTTAGATGGCAATTTTATAAATTTTTTGATTTTTTTTTACACGAGGTTCTATTTTGGCAGTTCTGCGGTCAATTTAATCGTTGTTGCTCTGTTCTTTTTTTTTTATTTCTCTCCCGATCCTCTCCTCTTTCCATCCTCTCTACGTTTCTCCACATGGATGCTCTCCTCCGCCACCTCCTCTCCATTCTTCCCAAACTCTCCACTGAAATCCTACCTCCCTGGCGGCTTACTTAACCCCTCTCCCTCATTTCCCTCCTAAGTTTTCCGAAACCATAAACCTAGTTTTCGATCTTCGACGAGAAATTGAACTCCGACACCTTCACTTTTTGACAATTTCGAGTTCGAGCGATGAGCTCTGTTCCCGAGCGCTCCTCATGCGGCGATGAGCTTTGCTCTGGAGCACTCCTCGACGAAAGCAATTCTGACAGTGGAGGTGAGGGCTTCGATGAGGACTACTGCGACGGAGGCTCGTCGACGATGGAGGAGGGAGGGAGCGGGCGGTGGCAGAGGGCTCATCGACGAGGAGGAGGCAGTGTGAGGTGAGGATGAGGAGGACGGATTTAATGGTGGGGATGAAATTAGGGTCAGGGTAAGGATTTGGTTTGGGGAGGAGGTCGACGGAGGGGAGGAGGGATCGCTCGACCTCGTCCGGGAGGAGGATCGGCCGACCGAAGCCGGTCTGGGGGAGAAGGAGCAGGATGACGGGTCTTTACAACAGCACAATTTCTCTCTCCCCTCCATTGTTCTTCGGTGATCAACCCCATCACCGTCGCAGTCATCAATATGATTTTTTTCTCTTTGAGACTTTGTTTCCCTTTCTTTCATGTTCTCATCCTGGAGATTGAATTCATCCTGAAATCCTTTGCTCGGGTTTGATCAGTAGGTATTAGATCGAAGTTCGCTGAGGAAGTTGTCTTTCCAATTGGGATGTACTCATCTTCTCCGGCGTGGTAAGAATGTGGGCTCGTCACTGAGTAGTTGTGATCGCTGTGGCGAGTCTCTCCCGTCAACAACTCCTAACAACAACAGCTCTTGTGTCTGGGTTCAGATCAGACACACATTTTTTTCGTGTTTGTATGATTCAGATCAGACACAGGTGTCGTCTATTATGTAAAACTCTCTCTTTCATTGTTGTTAAAATTTTGCCTAAATTCCTAAAATATTTTCTGTAAATTTATTAATGATTATTTGATTTTCAATACACGTGTCGAACACAACACAAAAACTCCATAATACGCTAGGACCCGACGAAAAGGTTGTTTTGTGTCCGTGTCTCCTTGTCGGTATTTTTGTGTCATTTTCGATAATGTAAGTACAAGTTAATGATAGAGGCGACACTTGGCTAATATTCCTTCTTTTTTAGTTTATAAAAATATTGAATTGATGTTTTGTAAATATTTGAGCTTTACATGTTTTCTCATCCGTTGTTAGAAGTATTCAGCTCATCGGTAAATATGTTAAGTTGCATCCTTATAAATTAATAGTTCATCTAAAACTTGAGATACCTGGAACACTATAACAATTCTCATTGGGGCCAACTTGAACTTAAACCAAAAACTTGCCAAGTTGAATACTAGCAGCAACATAATCTTTAATTCTAACTAATTAATGGATTAATCAATCACTACCAACTAATTCTTATTACTCATAGCATATATATACCACTATATGACTATTATTTTAGTTCACTGTAAGTAAGGATTTACTTTGATAAGATAAGTAATGAGTCAAGGTAAATCAATTTAAGAAATTGGCTCTCTATTATTTTTGGCTAGGCATTAGCATTTTCTCTTTCTTTTATTCTCCTTAAAAAATTAGTTTCTCTCTATAATACAATTCAGTTTGTGTTTAAGTTTGATATGTGATTTTTACTATTTTGCAGGTACTACAGTCAACTTTTCTTACACGTAGTCAAAGCTTGCAAATATTTTACACACAAATGAGCTTTATAAACTTTTCAAGGTATCCTAAACTACGATGTCAATCTGGTTTTGTATTAGTTAATAAATTATATTTAACAAAAGTCGATATATGATGTTACTTGACGATGCCAGGACCATATTTTAGAACTCATTAGTAGAAAAGTAAACAAATAAGTAACAAGAATAATTAGTAGAATATCAAATGTGCAATTCAATTTTTTATCTAGAACTAAATAGATAATTTTACATTAATTCTCCTAAACGATGTCAAGCCCATATCCGAAGACCCATAAACCAATTTAGCTTTATTTTACACTAGTATTTGGACACATACTTGATTCCTGTATTTGTAGTTGTAATATAACACCTAGATATTATAGGTACTAGTACACTCGATACTTAATATTGACACTTAACTCCTATCCATATGTATATAGCATACCTAGTATCCCAATGTATCCCATATATACATATCTGATACAATATAACTTCACATATTCATAGGCTTGATACCCAAATTTTTGCACTCTCAATATCCTGGTACGTACAGTCTATATAGTGTACCATTGGAGTTGGGGTTTGATGTAGTGTCATGGTAGTGTATTGGTGTGTGGTGATACTCATGAGAGTATTATGGATACATGGGGTATTGATGGGTGTATGTGAGATTTGTTTTTAAGTGTTGTGTTAGACTGTGTTGATGTTAGTGTCATGTGTATGTGTGTGTGTGTATGTGTGCGCCCGCGCGCGTGTGGTGATACTAAGCACAGTAGCAGCAGTAAATGGGGGACTAGGTGGCAGTTGTTGTGCTACACATGCAGGCAGCAGGTTGGAGGTCTGCACTGTGCTTGCAGGCAGCAGATGGTTGTTGTTGGTTCAGACAGTAAAAATTCCAACTAGTATGACTTATATACTAGTTATTTGATGATGCCAGGTAGCATGTTGCAGCAGGTATAGGGGCTTGCTGTCCAAAACAGCATGTTCAGAATAGCAGGGAGGGTGCTCAGGCAGGAAGAAGTTACACAGTAGGGTGAGGGAGTTAGTTGGTTGGTGTTGAATCCATGAGCATGAGGTAGTGTTATGTGCAAGTGTTGGTGTATGTTTTAGACTAGTATTTGGGTATATTGGTGTAGATTACCAAGTGGGGTATTTGAGTGTAAAGAAGTGAATGTGGGTTGTATCTTGTGATACTTTGGTTCATGGTGGCATGGGTACCATGATACTCAAGTATCATGAGTAGGGTATAGTTAGATACTTGAGTAGTATCATGATACAAATGTGTCAATGTTATACTAAGTATGGGTAAGATGATGAGTAATGGTATCAAGGTATTAGTGTTAGGATACCAAGGTAAGAGTAGGATACGGGGTAAGACGCTAGGATACGGTATAAGGTATTGTATATTGGTCCAGGTAATGGTTGAGGTAATAGGTAATAGGTAATGAGTTAAGGTATAAGTTAATAGACAAATATATTGGGATATATATATATATATATATATATATATATATATATATATATATATATATATATATATATATAGGTTTAGATAACTATATATAAATAGTAAGATGCCTAAAATACCTAGACCTTCCTATAGAATATAAAAAGTTACGAATAGATGCAGGAGCACTTGGAACAATGGAGAAAGTGATCAAAAATACAACATGGAGATACACAAAAGGATTTCCAACAGTTCCTTTAACCTTTCTTTTCTTCCCTCCTAACAAATAACAATGACTTCACGCAACCATATCCGACATTGTTCTAGGAATTTCTTTGTGTTTTCCAATACTTTATAGCAATAAAAGATTGAGGCAGCTGGCTGTAAGGTTTTTTCTTGATTTTTCTTTTTTCACTTAACTTTTTTGGTCCAAAAAATGCAGGCCATAAGCCATTATTGGCTCAAAGGATCCTACAAACAAACAAAATAATCCAACCAACAAAAAATATTAGTTTACTCTTTTTCTAGACTACTCAAGTGATAATCAATGGAGTTATTAAACTAAATCTGACAGGAAGAAAATGTGTTGGTAACTTTTGTTTTGATTCTAAACAAAAAGGAATCCAGCTAATGTTCAGGCACTAATCACATTATCAATGCTAATTCCATAGAAAAGGACACGTCCAAGGCAAGCACACATGCATTAATCATGTAAATAAGTTGCATAAAATATTCTCATGGACAATTAATATTTGTAACATGATACTGTCAACCTTTCTCGCTAACTAATGGAGTCTTTGAACTCAGGTGATTGGTAAACATATCACGCTTAAGCTGAATCTCAGTGTCAGCTTATCTGTATTATGTAGCTCAATTATAATCTTGAAGATGGCTTCTTGAAGCACTTCTACAAGACATGTTTTCCTCTTTGATATTGTGATCCAATTAATATTAATTACTGGATATCTAATTAATCAGCAGTTATGTATTATGTAAGTTTTTTATTTCATAATATTTGATAATATTTTATACACGTTGTCGAGAAATCCAAGTATCAAGAACAAAAACAATTTTATATTGTGTAAGTGCTTTTCTTCAGTAAAACTATAATGGGATGTGTCCTTCATCCATGTCCTTTCTCTCAGAAAGTGTATATTGGAAAAAACACATGAAATCAAAGTGATGAAAAACCTAATAAGTAACAGAAGACAAGTGATATATTATGAATTCCTTTGGCTCCACATATCTTTTTGTTCCAATTTTCTAACAAAAAAAGCTTAATTTGATGTTAATGCTACTGTGATGATTTCAAGTGTTGAATAGGTGTAAACATGTAGTTATCCATATAGGATTTTGGTTGCCATGTATCTACCAAATTTTAAGATGTTCCAAATATGCTTTATGTAGTTCTCAGGCTCTCATGTTTTTTTGTCTCTTCTTATATGCAAACTAAAATGGGTCCGAATGGCCTGAACTATTGTCTACTTAGATATGAAGGTGTTCTTGATCCATGGTTGGTGTCATTATGGAAGATGATGAATCAAATAAAACCAACAAATTAAACTGAGTTGAAACATGATATACTTAATTTTAATAGATTGAAAAGGAATCACCCAAAATCCTATCCTGGAGACTTCCTTTTATAATTTAGCTTAAGTGTTTATAACATTGTTTAAAAAGGAATCACCCAAATATAAAGGTCGAGATCCTACAGCTCAGGACACTAAGTCACTGAGAAGTTACACAAGGTATCCATCTCATTCACAACAAATGCAAATAAATAGAAGGAAAATGGCATTTTAATGAATCTTCTTTATCAAAAATACAAGCCGAGCAAGCATGTTAAGTCGGCACAAGGCGACGGTCAGTCTGGGCCAAAACACCTAGGCATGGCCTCCATATTAAAACTATGGTGTACAGTAGATAAGACAAGCATATGGTTTATGACTGGAATTTTTAATTGTTCCATGCAAATCTTGTTGTGCATATTACAAATATACATGTCAAAGACTTCAACATCAATCAATGGAAATGAAGTGTTCAATCAAGAAACAAATAAATAATAGTATGGTTCTTTCTAACCATAAATCAACATTAAATTTTAATTTCTAACTACAAAATAAGAAAAGAAAAAAATCAAAATATTGCAGGTGAGGAACGGAGAAGCAAAATACTCAATTGAAAGAGAAGAAAATTCATGAAAACGAAAAAGGAGAAAGCAAGAAAGAGGGAGAGGACAGACTTACCAACAATATCAACCACCATCATTTTGCAAAATCTAAACTCAAAGAGTAGTCATTTTGGACTGACTATCTCAGAGTTTTGGCTCGTGCTTTTCATATTTATACATATGGGTTTATGTGGTTCGTGTTTCAAGCTATTTGAAATTTACCAAATGGGTGCATTTTGATCTACACTCTAATGGACAATGGCTTTAGACTGATACCTCTCCTTGTTAAATTAGTGTAAATAGGAGTGGTGTCTCAATGTCTAAGGGTACTAGCATATTTGTGTCCAGTGAGTTGAATACTTAGAGATTGCATATGAAGTGAGTGTATGAGTGCAGTAATAACATGATTGCAAATCATTAAGCATTTGTTGAGGGCACAGCTAATGTATCCTCTGCTCCACCAATTGAAGATCCTGGGAACTTCCTGACTCTTGGTGGGAAGTAGAGAGCATTTGTGATGAACGATCTATCAACTATACCAGTCACTTCTTATTTTGCTAGTTAATTTAGATTAGTTGTTGGAACTCTTTTAAAATAAAGACATTTGATCTTCTTCTTTTTTGCTTCTGTATAACTATATATATTTAGGTGATACTGTCATAGTAACCTTTTTTATTTCTTCGAACTTGCTTTGGATATGTTTTTCATACATGCTCATGCTATCTGTAGAAGCTTGTTAAAATTATCTTCCTACTCCTAGGATACGACTGCAGATTTAATTTTTTAGCTTCACGCTTGTATATGTAGCATAGTATGGTTTTTCAGTAATAACTTATATTGGCAGCTATCTGACTTTTAGTTTGCTTTTTAACTAATACGGTCTTGAATTCATTTTAGGAAAACATGAATCTTATATTTTTGTCCCTAGTATCTTTGGAAACAAATTGAGATTAGTTATTGACTTGAGCATGTCTTGCTGAAATTAGAATGATTATAATGTCATTTATTGTTGGGTGATTTGAAGTAATTGTTAGTTTATTTATGGATTTGGTGGTGGGAGAGAATAGTTCATATGGAAGTATTTTATGATGTTGGTGTTGCTTTGGTCATTTACTTGAACAATAACGAGTCCAGAAGGAGGTTTGCATTTAGTTATTCCAATAGCACCTTGTATTCAACATCTACTGTGACATTTTTTTTTTAATTCTAGTAAGCAGTACAGCTTTGTATCGACTATTAAGGTATATTTGGAGCTTGGTAGACCTCAGTTAAGGGGAACTAGAAGCTCCAACAACGGATAAACCTGACACTTGCTCTCCTGGGTAAGGCTGATTACAAAATTAGATTAGTATAGAGTATCAGTCTAACAATGGAAAAAATTATACATGGATTTAATGAACATGATTCTGGATAAGGGTCAACAGGGTGCCAGTTTATTATGCACAACCAATAAATATAATCATATTTATTCTGGTATATTTCTCACTAATTTTTTTCTCAAAAAACTTGTCCTACTGCTGCTTATAGTGATGTCTATAGCGTTATTTTAAAGTACTTGTGAATCTGATCTCTTCTTGCTCTTCCATATTATAAATATCTGGCAGTATTCAATTATTTAAGAACTTTTCAGTTAGCTATTTTTAGACAATGCACTATGAAAATTTTTTATAAAGTTAATTGACAGCAATTTTATGACCTTTATTACATTTTTAATTCTTCTTAGTGTATGTATGAAGTAGACATCTGTAAATCAAAATACAAGTGTTCCACTTATATGATTCTCAATAAATTTGACTCATATCAGAGTTCTCTCATTCTGCTTAAAACAAGATTAAGCCATGATATGCATCAGCTCATCCACAACAACTTGACACTATGGAACTTTCTCCCATTTATTTATGCTTTCTCTGTTATATGTACTTAAACCTTCATTATGATACCCTTTTTTTTGTTCTGTCAACAGAAGGATGTTGCAGAAGAAATTAAAGAAACATATCATAAGCGCGAATCAGGGAAGGGTTAGTGAAGAAAAGCATGTTCCTCCAATCTTGAGAAGACTCTTGAAGAAACTCAAGCTTAGATTATCACCTTGAGGATCATCATCATAATTGTGGTCTTGCTAATGATTCTTTGTACTCATCTTCCGCCAATCTTGAGAAGACTTTTCTTAACATTTTGTATATATCATTCTTGGATGTTTGCGATAAAAAAACTGTGTATTTGTGATCAATAAAAAGATTGTGTATTATAATATTATTTATGTGTTAGTTAACTGGTAAATGAGAGCATATACTGTATAATTATAAATAGAATTTTAGTTAAACAAAAATTAGTTTCTCTTGATGGTTATAAAACGACAACACAAATCTAAATCCTGCTATAAATATTATTTCTTGACGGTTTTTAAACATCAATAATTTTTTTGACGGTTTTTGTCCGTCAAGAAATATCTTTCATGACGATTTTTACCCGTCATCTAGGCCAGAGTCAAGAAAACTTCTTACCTACCTTGATGGTTTTTTGTTATGTTTTTTTGACGGACAAAAACCGTCCAGAAATCTTTCTTACGTGACGGTTTAAAACCGTCAAGAAAATAAAACCAGGAACCGTCAAGAAAAGTAGGAACTTTTCTTGAGTCTGGCCTAGATGACGGATCCAGAACCGTCAAGAAAACTATTTCTTAACTGGGAAACCCGTCAAAAAAGTCAATTTTCTTCTAGTGTCATTCACAGCTAACAAGGACAAGACCTACCTATACTAAGACTGCAACACCGTCCCGCCTCCTCCACAATCGAGGAACCTTGGCTTGAGGAGACATACGAGCTAGCTTCTTGGGGTTCTCCAGCTATCTTCGTCCAAGTGTAGGATGAAGAAAATTGGAGAAAAGCATTCACACAATGGAGAATAGCATTCAAACTCATAATGGTTTGGACTATTTACCCAGGAGACTATTCATGTATAGTTTGGATACTTCCAAGTAAGCATACTACTTTCATACACCAAAAAAATAATAATAATAATAATAATCTCCTGCACAACTTACCCCTTCTTCTTCTCTTCTTTTTTTCTTTTATTTCTAAAAAAAATCCAAAACAAAAATAAAAAATATTCAAAAAAAATGCATCAGCTATGTACTTATTGTGGGAAGCCTGGTTATTATGCTAACACCTGCTATACTCGTCAGCTGTCTAGTCTGATTTGTTCTCATTGTCAGAATCCTGGACACTTAATAGATAATTGTTTTATGCTTCATCAATATTTAAAGACTCAATTTTTCAAGCGGATAAAGAAGGATTCTTCCTCGACTCGCTCTTCAGTACCTTAGGCTGACATTGTTGATAGTACACAGGCAGATATTCAATGTCGTCTTACTCAATTAGAGCTCCAGCTTCAACTTCAGCACCATCATGTCTTTGCTGGCTCCTTTGCATCTGCCTCTACTGGTACTTCTACTTCTTGGATATTAGACTCTGGTGCTTCTCACATATGAATTCTGACCTTAGTCTCTTATCTAGTATTACACCTTTACCATCTCACTTTTCCTCCTAACACATAGCTGAGGGTTGATCATCACTCAATCTGGCTTCATTATTTTTGATACCTTGAGTACTCTTTCGTTTGTTTTACAGGTTCTCCATCTTAATTTATACCTTATATCATTTAGTAGCATTTGTGAGAGTGGATTTATTGTTATTTTTGATTCTCTCACATGTTCTGTGAAGGATTATCGTACGAGCCAGATGATTGGTCGTGCTCAAAGGAAGGGGGTGATTATACCACTTAGAGTTTCTTCATCTTCCATCAACTCAATCTTTGATTTCTAGTCATGCTGCTATCGTCACGTCTGTTGCCGACTTATGGCACAGACGCTTAGGTCATATTTCAGAACCCCGTCTAAATATTTTATTTCATAATGGAGCTCTTGGACGAGGTTCTTTCTCTCATCTATCCGCATGTACGGGCTGTAAGTTGGCAAAATATATAGCCCTACCTTTTCCTAAGAGTTTATCTAAATTTAGTAGTATTTTTGAATTAGTTCATTCTGACATATGGGGACCTGCTCCTATCCCATCTATGAGTAGTTCTCTCTACTACGTGAGCTTTATTGATGATTACACTCATTATACGTGGGTCTATCTTATGCGCCACCGTTCCGATCTACCTACCATATATATGACATTTACTACTATGATTCACACTTAATTCAATGCTAGGATTAAAATCTTTCGTTCTGATTATGCTCGTGAGTATCTCTCCACTACCATGATATCTATCTTGCAATCTCACGATACCATTTTTAGCAATCATGTCCTTACACTCATGAATATAATGGGGTAGCCGAGTGCAAACATCGTCATATTCTTGAGACTGCTCCTGCTTTCTTGTTATCTTCTTTTGTTCCACAAACATTCTGGGTAGATGCCATTCTGACCTCTGTGAATCTTATCCATATCACTCATTCTTCTATTTTGTCTGATCGGACACCACATGAGTGTCTTTTTTTATGCCTCCTGATTACAGTATGTTTCGTAATTTTGGGTGCATTTGTTTTGTTCTTCTTCCTGAGACTGAGGGTACGAAGCTGATAGCTCGAAAAGCCAAGTGTGTCTTACTCGGTTTTAGTTTTGAGCACAAAGGATATCGTTGTTATGATCCCTTGGTCCGTCGTCCTCGTATATCTCGTCATGTCATATTTCTAGAGGATCTCCTTATTTTACTGTCCCACCTCTAGATGTCCATTTCTTGTTTCCTCCAGCTCCATCATCTAGTATTTCCATTGATCCTATTCCATTGCTTTCCTCTTCTGGTACAACTTCTTCTACAATGTCTCCGTCGCTGACTCACAATGATCATCCACATATTCCACCAGCCTCTGATGAACCATCTTTCCACCATCTACACCTCCACCATAACCTCTCCGCCAATCGCAACGTACTCATCGACCTCCTGCTCATTTTACTCCCGACTGTTCCGGTACATCGGACAAATTTTGTTTTGCTATACTAGTCTCATATTCTCCATAATTTTATTCCTTTCTTACTGCTATCCATACTACACGAGATCCCACTTCTTATCAAGAGGCTATTCATTACCCTTAGCGGCAGGAAGCTATGTCAGAGGAGTTTTGAGCCATTCAGCAAACAGGACTTGGGATGTTGTTCCACTCCCAAACGGGGTCCAACATGTCAGTTGCAAGTGGGTCTTTAAGGTTAAGTATCGACCTGATGGATCCATTGAGCGACACAAGACTTGCCTTGTTGCTCGAGGTTTTACACAAGAGCATGAGATTGACTATGATGAGACCTTTGCACCTGTTGCTCAGATGACCAAAGTTCGTACATTATTAGTTGTTGCTGCCACTCGTTAGTGGCCACTCTATTAGATGGATGTGAAGAATATTTTTTTTTTTACTTTTCTTTATTCGAGATTGTCTATATGGAGCACCTCCTGGTCTTTCTACTCCGACGGGACATGTTTGCCGCCTTCGTCGTGCTATATATGGTCTCAAGCAAAGCTCCCTGAGCTTGGTTTGAGTGTTTTCTGAGTGATATTTGTGAAGCAAATTTTCAACAGTATTCTCAGGATTATTCTTTATTTGTGGGGTCATCACCGCAGTGGCGAGTTATTCTTTTACTCTATATGGATGACATAATTTTAACTTGCGATGATTCAGCAGGGATTGCAGCTACTCAGAGGCAGCTTAATCAAAAATTTCAGATGAATGACCTTGGCAATGTTATATTTTTTTCATGGACTGGAGATTGCACAAGGTAAGAAAGGAATACTTGTTTCTCAGCAAAAATATATTTCAGAGATTATTTCGTCTGCTGGTCTATCGAATAGTCGCACAGCTGATACTCCTTTGGAGCTTCATGTGAAGCTTCGTCCCATAAATTTGAGTCTCTTACAGACCCTACTCACTATAGACGGCTAGTGGGTCAACTTGTGTATCTATGTTTGACCATACCAGATATTTCTCATGCAGTTAGTATTGTTAGCCAGTTCGTTTTAGTACCTCGATCAGCTCGTGCCTTACTTCAGATTCTCCGATATCTTCAGGACTCCATTACACGCTCATTATTTATGTCTTCTACATCTACTCTGGAGCTTCGAGCATTTTCTGATGCAGATTGGGCTGGAGATCCGACCACCAAACGATCTACTACAGGATTCTGTTTGTTTCTTGGTTATTTGTTGATCTCATGGAGAAGCAAGAAACGAGACATTGTTGCATGTTCTTCTACTGAGGCAGAGTATAGAGCTATGGCTGCCACGACCAGGTAGATCGTCCATGTACGCAAACTGCTCTCTAATACGATCATTGCTCCTATAGGACCTACGTTATTTTACTGTGCTAACAAGAGTGATATACAGATTGTAAACAATCCAATTTTTCATGAACGGACAAAACACTTTGAGATTGATTGTCATTTCGTCCGTGAACATTTTTTGAAAGGCACTATTTATGTACCATATATGACTTCAATTGATCAGCTTGGCAGACTTCTTTACAAATTTACATTCTACACCGCGATTTAAGTTTCTATTGGACAAATTCATGTTGTTTGATCCACCATGATTTTGAAGGGGAGGGGATAGTTGGAATTAAAGAGCCAAGGTAATAAAATGGGACTAGATTATTTGTAAAGTTACAATATATAGTACTCATGCAAGGAATAAGCAATTCTTGTAGGATTTGTTTGGCCTGATTGACAGAAAGAAACCAAGATCGAACTGAAACCCTTACTTATCACTTGAAATATATGATTGAGATATACTTACTTGATCACTTGAAATAGATCTATTTTTTTATGATATTGTTTATATTTGTTATTGGGTTGAAAGTATATTTTGCTTTGTACAATGAAGATTATCTCAAAATTTTGTAGGTAAAGCTATTTAAATCAGTTTCTTTAGTTTAGTTGTGCCAAGGTACTATGTAACATTAACAAGAGGTCAATACTCTTTTATACTCTAAATCCTTCATTTACACACCCATAGTACAAGCAACTTCTTTGACTAATAATTTGATCTTTCTTCCAAAGCAATGCATTTGCAGTAATTGCACATGTCCAAATCTACATGAAAATATTTTGTACCTTTAGATTTGTTGGAAATGCGGTGTGACTCGTACCAGAGTTGGTCCATGAGGTACAATATTGGACTGTATCCATATGCCTGAAATGTGTCCATATACCTTAAAAGGGCTCATGCAAGACCTGAACCAATCTCAATTATTTATACATCATGATCCCACGTCCTACCTGATCTATGACTAAATTATCAACTCCATTGTCTCCCCCCCCCCCCCCTCCCTCCTCCCCCCCCTCCCCTTCTTTTGAGCGCTCAAAAGTAAATGAGATATACAATCCAACAATCTCCATCTTATCTCGTTTTTGCTAGTCAAGCAACTAAGTACACCCCGGCTACCTTTGCTCGTTTCCGCCAGACAAGCACTCAGAATATCCAACATATTGACATCTTGACCCGTTCAATCACATAATCAAACTGACACGTTCATCCACACCATTACCATGTGCCAACCACAACGTCTTGCTCCACCTTGAATATGTCGAACCCACCATTGAAGCCAGTCTGTGTAGTTTCCTCCAATATTAGGTCTGATAAGCCAATCTGTATAGTTGTCTCCAACATTAGGTTTGATCCGCTATACCCAGACCAACTAAATACGCATGAACGTTCAACACACTCCACATTGAGAAAAGAGCTTGTTTATACGCATGATGTTCAACACAATATGTCTCGAACCAATTAGAGCCACCTAAATCAGCCCCACAACCTTGGACTTTGATACCGCTTGTTGGAAATGTGATGTGATTCGAACTGGAGTTGGCCCATAAGATGCGATATTGGACTATCATATATGCCTTAAAAGAGAATTTTTTATGTAAGGCCTAAACCAATTCCAATTATCTACACCTCATGGTCGCACTTTCTACCTAATATGAGACTACATTATCATTCCATTTTTAGTGTTCAACAGGATACGAGATACAATCCAACAAGATTATCCTCACCTATCTTTTGTTGACCTGTTCGAGGGGCTTTATATTAGGTCATAGGACTTGCATGGGATGAATTTGGATTCTCTCCTCTGTAGGAGAGAAGAGAAGTCTTCTGAGCTCTCTCATTCCTCAGTTTTGCAGTAAGGCGGTTGGAATTTAAACACATGTTTTTATGGGACTGTTTGGTTGCACGAAAGTCTAAAAAAAGTATAAAAGTAAAAAAAGTGAGGTTTGTATACGCATAAATTTTGACTATCAAAATATTATTTGGATAGTTGAATTGGAAGTGGGAAAAAAAAGGGTTTGATTGTTTTGATGGTTCTTGAAAGTGAAAAAAAAGTTCAGTTATTTGGATTTGAAAGTTGATGGTTGTTGAAAATAGATGTTATTTATATCCAAATAATTATCATTTAAACATAAATATTGTAATATAAAATTTATCAAATAATTACTGTTTATTTTAATTGACATATAATTATTGAATGTAAATTTTCTAAAATTACAACTAAAAAATTTTAAATGAACAAAATTGTATTTTAAACAAATTTAATTGACAAATATTGTAATGGCTTTCCAAAATTTAATTTACTCCAATGTTTTGTGACACTTTTTTTAGTTTACTCGAATTACTCATAAAAATTTTAGTTTACTCGAAAATTTAATTTACTTTTTCACTTTTGTGCAACCAAATGTCCTAACTTTTCTTCTTCCTCTCTCATTTCCACCATTTTTTCCGGAGGTGAAAATTAACTTTCTCAACCGACATAAAACTGTAAAGAGTCAAATAAATAAAAAACTTTCACACTATTGCAACTAAACATCCAAACTCAAATGAGTTCACCAACATAAAACTTCTACCAGTCACATAAAAATAGTAAAGTGACTTTCACGTCATGAAACTGTCATCGATCAATTCACAAAAAAATTGATATTTCTATCAAACATATGAACTCATGAAAGTGGGGGTAAATCCCCACATTTATCCAACCAAACACTCCTTTAGAGAACTTCAGAACATATGATTTTGTTGACAAGGAAATCCGAACCTTTCGTCCAATCTCAATGGTTGCGACATGATATATTGTTTGAGTTTAAATTGAATTTGGTTATTAGTGATCGGTTCCACTATTCCATGTTGAAGCAAATCTCAAATATGTGTATTTTAATATTATGCTTTTATTTATTGTCTTGTACACATGATTTGTCTTAGCTCAAGCGGTGGTTCCTATGGTGTAAATTTTTTCTACTGGGCAAGGTTTAAATCACACCAAAAAAAATATTTGTCATCATTTTTATGAAGAATTTCTTTAGAACTAGGCTCCGATTAGACTCCGTCAAGGACGTAAAATTCCAAAGTGATATTTTGATAGTGCACTTTATACTATGCATCGGACGTCGCAAGTTTTGTGGAACTGCTGCTTCCGCGGACTTTTTTGTTGCTAGGGGGTACTTAACTCCTCTATATAAGGTCTGTGTTTTGTCTTGTGCATACACAAGACGTATAATAAAAATAAAAATAAAAAGAATGACAGTAGCAGCAATTGAGAGTCTTGTCTGTACATTGTTAGACATCTGGCCAAGTGACAAAGAACATTCCAAAAGTTCTTTCGAACTTGTTGGTGTGTAGGAATGGATCAACGACAACGGTAAATTGAATCTCATTTTGAATAACGATGATATTCATTACCCCAACAACCACCACAACAACTTTCAAGCAGTTCTTTGCTTCAGTCAAAAGCTTTGTTCTGTGTTCAACAATTTGATTGTTATTACTCTGGATCTTTACTATACCGGCAACTTTGTTTTGTTTTTTTCAAAAACTTCACAACTTGCTTTCTAGCATTTTTTTTTTTTTCTTTTATTTATTTATTTTATTACCATTGTCATCACTTTTGTGGTTATTAGCAAATTCTCTGGTTGTTTTCACCATTTTTTTTTCCCGTCTTGATTCAAAAATTGTACACATTGAACACAGTTCACATTACAAAGTTTGCACAGAGTCTGTCAAAGTTACATGTCTTGCCAGTGAGAACCTTGCTCCTGCTGCTTGAAGCAAGGAGACTGAGCCCAGGGCTTGTGGCTCTGTAACAATCAACATGGAGTAGAAAAAAGAAAGAAAAAAAAAGTTCTCTCTCTCTCTCTCTCTCTCTCTCTCTCTCTCACAATATATAGTACATCCATCACAATCAAGTGTTTCAGACATAGGACTACATGCAAAAAGCCAGGAAAGTTAGATATTAAAAGAGATTAATCCCAACCAAGTACATCAATCTCCACCCAGTAAATCCTTCCAACAAACACATAGTCCTTCTTTAAACCCTTCCTAGCTAGCAACTTCATTATGCACCCTCCAAACCTTAGCGCAATTCCCTCTCCATTATGTGTGACCAAGCAAACAATCCAAGCCACTTCTTCCCCATAGGGGGGAGGGGGAGGGGGAGGGGGAGCCTTGCTTTCACTATTCCACAACCTAAAGGAAAGGAACTTTTATAGTTGGCAAAATTCCATTGGCTACCTCTCCTCACCACACACACATCAACAACAGTAATAGCACTCCCTTCCTCTTTCCACCAACAACAACATCAATACTCTCCCTCTCTCTCTCTCTCTCTCTCTCTCCCTCCCTCTCTCTCTCACTTGCCATTGCTTTTTAATCCCCCTCCTCCCAAGTGCCAAAAAACCCAATAGCCAAAAAAAGAAGAAAGAAAGAATAGTGTACTCACAACCAAAACTTGCTACTTCCTGCCTTCTTTCTCTCTCTATACTTTTGATGGGAAGATGATGAACGGATCATCATTCACCCCTCCAGATCCCTATGTCCCTTCCTCTTCCATGATCATGTCCTTCGCTAATGGTCAAAGCCCAACACAACCACAGCAGCAGCAGCTACAAAACCACCACCACCACCACCAGCAGCAGCAGCAGCTGCAAGTGTTGGAATACTGGGATGGTCACCAGTACTCAACCCAGAACGAGCAGCAGACCCCTTACAGCTTTGAGCCACAGCAGCAGCCCCCTCCTCTCCTCCCCATGAACTACACCAACACCAACACCAACTTCCCATTCTACGAACAGTACCAGCAGCAGCCCGCCAGTGCAGGGATGAAGAGGGAGGACCATCGAGGTGGGGCCGGGCGGATCGGGCTGAACCTGGGCCACAGGACCTACTTCTCCTCCGCCGACGCGCTGACCATCGACAGGCTGCTGTGCGCCAGGGCCCACCAGCACCAGCAGCAGCCGCCGCGGTGCCAGGCCGAAGGGTGCAAGGCCGACCTCTCCGGCGCCAAGCACTACCACAGGAGGCACAAGGTCTGCGAGTTCCACTCCAAGGCCTCCGTCGTCGTAGCCGCCGGCATGCACCAGAGGTTCTGCCAGCAATGCAGCAGGTCCGCCACTTCATTTCTTCCCAATTTTTTCAGATAATCATCCTCAATTTGGTTCTAGCTATATACCTGCTTTCTATAATACAGCGCCAAAACTAGGGCTTAAGTTTATGCATCATCTCTACTTAATTAGTTTTCACACTAGCTAGCAGTTTTGTTTTCTGACAGTGCCTACAAACCCAATGCTTCTGATTTCTTTTCTCATTGGTAAAAATCATAGAGAATATAAACTCACAGAATATGTATTACTATGTATATATATATATAAATATATTCCATCCTCTCCTATTTCTTCTTTCTCACAAGAGCTTTGTGCTTTTATTTATGACTATGCTCCTCTGCACTGTTAGGCATTAGAAACATGTTTGCATATAGCTACGGGTCCATTTTCCTTTGCTCCAAGTAGGAATCTCGCTCCCCTCCCTTGCCACTTCCTTATTTGGCACTAGGATTTTGATTGGGTGAGGTCTTGAGAGCTGGGGTGCTTGCCATTTCCTTGCTATGCAACAGTTCCCTCTTCTTCTTCTTCTCTCACTCTTCTACTTTTGGATGCTCAGGTTTCATGCACTGGGGGAGTTCGATGAGTCCAAAAGGAGCTGCAGGAGGAGGCTTGCTGACCACAACCGCAGGAGGAGGAAGCTCCAGAATCCCAGCTCCTCCAGCAACAACAACTCCACTGATGAGATGTTGCTGGCTAGCCAAACCATCACAAGGCCCACCTCCTCAACGGAGTACACCAGTAATAACTCTCTCTCTCTCTCTCTCTCTCTCTCTCTACATAGCTTTCCCTATTTCATTGGTTACATATAGATATATATTGAAACATTCCAACACAGTTTACATAGTATCAAATATGAATAAAAGACCAATTCTTGACAAATTTTACACAGCGTAGAAAATGCATGTAGTACACAAAATACTCGTACTCCGAAAATTTCTCAGTATATTACATTAATTATATATATTAGAATATAAAACAGTAGTTACAATTCCAAAATTCTGGTGCACTGGTAGAACTACTACTAGTAGAAACTAAGATTCTTTACTATATACATGTTTTTAGCACAAATTGAAAAGGAAAAAAAAACAAACAAACTAGACCACTACGAAATCCAGCTACAGCAATGATAGCAAAGTTTCTCATAGGATCATGTCCTCGATAACACTAACAATATAACTTTTTTATTCTTTGCCCAAAATGGATCTCAACTTATTCCAATGTAAAAAATGTAACACTCAACTAAGGCCACAACTCTAAAGTAGTTTTGGTGGGATGGTAGAGACTTTAACAATATTTTTACTATTATAATACGGATTAGAAATGGATCAAAAAATGAGTTATATAATTTCTTTGTATATACATATATCCAACTTTATATATATATATATATATATATATATATATATATATATATGAAAAAAAGTGATATGAGCCATAAACTCATAAAAATTTATTTCTATTGGTCCACGTGTGTATGGTTCATGTAAGAATATGAGTCTATCACTCATATTCCGTTTATCCTATATATATATATATATATATATATATATATATATATATTCGAGATATGAGTCATAGTGCTCATATTCCTACATGAGTCATGCACACGTGAAACAATATATAGGAATAGAGTGTACTAGTGCAAATGAGATGTAGAAGTCTATTCCTATTGGTCCACATGTGCATGATTTATGTAAAAATATGAACACTATAGCTCATATCGCGTTTATATATATATATATATATATATATATATATATATGAAAAAAAGTGATATCATCCAAAGGCTCATATTGCTACATGAGTTATTTCTACATGAGTCAATGCATATGTGGACCAATAAGAATGAAGTGTATTAGTGCACATGGGATGTAAGAATCCATTCTATTGGTCCAGATGTACATAGCTCATATATGATGGCTCATATCCCGTTTACCCATATATATATATATATATATATATATATATATATATATATATATAAATTAAATATATTTAAATTATATTTAAACTAACAATATGATATTATTTAAACATATATTCAAAGATATAAAAACATATCTATAACAAATTTAATTAAAATATATTCAAATCATATATAAACTAAAAATATGGTATTATCTAAACATATATACAAAGTTCAACAAAAATATCTACAACAAACTTTAATTAAAACATATTTAATTATTTTAATATATTTTTATCTATTTTTTTAATAATATCACAGATAAAAAAAAAACTATCTATATTTTCAATAAACATATATATAACAAATCTAAATTCAAATATAGTCCAAAATTTAAATTGTTTTTCAACATCATCTAAAAAAAATATTTTACATGCGATACTAAGTAGATTATAAGGGTTTTTTTTGGGAGCGGTAGTGACTTTAACAATATAGATAATACACTTTTCTAGGTTTTGTAGTATTAAAAAAATTATACTCTCTCTCTCTCTCTCTCTCTCTCTCTCTCTATATATATATATATATATATATTTGCGCTGCCTGCATCTAACTACTTACTACTTGTACGTAATGGTGTTTGGAAAGCAGCCAGCAGGTCCACAGCAACAACTACTGCTATTAGCCCTGCAATTTCATCTGATCACAACAGTACTGGTGGTTTTGAAGGGGGGCAAGTGAACCAGAAGAAAGCAGTTGTTGCATTAAGGAGTGAACAACCAGCACCAGCAGCAGCTTTATTATCACTAGGAGTTGACAACATAGGAGGAGGAGGAGGAGCTGGGATGATGGAGTCCGATCACAACCAAAGCCTTTACACTCAGTACCAACATCAACAACACTTCTCCAGTAACAACAACAACAGCAGCAGCAGCAGAAGCAGCAGCAGCTTCTTCTACCACCAGAGCCTCTTCGGCTCCAGCTCCCACGAGGCCTCAGGCCAGTCGACCGAAGGCACCAACTTCGACCAGAGCAACAACAACCAGCAGCAGCAGCAGCTCCTACATCTCGGCCAAGCCATGTTCGAAGTTGACTTCATGTGATCATGCTGTCAATGCCCTCTTAATGTCCTTCTATATATTCACTCACTCACTCACTCACTCTCTCAAAATGACTTGCAGTTGAGCCTCTCTTTCTCGCTTACTTTGCTTCCTTGCCATTCTAGTGGGAATAATATCAGCTTTTCCTTTTCCAGAAGGGCATGCAGTAGTTAGTACTATCATCATCATTTTTGTGCTTGTCTAATGCGCTTCATACACTTCTGAACTTGAGTTATTTTCCATTATTTCTTGTTTTTTTTGTTTGTTTGTTTGGTATATATATATATATATATATATATATATATATATATATATTCTGCTTCTCATCTTTTGTGTTGTCAATGGTGAATTAAGTTTGTTGTGTACGGAAGACAGAATCATATGGGGTTCTCTGGTTGTCTCTGGAGAGCTTGGTCCAACGCTTTTTTCTGACACCAACTACTGTGGAACCGAACCCCCTGCATGTCCTTTCTTAGGGTTTCAGACCTATTGATTATAGACAGATTATATATAATATAAGAAAGAGCTCTCTCTCTCTCTCTCTCTCTCTCTCTCTCCCCGCTTCACAACGACTGTCTTCTCATATAAAAAAAACTGTAGGGACACCCTTTAGATATGTATGCCAACTCTAAGCAAGGGAATGGTGTGGACCCTACAATACTACAACAAAGTCCTCCTCCTTGTAAAAAGAGGAGCAGAAGGCCATACCTGCGATATATATATATATATATATATATATATATAATATATATATATATATATATTATAATAGAAATAAATTTATTTTTTTTGAAATAAGACAATTTGTGTTAAATACTCCTGGTCCGAAGTCTCGCATCCACATTGCACCTACATCAGCATCCACATTCGGCCTGTACTTATATTAATTTTCACACTAAAAATTAAATATACTTTTTCCGTTGTTCGAACCTGCAACATCTGGAGGAATATATCTCACTATAACCACTTGAACTAAAAGTTCTTGACTATATATGTATATAAACGGATTATGAATGAGTTTTTACATCCAATGTGCACCTATATATATATATTTGATTTATTCGGTTTCAACCGAAATAGTTGTAACTGTTGCACTTGGCGGGAGATCTAAACTCAATTCTGTTGATGAAAAACTGAGGCTCCGGATCCTTCATCTCCAGAATGCGCTGCTTGGTTGTCCAAATATCAATACGATCATTGATTCTTAATTCCATGCATTCTCCTCTGTTTTGTCGAGTGGCAGCATAAGCACGAGTTTCAGACATGCTCGGCTTAGAGTCCAAATCCATGACCGACCTTCGTTTTTTCGAGTGGCAACTGTAACTCTTTCATTTGGGCATTCTCATGCGTATTTTACGTTAGGTCAAAGGCTCTAATATTAGACGTGGCATTGTCATAGCCAAACATGGTCATATGCGGATTACTAGATATAGTGACTCTGATTGGACTGGAAATGCTCTTGATCATAAATCTACCACTGGTTATTGTACTTTTGTTGAAGAAAATCTTGTTTCCTGTCATAGCAAATAAAATATATGGTAGCTCGTTCTAGTATCGAAGTTGAATATCGTGCAATGACATCAGGTGCTTGTGAGATGATAGAGCTCAAGAGTCTACTCACTGATTTGGAATTTCCAAGTAGTCTTCCTATGACTCTTTTTGTGATAATCCGATTGTTAGGCGTATTGCTATTAATTCCGTGTTTCATGAACGAACATAACATATGAGGTCGATTGTCATTTTATTCGTCACCAAGTTCAGAACCACATTATTCACACAACTTACACTCGGAGTCATGATCAACTTGCTAATGTTTTTAAAAAGGTTCGGCCCTCTGGTCACTGTCACTAATTGTTGTCCAAGCTTGCCTCAATCAATTCCCTTGATCCAGCTAGAGATTGGAGTATTGAGGAAAAGTTCTAAAATTATGCAACTAAATTTGGAACTAAATCTGCTAAATCGGTTGATAATAGCTATATTAACATATATGATATTAACATAAATGGTTACTACATATATCGTATTAACATATATAGTTGCTACACTTTAGACAATATAGTTGTATTTTCTATATTTTTAGGATTTACATTAATTGTATATCTTTTCTATATAATGAGAGCTATTATTTTGATGTTATACAAGAAAGTTGATTTCTTTTTCTTCAAAATATAAGTTTTTTTTTTAATATTGTATACGTAGGTAAAAGAATTGTTAATTTGTAGGATATAGTCATCCAACTGTTCAGTAGACTATTTCTAATTATTACATGCATAATCTATTCATTCCCAATCCAAGTTGTTTACTTAGTGCATCCACGGTGTAAGAGATTTCAGTGCTACATTTTAACTTTAAACGTCAAATTTTGTAGCACTCGAATGCTGCAGTGGACAATTGTGCATAAATGAAAATTGCTATAAAGCTACGAGACACTCCAAATTTAGAACGTATACTAGCTCCTCTGTATTAATTGTTGGGCCCAACAAAAGTAACCAAATAGAAGAAAAAAATAAAGAGAGGAGAGAGAAAAATCTTACCGAAGAAAATTAAAGAAAAAAAAGATGGAGGAAAAAGAAAAGCTTAATTTGGAGTGTGTAACAATATCATAGAAACACTCTAAAAGTATTAATTTATACCATTTTGTAAAATTTTAGAATATATATTTGGAGTCTTACTACTGTGTATGCTCTTAAGACTTGTATTCGATTAAACCCTTTTCAAGTGTTAGCTTATGATTACAGGCGAGCCATGGTTATTCAAGTTTTTCAAATATCAACGAAATAAATATTAATGGAATTATCATCATTAGAGAATTTATTTGCCATATTCTTAAAAGGTAAGGGCTTATATGATAAATCACACGTCTCCTTTTATGTATTCCCGGAATAACACCTTTGCAAAAGCCTTTTTTACAAATATAAAGTATTCTTTAGTTATTATTACTAATTAGAGAAACGCATGGCATTGTACGTTCCCTGTGTCACCGCTCACGTGATATCACGTGAGGAAGACGGCGGCTGACAGCGATTAGGAATTCCTATTGAAAAGATTTTAGAATGCGTACTAAAGTCGACGGCTCCGTAACGGAAATGTTTGTATAGGACAGGTAGTTGTTGACTGACATCTCCGCATGGTGGTAAATTCCTAATCCCTTCCCCAAAAAACGATAATTTGTTTTCGTTAACCGAGTCAATGCTATCAATAAATTTAGAAGATGTTTCAATTTTTCATCTAAAAATGTTTTTAAAAAAAATGTAAAAATGTTGAGCAACCTATATACTAGAATCTCAAGGGGTGCAATAGGCTAGTCCGGGCCCAATTTTGATCGAACCAATCCAGTTAGATCGATCAGTCCGATCCAGACGAGCCTACAGTTCAGAACACAAATACAACACGGACCAATATCCAAAAAAATTCGGTGCAAGCTGAACTGGGTTGAATCTGAACCGGTTGTAGATTGGGCATTGTTGACCTGAATTTTTGAAAAATAGTTGGACTTTAGCTTATGTGCCAAACCCGTTGAGTTTATAAAAAAATATAAATAAAAAAGACTTTGGACTTATAAAAAATAATGTAAATAAAAAGCTTTATTAGTTTTATTTATTAGAAATTTAATGATTATTGTATTTCTTTTTTGAAAAGATAAAGAGTGCAAGTATATATTTGCTCTTCAATTTAATTTTCAGTCTTCTGTTTTCATGTCTAGTTTTTTGCATCTTTGTTGCGGTCCTTGATTCAAAACTGCAATTTACAAAGAATTTGATGTAACCCAGTAAAAGTTGGCCGTTTTATTCTTCAGCTCCAGTAGGTCGTCCATAGAGATTGAAAGTCCAGTTCATTAATGTTGACACATTCGATTCTCTTAAGTATATATTGAGTTTGTTTTTTTGCACGGATTCAATCTTGAACGAAAACACAGACTTCCAAAATATTTGTTACAATCATGCTTCTCTTCTTGTTTAGCATTCTTAAACCAATACTAAAATAAGATTATTATGCTATTGTGAACACCTGGACTATAAGAATATCACGTGCCAAAAAAGAAAGTATAGGATAAGTTTTTTATTGCCTTTTCCATCAATCAAAAGTTGAAAATTATGATTCATCATATCAGTTTAAATACAAGGACAATTCTTAAGTTTGAAGGAATAATTATTTTTGTTTCTTACTTTGTAGTACACTTTTATCATGATATAACTTAGAAATTAAACCAGAGCTATTACTACCTTGAAGGATCGTACATAATCGGTTCGATATGACTTCTTCTTATAAACTAATTAGAGTATATAAACATTCTTTAATTTCTAATTTTAGCTAGTTATTTCAACATTCATATTGTCACGAAAATCATCTAACAATTTAAATACACCATCTAATTTGAACTTAGGATCTAAAATTGCAACTAAACAATATAAAAGAGGGATTTTATGCTAATATTTTAGAAATTTTATTTCAATTTTAGAAACAACATAATCAAAATTAGGATATAATTTGTAAATAAATGAGAAATATCAACTCTGTTAAAACTAAAGGAGAATTAGATAATAAACTTCAGATAGAATACATGTAATATAGTAAAATTAAAAAATTGAAGTATCAACTAACAAATCATTCTCATTTATTTGATAATTAACACTTGTATTTATATTAATGTAGTGTGTAATAACATATCTATATTTAATGCAAGATTTTCAATATCAAAACTAACTAATTTTATAATAAAATAAATTTACTTAAAACTCTACCTAATTTTCTCTAAAGCTGAATGTATAATTATTGTAGCATGGTGATGGTTGATCAAGTTAAAGACTCCAAATTTTTTGGATTGATACAATTTTTTTTTACTTAAGTCTCAAGAAAATAGTTACTTGACGGAATATATAGAACACGAGTTGACATGTAAGTATTAGAAAAGAAAGAAGACAAAATTGTGATAAATTTGGATAAATTAATTTATATTTATAAGAATACTTGGGTGTCATCAAAACCCTTAGAATGTGGCTTTTATAGGAATATTTTGATTGTTTTAGTAAAATTATCAAAATATTCCTTAATATATCGTTCACAAACGGCTAAGAAAAGAGGATATTCGGTAAAAAAAATATTCTCCCAAAACACTAATATGGTTGTTGGGAGGGCTTACCAAAAATATTCTCCCCTTCCAACGTTCTACTAACGGTTTAAAGGTCGACCCGTACCTTGGACCGGGCCTAATCGGGTCACTATCCCGGTTGGGCCGGATCGACTGGTTGGGAAATCAAGTCCGGATTCTCGAAATGGAGATCCAGTCCGACCGATAGGGAGGGTCGACCGGGCCGGACCCGGAGCGAATTTTGGGTCGTCTGGTCCATTACACACATTTTCTCAAACTTTCATTCATGCATGTTAAACAGATTAAAAACAAAATTGTATATACTAACTATATACATGCATGCATGGAAGAATTTTACTAAACAATGAGAAAAGAAAAAACACAATCGTGAAAGACTACCTAGGAAGAACAAAGCACAACCCTTTTTAATTTTTTTTATACGTAATTACTTAATTGTCCTTATAAATTTAACGAATAATTTTAATTAACATAGATAGATAGATAAAAACTTATTTCAGGGTGAAGCCTAAACTTTTGTTATTATACAGTAGGCTGTCGCTTAGAGTATAGATAACTCCAACGTGAATACGACTCTCCCAAAAATGAACTTTCAACCTGTGTGATAGCGTATTTGAATGATACAAATATTTTGCGCTTAGTCCTCGTCAAAGTTCTGAAGTTTGTGTGCAGGGAAAGGGGAAAATATGGTTTAACATTGTATCACAGTTATTAGTTCGATAGGTGTACTGTGTACTAGCTCATCATATTGGACGAAATATATTGCGGTTATGTCACAGTTCTTGGTTTCATAGGTGTTTCGGTTCATTATTCAAGAAGAACGTTGATTTTCTAGTGTCTATCAGTTTAACATTGTCCTATATTGACTGTATGACTGAATTATAGGCCGTATGCACACAAATGAAGGACCGTCTCTATTGACTGATTTGATATATCACCTGTAAAAATTAGGAATATATTAATCAAGATTTTGAATTTATTATACATTCCGATATTTTTTTTTTTAATTATTTCTTTCCCTTGGCATATATCTTAGCAAAAATGGCAACAAATTCATATTATTATTATTATTATTATTATTATTTTAGATGAACAACAAATTCATATAGTTCTCAATGTTTACCGTTTTATAAATTTTTTTTTTTTTTTTTTTTTTTTGGACAAACACCATTTTTTACAATAAAATTTGACCAAAAAGACGAACAAAAAATATAGGACTAATTAGAGTTTAGACCATAGAGTTTATACCAGCTTAGAGTTTAGGTCCTATCATGTCCATTTAAAAAACTGGTCCCTAAATTTGGTATTTTTGGATCCTAAAATGTGCATTGTAATACTAAATTAAGGACTAAAAGATGACCTAAACTCTAAACTCTAGACTGACATAAACTCTAGGGCCTAAACTCTAATTAGTCCAAAAATATAAGAGCACCAATCAACTTTTACTATTTGAAGGTTCAAATGTTACTAGTCCTAAGAGAACAATCTACATACAAGTAAAATATATATATATATATATATATATATATATATATATATATATATATATATATATATATTGTTTTGACTGTTTAATCGATCAATATTTTGTTAGAAATTGAGTAGTTTAAAGATCTAATCTGAACTAAAAAAAATATAATTCAATGACTGATATTTCGAAAAACATATATTATGATGCCTCTCTATGTCTCTACTAATATAAGATGGTTTGAAAACGATTCAAAAGTGAACTGTTTAAACCATTTATAAATAGTCCACTAATTATTTTAAAAAATTAACTAATTAGTTAACTATCTAATATGATTTAACTATAACTAAATATTTCTAATTCAAGTGGTTAAGGTGGAAGACATTTTGTTTAGTTGTTTTGAGTTCAATTTCTAAGGACGGTAGTATGACTTTTTACATGTTTAATTATAACATTGTGCTCAAGTGTCCATATCGCAAATTATAGAGGTCAAGAATCAGGTTTTAATAATTACCAAGCCTTAAAATCTACATAGTAGCTTAGTATTTGTTTTTAGCAAAAAGGTTTGTGGTCCAGTAGGTTGGGGTCCAGTACATTTTACTGGCTTTCTCTGAATATGCTTTTTGGGCTGTCCATGCTTTTTTATATGTTGGACTTCCAGTAAAATTTAGAGTTCTTTTAATGGTAAAAATACACCATTTTGTTCAGGGACTGAACTAGAATTTAGTGTAGAAAAGGAAAAAAAAAAAAAGCTAAAGAATATATTTTCATAAAAATATATTTTAGAGATTTAAATTTTATACTTACAATTTTTAAATTTTTAGAAATTAGAAGAGACGAGGACTCCTTCCTACGAAAATATAGATGGATCCGTGATTTTGGATGATGACATTATTTATACTTGTAACGTGCACGTGAGTAAAAATATTGTTGAAAAAAAATTAAATATAAATTTATTATAAATAATGTCATTCCTACAAATTGAATTCAAGCAAACAAGAAAATGTCTCACAACCTAGCCAGTTAAGTTAAATGTGTTAAGTTATAAATAAATCATATTAGGTAGTTAAATAATTAGTTAATTTTTTTAATAGAATTAATAGAATATTTAAAAATAACTTAGACGGTTCAATTTTGAGTCATTTCTAAGCCACCTTATATTAATTATTAGCCACGTTCATGTGCGTTGCACGTACAAAAAAAATTTATTATATGATTAAAAAAATAGATAAATTAAAATATTTTAAATATATTTTAATTAGGATTCATTATAGATATGTTTTTAGAAGTTTGGATGTATATTTAGTTAGATAACACTATGTACTTAGTTTAAATATAATTTGAACATTGAAATTATTTTAAAATTTATTATATGTTAAGGTAGTTAGAATGATTTAGAATTTTTATTTTTATTATTAATTAAGGTACATAAGCGGTTAGAAATTTTTTTGAATTTTTATTATTATTTAGTAGAGAATATACATACGATTTTGACTACTATTTTTAAGTTATTTTTAAGTCGTATTATAATATTGAAGATTTATATGTAACCATCATTTTAGATGGTAGAAGAAAAAAAGTAAGAAAAAAAAAAAAAAAAAACACTGAGGTGCAGAGAAAGAGAGAGAGAGAGAGAGAGAGAGAGAAGAGAAGCAAAAGCACAGGTGAGGTTGGCCTTGCAAATTGTGAACAGTGGCAATGGCTCCCTTGTGCCCCAACCTCACAACACACACGGTGACACGGTGTGCCGATTCACACACCAACAGTTTCCACATGGGCCGGAGAGAGAGATCTCAAGTTTCTCGTACGCCTATGAACGCCAATCTTCACTTCTTGCTTTATTGTGTGGGGGACTGCATACCTAATATTTGTACTGTGACTTCCCCTCCCGTCTATTGTAATGGAATATCTGTCACATGTCCACAACTTAGATACAATACACACGACGCAAAATAGTTTCGTGTGGGCCACCATAATGTCGATTGAAAGTATTGTGAAATTTTTGGACTGCATCAATTATATATGAAATTAACCGAACTCGACTGGTTCTGTGGCCAACGAGGAGAGGTTTATATAATATTTCTGACTAGATGGACGGTCTCGAGATCAAACCACGAAGGAAGTACGGATGTATTTGTGAAAAGTGAAAACAGTGAATTCAAATGATATACAATACAACGTACACAAAATTTCGTACTCTATGTCGAATATATATATATATATATATATATATATATATATATATATATATAATCCGAAGTTCAAACGTGTCTAATATCGATTTGTTGTTGGAACGGTGATTCGGAAGAGGGATATTATGGTATTCACTATAAACAAAAAAAATAGAAAATAGCAATGACTTGCTAAATAAATATAGTGAGGGAAAAGCATCGAGTGGGTCGTATCGAAAAAATAATAATATCAGTTGTGAAAAAAAATATCGCATAGTGGTCGCCAATCGGACTGCTCGCCGATGCGCAACGCACAAGTAGCGTCCTTACAACAACCATGTAAAGACGGCGGATTGACGACATCCTGATGTCTTATCTATTATTATGAAAGTCGATTAGTTATTGGTGTCCCTTCGACGTCCTCGGGAACAACATGGTGACGCAAGGGCAACGATATTTGTTTTTGATAACTGATTTTCAATTATTATACTTCACTCGGAGATGGATTGAAGTGTCGTCCGGGCGCCACAGGACCACACTGGTGCATCGTCATTCCGTCGCTGACTTGATTAATTTTGGAAAAATATATATTTAAAAATTGATCAAAACAAAAGGTAAGCCCCAGAAGTCCCTCAATATTATGCCCTATTAGATTCTCTCCAGTAAGGTAAGTTCCATAAGATATTCCTCTTGGTCCAGTTATGGCTTATGTCCGAAGCCTCCAAAACGATTGTCCAATATCTGACCTATCACGGTCAATAAATCCTCTACCTCTTCCCAGATATCATATATAATCAATCTCCTAGGTAGATGAGATAGTTCTTGTTTACGAGCTTTAAAGGCCTCATTGTTCTTTTTCAAAGGACGTGGCACGGTTAGAAACAAACGATGACAGTAAAAAAGCATGCTTTTTCTCCATATTGAAGACAAAACACCTTACTATTTTTGTGCATATTGGACAACCCTTAGTGCCATGAGTAGTACTGTCACGCCCCAATCTCCCATAAGTTTGATCGTTCCCGCTGAACGTGAATCACCATGTTGCAGCGCTCCTGCAGGACAATCGTTCTCATCGGGACGTGATGTCGTGCGAGCCTGGAGTTGCGCTCGTACAAGACGATGACGTCAAACGTCATGGTTATCGTCAAAATGACCAAGTTGTAACGAAAGTCAAGTAATGTGTACCAAGCACACATCAGAGTATACGTAGCGAAGCTCTGGAAGGATCCAAATAAAAAATCTACAAAGGATAATGCCACATAGGCGATGCAACATTCTTGCTCTTTCTCTTGCCCACAAAAGTACTTACCGTTCCATACATCATGTCTCGCATATCCAAGCTAGGCCACTACACCTGCGTACCTAGAAATAATGCCCATAAATGTGGGTCAGTACATAGTCGTACTGGTGAGCGGGGTAACCCACTCGTCTAAACCGATACTAAATAGATAGTGAATGCAAACAGTTATATGGTGATCTTTCTACTTGAATCCTAGATTCATTTAATGGTAGAGGTATGACATGCACTAAAAGAAAAAACCTCTTTTACAATGTTTAAAAAATATTGTAAAATGACTTTTACAACGTTTAATAAAACGTTGTCATATCCGGAGTTGTAAAAGGGGGAGTATTTTTCACAACATTGTAGAGAGTCCTAACCACAACAATTTACAAACATTGTTAAATTTATAAACATTGACAAAAACAGTTCTACAACGTTTTTCATGTATTATAAACAATACTTTTGAAAACGTATTACAAATATTATGAATTATAATTTCAGCAACATTCTGCAAATGTAGTAGAAATAATATTTACAATGTTTAGTAAGCGTTGTGGAAAAACTTTGTACAACAATGTACAAACATTGTGAAAAATGTTATTACAACTTTTACAAAATGTTGTATATATGTTATTCGGTAATGTTTGCCAAACGTTGTAAATAACATTTTTATGTTGTAATTGCAATATCAACAATGATTTAAAAGCGCTGTGAATAAAGTTTACGACGTTTAGAAAGGTTGTTAAAATGTTATCTTACAACAATTCTAAAACATTGTGGATTATGTTTTCATTTAAAAAATTATATTTATTTTATAAATAAAAATATATTTATTTTATAAATAGAAATATATTGATTGTAATTATAATACAAATACATTCTTTTAATTCTCGCTTCATACAGAAATAGTGTTGCGCAAATTTTTTTTATCCTACCATTAGTCTACTTAATTCATTACAAATAATCGACCTTAAAAAAGAAGGGAGAGCTAATGCTTTTGCTTGTTGGATATTTTGCCCATACCATTGGATAATAGCATAGACCAGTTCCTTTAGAGAGGTAAGCATTCAAATCTGTTTACTATCAAAGAGAAGATTCACAAAAATAAAGAAAAAAAGAATTCATGAAAGAGTGGAGATCTCACATTCACAAAAATAAAGAACGATAAGTTAGCTATTTACACAATTATTCTGAATACGAAATAAAACAATGCACAACTCTGGAAAGTTTCTTTCCATTATTTCTTATAACCAAAGTATCCTCTCTCAGCAGAAAGGGCATCTCTTTTAAATTTCTTATGATGCAGTTATACACATTCATAATAATCATCAAATTACTCATTTCAATTCCATATTTCCATAAATACATTGAAGCAACAATCGTTATTCCTCATTTCAATTCCTCGGTACCAATTTATACCAATAAGTCATGAATACTTGGCAGATAAGTAACTACAAGCATAGAATTTTACCAAACATCATCAGCATTTGCTGAATCACAAATTTTGATGCGGGGCTCATCTTGCCTCCCAGGACAAGAATCATCATTTATTCTCTTTCTCTATACTGCAATTTCACCCTTTTCAGAGAACTTCTCCCAGCAAAGAAGTTCAGCAATTTCTTCGATCTTCCTCTGCTCCTCCTCAAGGTCCACCTTGGTGTGTTGCCATGCCAAATAGTTAGCCTTCCAATTGATAGGAGGGCTAAAAAGTACCCAGAACCCTCCAGGCCTCAGCACCCTATCAACCTCCATCATATACATTCCATCTAAAAGGTGTGTCAAGACTCAGTATTACTATAGAACAAGAAATCCAAGTAGTTCAAAATGCTCAAAAATGACTTGAGTTGGAAGAAAATAAAAGCTCGCCTACTGCTAAACTTACCATTTGAACCCCACATGATCAAGCAACGTGAACAGTGAGCCATATCAAAGGCTCTAGATGGATAAGGGATTTGTATAGACCCAAGAACCCTAATAACTACAGGCACCCCTCTTTCCAGCGCAAACTGTACATGTGCCTCATGAGAGTCCCTTGGAGCAAACGACATGGTTAAAACATTCCTTTTCAATAGGTAAGCACCCCAACTTGCAACATGGAATGATTCAAATATTAAACAAAAATATTGTGAAAGCTAAGAGCATCTTGCCACATACAGGGGCAAATGCATCAAACAATGCAAATTTACTAAAAGGAAATAACACTCGTCAGCTACCAGTTTGACATTTAGGGAAACTGAGATTGACTAGCAAAATTATACTAGAAAAACAATAATTAGTCAAATCTTTTAGAAAAAAAATGAAAAAAGAAAGCTTCAGGAAGAAGCTTGCATTTAAAATGGTTGTAGTGGATCCATCTATACTAAAAGTTAAGCAAGTCTTAAAAAGTAAATACACAAAGGACATGCACTGTCACCCCCACATTTCTAAATGAGGATATTTTTGTCATTTTTGTATTTATTATATTTAGTGATTATATATATATATATATATATATATATATATATATATATATATATATATATATATATATATATATATATATATATATTGTGCTACTAATTATTATTATGTATTGTGCTATTTATTTAATAGTTAGTGGGCTAGCCTATTTATTTAGATTTGACACTAGTGGACCCAATTAGATTAGTTATGACACAATGAGCCCAACATTGGACTAGGCTCAATTAGACTCTTCCCTTTAGTTAATTAAGGAGAATGGATTAAGTTGCATTAGTTTAGAAGTTTCATAATATAGCCTTCCTAATTATTTCACCATGACTAGTTAATTGGGGGTATTATTTTCATTGAATGTTGCTTGGAGAAGGGGTTACTAGGGGCCAGCCACATAAGGAGGAGCTTCATTCTCTCTTTTTATTTTATTTCACTCTATCTAGATTTATAATTGTGTTCTTCTCCAAATTGACTCCCCCCTCCACCAAATTCAACCCAATTCACACACATTCCCTCTCAATTTCACCATCTAAGAAGCATTGGAGTTTGGATTGCAAGGAGCACTTGAAGGAAGAGTAATTGACAAGGAGATTGTGTCCAAATTGTGTCCATTGAATATTTTATTGGGAATCTATCTCCCAATAGGTATAGATCTGAATTTTTCTTTATTTTAGATTCTAATTCATGCATTTGACCATTAGAAACCATCCTATGGCTTAGGACTATCCATGGGAAGAAGTTATAGGCCCAATTGACCCTTATTGTGACTTCTACATAGGTTTTTATGCCAAAATTGGGAGAAATCCGAGATTGGTGCACCAAGTATTTGTCATTTGGCCAAAGTGGTCTAATTAGACTTAGATTGGTGATGTGAGACTAGATACGTGTCCATAATTGGATACGAGTAGGCCGTATCATGATACATTATGATACAGAGGTAGATTTTTGGTTTTTTTGCCCAATTGGTATTAATTACTATATTTTATATTATAATTAGCTATTCTAAGTATTTATATGTCATAATTTATAGTCTATATTATATTCCTTGAGATTTGGGGTGTGTATCTTGTTGATGATGTTGTTTGAGGAATGTATCTTGAGTATCATGAGCATTAAGCTTTAAGTGTTTGGCCAATTGCCTTTATTAGTGTGTGAGTGTATTGAGTTTGTGAATTGTAAGTGTGTGTATCATGAGGGTGTTCCATGAGGTATTTATTGTTTTGCCTACATCTAGAGTATGTGTGGTGATGGATTTAGGTGTCCTTTATTGTTGTGCATTGTCTATTATGATGGGAGTGTGATAGCGTATGGAGGAGAAATTGAGTATGTGCAGTAAGAGTGTTAAGTTGGTGATGAGGATGGATGTGTCTGTGTGTTGTATTTGAGAGAAGTGGGTGTGAGTGTTCAGGTTAATTTTGGGTTATATATGAGCCTGGATATGTGTGAGTGCAGGTAAGAATACATGTTTCAGAGGAGGGTTGCAAGTGTCAGGTTAATAACATATGAGGGTTCTGTTTCGGTATAAAGTATTGGTAGCAGCTGCTACCTTGGCTGTCGGGTAGTGTGTATATGAAGAGGACAACATCAGCAAGAAGTATCTGTTGGATAAGGGCTCGGGTAGATGTGATGTTGAGGTATGCTGTTGGCAACTCAGTGGGAGGCCTGCAGTGTAAGCTTTAGACCTCGAGCTCGAGGAGATGCCTGAGTCTAACATCAACATTGTTGCTGTGACTGTGTGTGAAGCATATCAGTGTGCACTGGTGTGTTTGAAGTGATGTAATAATTATTGTTGTGTGTTAAGGTGATGTTAACTGATACAGGAAGGGGGAAGACCAAGTGCCTGTGCACTGTGTTCTTCAGTGCGAGAGTACTTGGAGCACTGCAACTTGGTGTGGAGTATCAGCAGTAGAGTTTGGGGGTATGCCAAGTTAGAGATATATGATATGAAGTAGATGGGATAGGTATCAGTTGTATTGATACTTATTGGTGCAGTCATTAATGTTGTAGTGACTTAGAGTGGTAGTTGCTTGTGTGCAGGTGATCAGTTGTTACTTAATTTAGTATGACTATTAGTGGGTTAGTTGGTTAGCTAAGTGTTTGTAGTAGAAGTTGGTGACATGAGGGTGGGGGGATTGAACCAACTGCAGTAGCAGAAAGGAGAGGAGGTTCAGTTACTTGGGAACAGAGCAACAACATCAATAACCCAGGGTGTATCACACATTAGAAATGGGGGTTCAGGTTTAGAGGTAACAGCTGATGTTGTGCATCACCGTGTCAGATAGAAGAGGGATCAATTAGTATTATTAGCCTGTATCAGTTAGTATAGTTAGTTATCTGATAGTATATCGGTTAGTATATGTTAGCTATTGATATCAGTTAAGTGTATAACAATTAGTATGTTAATATTAGTTATAGAATGTTAGCTAAGGTATTTTGATACCAAGCTCATAGTTAATGTAAGTAAGTACTAGCTAAGGTATTTAGCATTGAGATACCAAGGGGCATCTGGTACAAAGTGGAGGTATTATAATTGGGTACTAAAGTTAAGGTATTGATATACTAACTAAGTTTAAGTGTTAGGCATTGGTACTAGGTATTTAGACTAATTATTAGACATTGACATTATGAATCTATATGGTATATTTATAATACTTAATATATAATACTAACTAGTATGTCCTAGAAACCTAGTATTAGGTAACCTAGAAACATAGAATTGACTAGTATAGCTATATATGTCAATCAAATGGACAACTTGGAACCCAAATTAGGTAATTGACGTAGTTTGACCTATTTTGACTTAATTTGACTGATATGACAGTCTTGACCTAGAAAATCATATTTTAGCTCTTTTAAGCTTGTTATTATTTTATTACACCAAATGATATAGAATTTCATATATAGTTCAGTGTGACATCAGCTCGGACATCGAGTGACATCTTTTGCTCACGACCACAAGCGAGTACATTCTCTGATAGTTTCTATTATTTGATATTTACTATGATTCATGTTTTATAGTGTTGCTTTACCTGCTTCGTGACACGTTAGATACACGGATTGGTATTGTATGTATTCAATGTCTTGAGATGCGTGGAATCGGGCCTATTAACTTTTTGGACTAATGAATTACTGGACTAATATATTTCTGGCCTATTGACATTTCTGGACAATTAAGATTCTTCGTGTCGAGAATGGATCCATGAGTACTGGTCGGACGAAGAAATACCTAGGAGTCGTGTGAACATACCATTTCTATTCCATGGTCTTACTGGAATAATAGCAGCCACACACGACACGTGTGGTTTGCCGAATTTTACTCCTAGCCGTTCACATGTCAACTTGGTATTTCAAAACACTAGTATAGATATTGTCTTTCTGGATTAATCTATTCCTACTGATTGTATACTTATATTGACAGATTTCTAGGTCACATATTTCTGTCTGTCTTTACATACTTACCTGCTCTCATTCTGCTTTCCATTGTTCTTTAATTACCTTTTATTTTAGTTTATACTATGATTCCTTATTATCTGCTTATCTAGTATTTCATTACTATTTACTGTTTCATAGTCTTTGTCAATTAATTAGAACTTCTATTAGGTTGTACTTTGCTCCAATCCTGACTGGATATATTTTTCAGATGATTGGTTAGAGCATTTGTGTCCCACCTATTACGGGCCACAAGATGGCGAGTCGCCTAAGGATCTAGTACCTGCTACTGAGGAGACTTAGCTAGCTCATTATGATGTTGTATTTGTTCTAGCTAGACTTTTATATCATGCATTATTATTTGAGACCTTGTGTTGAGATTAGACTATTGTGTTGTGATTGGACTTGGACTTGTGATGTATGGTGACTCTTATTTCTCTTCTTCTATTCTATATCGTACCTTATATCTTCTTTTAGTTTTATATTATGATTGGGTATTGATTACCATTTATCATATATCATATTGTCCTCCATTTGGAGTTAAGATAACATGACAGGTACCATATATATATTATGTAAGATATTGTCACGCCCCAGTCCCAAAATATCGAGGGACTAGACACATGACAATGGCCAGCAGCACACACCGATGGATAAACCCAATTTAATGGATCCAACGGGGCATACTTAAGTTGTAATACAACATTAAGGGTATACTAATCTCATCCACAGAATGAATACAACAATATCAACAAAAGGAAATATAAACATCAACATCAAGTCATAAGTAACTAAATCAGGAAATAACCCGATAATAAGTCTGGTACAATGGTCAAGATACAGAAATAAAGATAACAACAACTACTGAGTATGGAATAAGCATATACTCAGAAGATATCCTCGGGGATCACTTGTTTACTGGATCTGGTACTGCTCCAGTGCCTGCTCCTGCTAATGCTCCTGTCCTGAATACCTCGGGATCGATCTCGTCTGCTAATCCTGGGGACATAATCCGGATCCAGGTCCTCAGGGGACATAGCAAGGTACAAAATAACTCATGCCAAAATAAATGCAGTACAGCAATAAATAAAATAATAGGGTAAACTATATAACCAGCTAAGTGATATGCAATATGAGAGCATCACTAAAACTCAGGCTGAGACCACTACAAGCTCTGTGTCGGGGAGCCGGTAGCAGTGATATCACTAGTAGAGTGCCTAGCTCTAATGTAGAGTCTAAGGCCACTCAATAATATCTCACTAGTAGAGTGCCTAGCTCTGTTATAGAGTCTAAGGCCTCACCATAATAAATATATATATAAACCAGCATGTAGCCTGTGTGTCTCTCCCCACCCAATGTAATCACACGTCTCATGTCCATGACACGGAAGATCATAACTAATGCAGCAAGTCATATAATGTCTATAAATATAATGTCTATGTCATCAATCCTGCAACCTACACAGAATCACCTTGAATATTTCAAGAAGATTCTGTCACATGAATAGTGTCAGGTGTCCTGGGTATAACGTACTTGATAATGCAAGCACTAGAATGTAAAGGGTCACGATATCCATCTCTAGGTGACGTTACACAACTCCGCGTACGGTGTTGGCACCCGACTATTAATCGGACGCTAAGTAAGTCACAAGGTCCTAGGTTAAGCATGCAAACAATGTATAAATGAGTCAAAAAAATAAGTAGCAAAACTGCAAGATTTGGCAAGGTACACTTGCCTGGGCTTCTGGCTCCAACTGTAGCTCTGACTTCAGCGGGTTCTACAGGAACTCCTTCGGTTACTGAAATAGACATCACCATCAGATTCAGAAAATATCAAATAGCTAGAAACGCCTATCCTTGAGTCTAATTTGGACACAGGGGTAAAAATGACAGTTTCTGGTCAAAGCGGGGTCCACATGTGGGCCGCTTTGCACCGAAAAATGTGTCAGAACCAATGGTCTCCAAATTCATCAAACTTAGTGTTAACAAGTACAGAACGATGATACGAACCCAACGGAACTTCCAGAACTGGATTCCGATGAGCCGATCACAAAATCGCCCGTCAAGTGGAGCCGCGGGGCCCACGATATGCGATTTTGTCAACGTTCTCAGAATCGAACCAAACTTGGGTCACATGACCAGCGTATTGCTACGAGTCCGATGGCACAAGTTTCGTTTCGATTCGACGTGTGTACACAAAGTTACAACGAGTTCCAGAACAGGCGGATACGGGGCGTTGTCGGCAGATATGCGTTGATTCCGGTGTGCACGCACATCCAAATCAACTTCTGCGAAATTTTGCACGTCCATATCAACGGTGCGCACCTTACGGTAAAGACCGCACATGACCAAGTCGTCCCGTTTGGCGGGGCGTACTCAGTTCCGGGGGAAAACGGGGTATTATTTTCCTGTTTTTGGATCGCGGTTGGCGATAGTCACAGGACGCGACGCACCGAGCGGTTTGCACGGACATCGAGAGGGTTACGCAGCCTACGCGTCACAACAGACAGAACGAAAAATGGGGCAACGACGAGAGAGAACGGGTTACCTGAACAGGGCTTCGTGAAACCGAATTTCTTGTGTCCGCGTGTCATCTTGACACGACACTGTGTCCGGGCTGCCTCCTGGCTAGTGTTAGGGTTAGGGTTCTGCCACTCGTCGGGGACTGTCAGAACTGGACGGGGCTTCACCGGAGGAGGGTCAACGCTCTGGCGGAGGCGGCTCAGCTCGTCGGGGTCGCCGGAGTCGTCGGGGACGGAGCTGCGGGAGGCGTCGGCTCTGGCGGAGGAGTTCAGGCTCTGGCCGGAGGAACAGAGGGTGCTGGAGGAGTCGGGGCAAGGGCAGCATCGAGGGGAGAGGCCAGGGCGGCTCTGGGCGCTGCTCACGGAGGCTGGAGGCTGCGGGGACGGAGGGTGCTAGGGCTCCGGCGTAGGTGGCGGTCGGGGGGATGAAGAAACGGCAGCCGGAGCTTTGGGTGGGTTTAAATAGAGGGGAAAACGGAGGAGAACAGCCGGGGGTTCGAGGGAGGCGAAGGGGAAGGGACTCGGGGGTTGGAGGGAGGCGAAGGCGAACGGTCGCCGACGGCCACGGCGGCGAAAACGGCCGCCGGGAGGAGAATCGACGGGAGAAGAAGGGTTGGGGGTTTCTCAGGTGAGCGGGTTAACGGGTCCGGGTCGGGTTCAATTCGGATCTGACCCGACCCGTTAAGGAATTGGGTTCGGTTCAGACAAACCGGTCCGGTTTGGTTTATTTTGAAAATAAACCGGATTAATTTCTAGGTTCATTTTGGTTTATTTATTAATTAGTTTTTAGGGCTTTAAAATTGTTTCTGGGGTCCAATAAATTTCCAAAAAATTACCCTATGTCTAGTTTTTTATTTTACACCATAAAATATTATTTTTATAATATTTTAATATTATTTAACATCAATTAAAAATCATTTTATTTCAAAATATCTAGGTTTTAATTACAGAAAATTCTAAAAAATTCCAGAAAAATTGTGAGAAATTAATTTTAAAAATTCCTGAAAATCAGGGAGTTTACAATCTACCCCCCTTAAGAGAATTGCGTCCTCACAATCAAAGAATAACCGGTCAACAGAGATGACACGGTTGCAAACATTGTTCGAAGCACATTACTATCAAGAAGAATCAAGGTTGAGGGTTTTAAGAAAAACACATAGGAAAAATTATTTCCCTAAGCATTAAAAGTTATGCAATTTCCCAGATGAAGAAAATCTAGAAGACTATAATTTAGAAAAACATATTAGGTTATCACTAGGTTATCAATTATTAGCAAGTTTAAAATTACTAGGTCAAGGCTAAGGTCACGAACCAATAGGCACGAACTACAGCAATACTATAAACGGATAACTACGAAAACTTACGCGCATTAGCTACTCCAAGAGTCTGGGCGTTCTCCAAGGTCATCGCGAAAGCTTGTCCGCATCCTTGTGGTCGATTCCTCTGTTGCTGCTGAGCCTACTGGAAGAGTAGTGCCTGGGATATCAAAGGTGGCCTCGGCTGATACCCTCCTGGAGGTGGTGGTATGACTCTTTTAACTCCCGTTTGCGGTGCTTCCAATGCTGGATGGACTGGCCTTGGTGCTGGTAAAGCTTGTTGATGAATCATCAGTGTTTCTCCTTGATGTGTTATGCAATTTCTGGCTAAGTGTTGTCTGGATTCGCAAATTAAGCACATTCCCAGCTTGCGTATGCATTCTCTTTCAATATGGCCTATCTTGCCACAGTAGTAACAAGTAGGAAGGAATGAGGCTCTTGGTGCTGCTCTCGGTGGTGGATTTATCTGTTGATGCTTTGCAGACTCCCCTTGTGCTGCTCTGGTTGGTGCGGATGTGGAAGGCCGCTTCAGGTTGGTCTCTCTCCTGATGACGCGCTCCATGCGTCGGGCTGCTGTAAGGACGTCCGAGTAAGAAGTAGGTGCAACGGATCCGATCATTCTTTGTAGCTCGAAGTTTAGTCCGTCGAAGAACTTCTCGGCCTTCTCTTCTTCTGTCGGGATCAAGGTTGGGGCGAAGTGACTTAAACGAATGAACTCAGCGTTGTACTCCTCCACCGTCAGATTGTCTTGAGTGAGGCGATTGAACTTGTCTCGAAGTTCTGATCGAGCGATAGCTGGAATGTACATCTCCTAAAAGAGTCTAGAGAACTCCTCCTAAGTAACTCGGTCTGGTCCGAGCCGTGTCTCCTCAGATAGCCACCAGTGATGTGCATTGCCCGTCAATTGCATTCTGACGGTAGTCATCCAACGTTCCCGTGGAAGCTCAGCTGCTTCTAATTGATATTGTATGTTGGTGAGCCACTCATGAACTTCTGTAGGCTCTTCTTTGCCTAAGATGGTACGGGGCTTCAACTGTCGGAAATTGGTGATAGTGCCCGTCGTTGGCCGTCGTGCTGGTAAATATGCTTGCTCCAGTGCGGTTACTAGGCTGCTCCTCAAGTTCTCTGCCTCATGACGCAGAGCCTCTTGTTGAATTTGTTGTTGAGCTTGCATCATTGCGTATATCATTTGTAATATCTGATGACCGTCTATAGCCGGCCCTTGTGAAAATACGGGCATTGGTGGAGTAAATTGCGTCGATGGTGGAATGTCATCTTGCTGGATTCTCGAGGCATGTTGATTCGCTTGACTGTGTGGTTGAGCTGCTTGACCACCATCCACTAGTGTTACTTCTTCTTCGTTGGTTACCACAGCATCTCGTGGTGATCTTGCAGGAGTCTCGTCATTTGCTGGTGGATCTATAATTCTGCATCCAAAATAAACAATAAGAGGCGCACAGGAATCAAGGCAGGATGCAATTAAAGAAATAAATTCGAATCCGATATAGATATCAAGAAGTTTCAAGCAAGTGGATAAGATCCTAAAAACTTATCCTATTTTTATTGCAGGCTTGCTTGGTCCCTAAGTTGAAACCGAAGCAATTTAGTCGTTGACCTGCATGGGCCACCACAAAAACCATGTCACGCCCCAGTCCTAAAATATCGAGGGACTAGACACGTGGCAATGGCCAGCAGCACACACCGATGGACAAACCCAATTTAATGGATCCAACGGGGCATACTTAAGCTGTAATACAACATTAAGGGTATACTAATCTCATCCACAGAATGAATACAACAAAAGGAAATATAAATATCAACATCAAGTCACAAGTAACTAAATCGGGAAACAACCCGATAATAAGTCTGGTACAATGGTCAAGATACAGAAATAAAGATAACAACAACTACTGAGTATGGAATAAGCATATACTCAGAAGATATCCTCGGGGATCACTTGTTTACTGGATCTGGTACTGCTCCAGTGCCTGCTCCTGCTAATGCTCCTGTCCTGAATACCTCAGGATCGATCTCGTCTGCTAATCCTGGGAACATAATCCGGATCCAGGTCCTCAGGGGACATAGCAAGGTACAAAATAACTCATGCCAAAATAAATGCAGTACAGCAATAAATAAAATAATAGGGTAAACTATATAACCAGCTAAGTGATATGCAATATGAGAGCATCACTAAAACTCAGGCTGAGACCACTACAAGCTCGGTGTCGGGGAGCCGGTAATAGTAATATTACTAGTAGAGTGCCTAGCTCTAATGTAGAGTCTAAGGCCACTCAATAATATCTCACTAGTAGAGTGCCTAGCTCTGATATAGAGTCTAAGGCCTCACCATAATAAATATATATATAAATCAGCATGTAGCCTGTGTGTCTCTCCCCACCCAATATAATCACACGTCTCATGTCCATGACACACAAGATCATAACTAATACAGCAAGTCATATAATGTCTATGTCATCAATCCTGTAACCTACACAGAATCACCTTGAATATTTCAGGAAGATTCTGTCACATGAATAGTGTCAGGTGTCCTGGGTATAACGTACTTGATAATGCAAGCACTAGAATGTAAAGGGTCACGATATCCATCTCTAGGTGACGTTACACAACTCCGCGTACGGTATTGGCACCCGACTATTAATCGGACGCTAAGTAAGTCACACGGTCCTAGGTTAAGCATGCAAAACAATGTATAAATGAGTCAAAGAAATAAGTAGCAAAACTGCAGGATTTAGCAAGGTACACTTGCATGGGGTTCTGGCTCCAACTGTAGCTCTGACTTCAACGGGTTCTGCAGGGACTCCTCCGGTTGCTGAAATAGACATCACCATCAGATTCAAAAAATATCAAATAGCTAGAAACGCCTGTCCTTGAGTCCAATTTGGACACATGGGCAAAAATGACAGTTTCTGGTCAAAGCGGGGTCCACATGTGGGCCGCTTTGCACCAAAAAATATGTCAGAACCAATGGTCTCCAAATTCATCAAACTTAGTGTCAACAAGTCCAGAACGATGATACGAACCCAACAGAACTTCCAGAACTGGATTCCGATGAGCCGATCACAAAATCGCCCCCACGATACGCGATTTTGTCAACGTTCTCAGAATCGAACCAAACTTGGGTCACAGGACCAGCGTATTGCTACGAGTCCGATGGCGCAAGTTTCGTTTCGATCCGACGTGTGTACACAAAGTTACAATAAGTTCCAGAATAGGCGGATACGGGGCGTTGTCGACGGATACGCGTTGATTCCGGTGTGCACGTACATCCAAATTAACTTCTGCAAAATCTCGCATGTCCGTATCAACGGTGCACACCTTACGGTGAAGACCGCACACGACCAAGTCGTCCCGTTTGGCGGGGCGTACTCAGTTCCGGGGGAAACGGGGTATTATTTTCCTGTTTTTGGATCGCGGTTGGCGATCGCCACAAGACGCGACACACCGAGCGGTTTACACGGGCACCGAGAGGGTTACGCAGCCTACGCGTCACAACAGACGGAACGAAAAATGGGGCAACGAGGAGAGAGAACGGGTTACCTGAACAAGGCTTCGTGAAACCGAATTTCTCGTATCCATGTGTCGTCTTGACACGACACTGTGTCCGGGCTGCATCCTGGCTAGTGTTAGGGTTATGGTTCTGCCACTCGTCGGGGACTGCCAGAACTGGCCGGGGCTTCACCAGAGGAGGGTCAGCGTTCTGGCGGAGGCGGCTCAGCTCGTCGGGGTCGCCAGAGTCGTCGGGGACGGAGCTGCGGGAGGCGTCGGCTCTGGCGGAGGAGTTCAGGCTCTCGCCGGAGGAACGGAGGATGCTGGAGGTGTCACGCCCCAGTCCCAAAATACCGAGGGACTAGACACGTGGCAATGGCCAGCAGTACGCACCGATGGACAACCCAATTTAATGGATCCATCAGGGCATACTTAAGCTGTAGTACAACAATAAGGGTCTAGATATACTAATCTCATCCACAGAAATGAATACAACAATATCAGAATCATAAAGAAAGATCAATCTCAATATAATATAAACTCGGGGAAATAACCCGATAATGAGTCTGAATACATCTGTCAAGATACAAGAATAAAGATAACCACAACAAATGCTGAGTATGGAACAGTATATACTCAGAAGATACCCTCGGTGATCACGCGTCTACTGGATCTGGTACTGCTCCAATGTATGCTCCTGATAATGCTCCTGCTCCATAAACCTCTGGATCGATCTCGTCTGCAATATCTGGGGACATAATCCGGATCCAGGTCCTCAGGAGACAGCAAGGTACAGAAAAGACAAGCCAAAATAAATGCAGTAATGAAACAAATAGAGTAAATATATATAACCAACTAAGTGACATGCAAGTGAGAGCAGCACGAATACTCAGGCTGAGACCACTACAAGCTCTGTGTCTGGGAGCCGGTAGCAGCAATAACTATGTATTTTACTATGTGTTTACTATGTTTTATATATATATAATTAGCCTGTAGCCTGTGTGTCTCTCCCCACCCCATGTAACCACGTAAATCATGAACATAACGTCTCACGTCCATGTCAGCGGAGTCATATCTAATGCACAAGTCATAATGTATATAGAATATAAAATCTAGGTCAAGTCCTGTATCCTATACAGAATCACCACGAATATCTCGGGAAGATCCTGTCTCATGATCAGTGTCCTGTGTCCTGGGTCAAAGTGTACTTGGTAAGACAAGTACGAGAATATAAAATGTCACGTATGTCCATATCTAAATGACATTACCCAACACCGTGTACGATGTGGGCACCCGACTGATAATCGGACGCTAAGTATGTCAAACGGTCCTAGGTTAAGCATGTAACGCCCCGCTCCGCGCCGGCGTTATGTATCAAGGTGAGTGGGCAGAACTTCGTTCTCTGATTCTTGCACGCCTTAATAATAACCTGAGTTTTTGCTTGCAATGTTTTCTTAAGAGAATGATAGAACCTGCCTTGCATGTTAATGAACGAACTCACCTAGCTTGTCTTTGAATCAAAGTCTGCTAAACGAGAATCCAGATCGCTTGCTTAGAGTGCATGAATATGTTCACTATCGTCTATGCTTCGAGAGAACCATAAGGTGCCTGAATGTGTTCAAGTGATAAGTCGGATTTGCCCCGCAACAAGGATTTGCGTTATGATGGTTCGTCTCGTCTGCATACTAGAGTTTATTTGATAGTGATCCATGCATTCGCACGCGGTCGGACAATGGCTTTTGGTGCAGAGCTGAACTGCATGTGTCACGGCTGCTACAGAGATAGTGGAAAGCAACCATGAGTCACAGCTGCCATTAGCATCAGATAAAAGAGTCATTGGTATGCTGTTCCCCCAGCTGCCGATCCTGAGATACTCGGGGACCGCCATTCATATAGCTAAGTCATTGTGTTGGCTTGGATAGAGGACTGCCCCTAAGAATGTGTATTGTGTGTCTAGCTTTGCATCTGACCCTCGAGTCGCACGAGACACGCTGCGCACACCCTGGAACATGAACGGTTTGCTTGCCTGCTTAGTATATGAAACTCTGTTTCCAAACATATTTCTAAACAAGTAAATTGACTCTGCTAGAACTGCATGAAACGAACCTAGGTAAAACTAGAAAGATCACTAGTAATGTAATATTTTATAACATGATTACTTAGTGCCTGTTTGAGTGAATGCTTGTTTCTGTTCAGTTGATTTATCTCACCAGTACTTGTATAAAGTGCTGACCCACCAACAGTTTACTTGTTCGCAGGTACTGGATCGTCCGAGGGAGCGATAGGCGTGCCACAGTCCCGAAGACCCGGAATCCTGGTTTCGATTGTTGCCCCAAGAATGCTATCGTATAAGGGGGCATAATGTATGGAACGAACGTGTGCCTTTGCTAAAGGAAACCCAAGTTGCCTCGATTGTCCCGAACACTCAGTTGGCTAATGCATTGCATTGCAACAAATCCCTTTCCGCTGCTTACTCGATTGATGCGATGATAGCCAACTATCAACTTAAACGATTGGCCTTGCACGGGCGCAACCCCAGGCCCGTGCGGCATCACGTCCCCCGAAAGCTCGACTCGGGCCATTCGCTTGGCTCCCTTCCTCCCTCGCACCCGCGGGACGGGCGCGGTGATTCGCATCCGGCGCGCCGAGGCACGGTGATTCGTGCCCGGTTCGTTCAATTCCCGGCCGTACGGGGCGGGGCAGGGCGGAGCGGCGGCCCGGGCGGGTCCGGGGCGTGACAGAATGGTATCAGAGCGGAATCGATTCTTTGGCCAAACCGTTGCTATGACTCTGAGATATTATCGATATGGTTTTGCAAAGAGCGTTCCATACAATAAGTCCATAGATATTCTCAAAGTGCAAAATGTTTCCTGAACTTGAATTGCTTGATTGTTTCGATTGAGTACGGCGAGGGACGGCACTATCGCTACTCGGGATATCGAGAAGTTTATCCTTGAAGTTTCGAGGACGAAACTTTTTGTTGGTGGGTAAGTATGTAACGCCCCACTCCGCGCCGGCGTTATGTATCAAGGTGAGTGGGCAGAACTTCGTTCTCTGATTCTTGCACGCCTTAATAATAACCTGAGTTTTTGCTTGCAATATTTTCTTAAGAGAATGATAGAACCTGCCTTGCATGTTAATGAACGAACTCACCTAGCTTGTCTTTGAATCAAAGTCTGCTAAACGAGAATCCAGATCGCTTGCTTAGAGTGCATGAACATGTTCACTATCGTCTATGCTTCGAGAGAACCATAAGGTGCCTGAATGTGTTCAAGTGATAAGTCGGATTTGCCCCGCAACAAGGATTTGCGTTATGATGGTTTGTCTCGTCTGCATACTAGAGTTTATTTGATAGTGATCCATGCATTCGCACGCGGTCGGACAATGGCTTTTGGTGCAGAGTTGAACTGCATGTGTCACGGCTGCCATTAGCATCAGATAAAAGAGTCATTGGTATGCTGTTCCCCCAGCTGCCGATCCTGAGATACTCGGGGACCGCCATTCATATAGCTAAGTCATTGTGTTGGCTTGGATAGAGGACTGCCCCTAAGAATGTGCATTGTGTGTCTAGCTTTGCATCTGACCCTCGAGTCGCACGAGACACGCTGCGCACACCCTGGAACATGAACGGTTTGCTTGCCTGCTTAGTATATGAAACTCTGTTTCCAAACATGTTTCTAAACAAGTAAATCGACTCTGCTAGAACTGCATGAAACGAACCTAGGTAAAACTAGAAAGATCACTAGTAATGTAATGTTTTATAACATGATTACTTAGTGCCTGTTTGAGTGAATGCTTGTTTCTGTTCAGTTGATTTATCTCACCAGTACTTGTATAAAGTGCTGACCCACCAACAGTTTACTTGTTCGCAGGTACTGGATCGTCCGAGGGAGCGATAGGCGTGCCACAGTCCCGAAGACCCGGAATCCTGGTTTCGATTGTTGCCCCGAGAATGCTATCGTATAAGGGGGCATAATGTATGGAACGAACGTGTGCCTTTGCTAAAGGAAACCCAAGTTGCCTCGATTGTCCCGAACACTCAGTTGGCTAATGCATTGCATTGCAACAAGTCCCTTTCCGCTGCTTACTCGATTGATGCGATGATAGCCAACTATCAACTTAAACGATTGGCCTTGCATGGGCGCAACCCCAGGCCCGTGCGGCATCACGTCCCCCGAAAGCTCGACTCGGGCCATTCGCTTGGCTCCCTTCCTCCCTCGCACCCATGGGACGGGCGCGGTGATTCGCGTCTGGCGCGCCGAGGCACGGTGATTCGTGCCCGGTTCGTTCAATTCCCGGCCGCACGGGGCGGGGCAGGGCGGAGCGGCGGCCCGGGCGGGTCCGGGGCGTGACAAAGCATGCACAACAAATATATGAAGTAAGAAAATAGGTAACAATACTGCAAAGATGGCAAGGTACACTTGCCTGGTAAGGAAGCTGCGATGTACCAATAACCTGCTCTAGAAGTCGCGCAGAACAAATCCAATATCCTATGTATTACAAATTTATCACGTCAAAAGATAATTTATTTTAATTTATTTAATTCTGGAATAGTTACTCTAAAATCCTATTTTAATCTTATTATTCTAATTTTTATGTTAATTCCTAAATTTTGTCCAAAGAAACTGAATTTTATCAACTCGAGACTCATGGCACGCAAATCGAGGCGATATGTTGACCGAAAAGTCAACCGACACAAACTCAACTTTCATGCATGATTTCCTGTAGATTTCAGCATCAAAAACATGCTGGAATTTATGGCTCGTCCGAATTCAAATTTGTTTGGGAATTATGGCACATACAAATTTTGTATTGTGCACCGATGGTTAAATTCTAACCTAGAAGTTCTACAGAATTAACAGTATGTAAATACTTCAAATTAAATTCTGGGAAAAATATATGTCGATGATCTCGACATTAGCTTTCCGAAACTTTAAACGGTTCATGATTCTGATTCCTAGTTCTCCCGGAATCGCGAAAACATCGAAACACGTCTATTTTTGGATATACTGTGCTCTACGAATTTTCCAGAATTTAATACTCATAATTTAGAAAAACAATTTATATAATCAGAAAGCTAACCTCATTATCGTTCTAACAAAAAAAACTAGGCCTCGTTTGGAGTCCGGAGCTAGGAGATATCATCTTTTTAATTCGTCATAACTAGTAGAAAATGAGGCTGAATTTATGACGAATTTTGACTATTTTTGGACGAAAAAGAGAGGAATTTGGGGGAAAATATGAAGGATGAGGTATTTATAATGGTTGAGACTACTTAATTAAATACAACTAGGATTGGTTAATTTGGATAGGATTATGATGAATTTAAATAAGGATATGATATACATTAAGTTGTATTCCTAGTAGGTTCATGATTTGAATTAATTTAAAGTAGAGTTTGAATCTATCTCAATAATTTATAATCTTGAATATAATTAAATATAATACAAATAATTTATAAAATCTTATTAATATCTATTAACACTAAATTAGCATATATCTAATATTAAGACTATATATATCCAAATAAATCCTAATTAATTTCAAAAATCTAAAATAACCTAAAAATGATTCTAAATAAATATTTATATAAGTAAATATATCAAGAAATTCATTTGCTAATTAAATAACAGAATACTCTAAAGAAATTCAATACCTATAATAACATAAAATATACACAAAATATCTATTTTGGGTGAGGGGGTTTACAATCTACCCAACTTAAAACAATTTTGTCCTCAAAATTAAAATAGAACATGGTTTCTCTCTATCTAATCTCACTTGATCACAATCTAAAAGAATTTACCTCAAGTTTAATAATGTAATTTCTACCCAACTTAGAATTTACCCATCTATCACATAAGGCTCTTACATTTAAGAAAAATATTCCTCGATTTATTTTCTCATGTCATTTAATCCTCAAAACTTTAACACCAACTATATCATATGTGATATGCCCTTAATCAATTATGAAAGATAGTCACCAAATAATATGATTGGCCTATGAGGTATATCTTGTATTATCCGTGTATCACTTATATCCAAGCACGAGATTTCGTCTTTCCGAAACAAGGGAAGACGGAAAGCAACGAAAAAGAGTTCAAGGAGGGGTAATAGAATGGAAGTATGGGAATCAAAGCGTTTAAAGAATTCAAATGAGAATTGTCAAGACAGTTGTGGATTGAAATCTTAATTTGGTAATTTCCTATTCGCATGCTCACATCGGTGCAGTTATGTAACCGATACGATATGTCAGACATGTCTAGGGCAAGTATATTCGTTTACTAATCACTACATATCTCAATCCACGTAAAGTAGCGTTACGAAGGGCGAATCAAGCGCACTAAGGTTGGCCAGACCTTAATATACTGATTCTGAAATGTATTATTGTGGGCCTCCCCAATAATACCTATGTCATGAACAAGCTCGACAAGGAATAAGCTTGCAAAAACTAGGCTATAATAGCGGCATAAGTCAAGGTAGTATAACAATTATAAGTACGCTAGATGATGATGAAAGGAGGTACAAATTAATTCAAGTTCACAAAATAACACAAAATAAGCAATAATAAATAAAGATTACCCAGTCTCTTACAGTCATCATACAACCTCCTTGTCTAAGTCGCTAGTCGACCAAATAGGGACAAGGACCTCTAAATTCTATTGTCTGAATAAACACTATCTTCTTACGCAAGTCTAAAGTTGTGTCATCCTTGTTTACTTCGTCAATGGGTCAATAGGGCCAGGTGGTACTATGTTGTGAGGCATACTACCCAACTTATAATAAACTAATACTGAAATCTCTTAAGGATATCGTGGAAACTCTTGTTTAAGGTCTACGAGAAGGGTCTTGGTACCTATTAGGGTATCCTCCTATATTACATAGGTCATGGTCGTCTTAAGCCTTAGTCTTAGTACTTATAGGACAAGCGTCGATAGTGAGGATAGAAGAGTTACTAGCCGTTAGAGGGAAAGGGATCTAACTGGTATCGAGGTGGGGGTACTAATTACGTGACTTAGAGCTAAGGGGTAATCATTGGGTCATAATCTACATTACTAACTTTAACTGTCAAGTTCTAATTACCAATCACATAATTCAAAAATTCAAGAGTAACAACCAAAATAAACAATAAGGAGCGCACAGGAGTCAAGGCAGGATGTAAGTTAAGAAATTAATTCGAACCCGATATAGATGTCAAGAACGATTCAAGCAAGTGGATGAGATCCTTATCCTATTCTTATTGCAGGCTTGCTCGGTCCCTAAGTTGAAACCGAACAATTTAGTCGAGACCTGCATGGGCCACCACAAAAACCATGTCACGCCCCAGTCCCAAAATACCGAGGGACTAGACACGTGGCAATGGCCAGCAGTACGCACCGATGGACAACCCAATTTAATGGATCCATCAGGGCATACTTAAGCTGTAGTACAACAATAAGGGTCTAGATATACTAATCTCATCCACAGAAATGAATACAACAATATCAGAATCATAAAGAAAGATCAATCTCAATATAATATAAACTCGGGGAAATAACCCGATAATGAGTCTGAATACATCTGTCAAGATACAAGAATAAAGATAACCACAACAAATGCTGAGTATGGAACAGTATATACTCAGAAGATACCCTCGGTGATCACGCGTCTACTGGATCTGGTACTGCTCCAATGTCTGCTCCTGATAATGCTCCTGCTCCATAAACCTCTGGATCGATCTCGTCTGTAATATCTGGGGACATAATCCGGATCCAGGTCCTCAGGGGACAGCAAGGTACAGAAAATACAAGTCAAAATAAATGCAGTAATGAAACAAATAGGGTAAATATATATAACCAACTAAGTGACATGCAAGTGAGAGCAGCACGAATACTCAGGCTGAGACCACTATAAGCTCTGTGTCTGGGAGCCGGTAGCAGCAATAACTATGTATTTTACTATGTGTTTACTATGTTTTATATATATATAATTAGCCTGTAGCCTGTGTGTCTCTCCCCACCCCATGTAACCATGCAAATCATGAACATAACGTCTCACGTCCATGTCAGCGGAGTCATATCTAATGCACAAGTCATAATGTATATAGAATATAAAATCTAGGTCAAGTCCTGTATCCTATACAGAATCACCACGAATATCTCAAAAAGATCCTGTCTCATGATCAGTGTCCTGTGTCCTGGGTCAAAGTGTACTTGGTAAGACAAGTACGAGAATATAAAATGTCACGTATGTCCATATCTAAATGACATTACTCAACACCGCGTACGATGTGGGCACCCGACTGATAATCGGACGCTAAGTATGTCAAACGGTCCTAGGTTAAGCATGCACAACAAATATATGAAGTAAGAAAATAGGTAACAATACTGCAAAGATGGCAAGGTACACTTGCCTGGTAAGGAAGCTGCGATGTACCAATAACCTGCTCTAGAAGTCGCGCAGAACAAATCCAATATCCTATGTATTACAAATTTATCACGTCAAAAGATAATTTATTTAATTCTGGAATAGTTACTCTAAAATCCTATTTTAATCTTATTATTCTGATTTTTATGTTAATTCCTAAATTTTGTCCAAAGAAACTGAATTTTATCAACTCAAGACTCATGGCACCTAAATCGAGGCGATATGTTGACCGAAAAGTCAACCGACACAAACTCAACTTTTATGCATGATTTCCTGTAGATTTCAGCGTCAAAAACATGCTGGAATTTACGGCTCGTCCGAATTCAAATTCGTTTGGGAATTATGGCACATACAAAATTTGTATTGTGCACCGATGGTTAAATTCTAACCTAGAAGTTCTACAGAATTAACAGTATGTAAATACTTCAAATTAAATTCTGGGAAAAATATATGTCGATGATCTCGACATTAGCTTTCCGAAACTTTAAACGGTTCATGATTCTGATTTCTGGTTCTCCCGAAATCGCAAAAACATCGAAACACGTCTATTTTCGGATATGCTGTGCTCTACGAATTTTCCAGAATTTAATACTTATAATTTAGAAAAACAATTTATATAATCAGAAAGCTAACCTCATTATCGTTCTAACAAAAAAAACTAGGCCTCGTTTGGAGTCCGGAGCTAGGAGATATCGTCTTTTTAATTCGTCATAACTAGTAGAAAATGAGGTTGAATTTATGACGAATTTTGACTATTTTTGGACGAAAAAGAGAGAAATTTGGGGGAAAATATGAAGGATGAGGTATTTATAATGGTTGAGACTACTTAATTAAATACAACTAGGATTGGTTAATTTGGATAGGATTATGATGAATTTAAATAAGGATATGATATACATTAAGTTGTATTCCTAGTAGGTTCATGATTTGAATTAATTTAAAGTAGAGTTTGAATCTATCTCAATAATTTATAATCTTGAATATAATTAAATATAATACAAATAATTTATAAAATCTTATTAATATCTATTAACACTAAATTAGCATATATCTAATATTAAGACTATATATATCCAAATAAATCCTAATTAATTTCAAAAATCTAAAATAACCTAAAAATGATTCTAAATAAATATTTATATAAGTAAATATATCAAGAAATTCATTTGCTAATTAAATAACAGAATACTCTAAAGAAATTCAATACCTATAATAATATAAAATATACACAAAATATCTATTTTGGGTGAGGGGGTTTACAGGAGGAGTCGGGGCGAGGGCAGCGTCGAGGGGAGAGGCCAGGGCGGCTCTGGGCGCTACTCACGGAGGCTGGAGGCTGCGGGGACGGAGGGTGCTAGGGCTCCGACGTAGGTGGCGGTCGGGGGGATGAAGAAATGGCAGCCAGAGCTCTGGGTGGGTTTAAATAGAGGGGAAAACGGAGGAGAACAGCCGGAGGTTTTGTAACGTCCGCCACCGCACGGTGCGTTACGCTGAGTCGGATTGAATGAAACAAATGCTGGTTACATTTGATTTTGTGGATTTTGGGAATAAGTATTGATTGAGTTGTTTCGTGTGCAGATGGCTAGCGGGTTCGATGGAAATCAGGTGTTTGTTCAGAGCAGTACTGAGATAGCTGAGTTGGATGATAATGCCATCTTCCTTAGTCTGATCGGTCGGATGATTTGTAGAGCACGGCCTGCTCGCACGGTCATACCAGTTGAGTAGATCGCGCTTGCATCGGACCACGGGTTCAAGGGATTGGCCGTATCGGCAGGACGGGATGTCTAACGGGATCAAACATTGTGAGTGGGCTCTTTCCCTTCTCCTCTACTCCTTCATGCCTAATAATATGGAAAACACGTAAAGGCTTGAACACTTGGACTGAAACATTGGGAATCACTACACTGAGGCGTGCATAGAGTGGACGTCGTTGGCTTGGTAGGATTGTGGCTTGATTTGGTTTACGCGTTGGATAGTTGGAGCTAGAGTTGGAATATGGCATTTGAGGCAGTTGGTTGATTTATTGGGATTATGCTTGGACAGCTGGAATGAGTCATTGATGCAATAGGAATATCGGGAATCTGGGCGAGCGAGCGTGCATCCGTGCACGAGTATCACTTGGTCGCTTTGTCTTGCAAAGCGAGCAGTTATGGTTCGAAACCGAACAACTGCATCGGCGAGGGTGTTGTGCCGCTTGATGGGGCATTGTGCCACGAATGGGGCATTGTGTCACTGAAACGGCATTGTGCCATGGGTTAGCTTTGAGCATGGGTGTTGCACCATTGGAAACACTGTGTTGAGAAGAGGCATTGTGCCTATGGAAATAACTTGGATTTGGTGCCTTGGGCTATATGTTGGAAGAATGGTTATGGATATTTTGGTTGGATATTCATGGAACGAGTCTAGGATCGCTTGGTGGGGCGAGAATGTTCGATCCTCTCGTCATACCTACTTGGTGTCTGCATGTCACGGACAACCTGTATTGCACAGGGTTTGGTCTCCTCGAACGGGATCTCCGGGGCACCGGGACCGTTCGACCATGGAGGAGACAATTGGGTAACGCGTCTTGGGCGCGGTGCCAGCGGTTGGAATCGATCCAGGTGGGTTAGCTACTTAGCGCTGTTTTGAGGAGAACCGCATTTGATCAGTCCGATCAAACGTCCTTTATGGCTTGGCCAGTGACTTCATATAGTATAGTGTTGGCTTGCTTTTCTTTTGTTGGTTTGACTTTCGTGTAGGCGCGGCCACCTTGCCTCGGCAAGAGTGTGCACTATGAGATTTGGATTGTAAATGTTGGTTGAGGATGGATATTGAGGCTTGGCTGATGGTTCGATATGCTATCGTGTTGCTTGGACTTGAGCAGGACGGTTGCATGCTAGTTTACTTCGGGTTGCTATATATATTTGCTTGTCGATTGGTTTGAGTTGAATGCTTGCATGCTTAAACTGCTTTACTGCTTTCCTTAACATGTCATCCATATGCCATGAAATGAATCTAGGATTGAAACTAGAAAGATCACCATATAACTGTTTGCATTCACTATTTTACTTAGTGTCGGCTTAGGCGAGTGGGTTATCCCGCTCACCAGTCCGGTTGTGTACTGACCCACGTTTGTGGGCATTATTTCAGGTACACAGGCGTAGTGGCGCTGCTTGGATATACGAGACATGATGTATGAACTGTAAGTACCTTTGTGGGCTAGAGAAAAGAGCAAGAGCATTTCATCGTCTCCGTGGCATCGCCTTTGTGGCATTGCCTTCGGGACATTTCATTTGGACCCTATCGTGAGCTTCGCTGCGTATTACTCTGATTGTGTACTTGGTACACAATACTTGACTTCCGCTGCAACTTGGTTGTTTCAATGATAACATTTGGTGTTTGACAACATCGCCTTGTACGAGCGCAACTCCAGGCTCGTACGGCATCACGTCCCGATGAGAACGATTGTCCTGCGGGAGAGCTGCAACGTGGTGATTCACGTTCAGCGGGGACTATCGAGCTTGCGGGAGATTGGGGCGTGACAGGTTTGAGGGAGGCGAAGGGGAAGGGACTCGGGGGTTGGAGGGAGGCGAAGGCGAACGGTCGCCGGCGACCACGGCGGCGGAAACGGCCGCCGGGAGGAGAATCGACGGGAGAAGAAGGGTTGGGGTTTTCTCAGGTGAGCGGGTTAACGAGTTCGGGTCGGGTTCAATTCGGATCTGACCCGACCCGTTAAGGAATTGGGTTCGGTTCAGACAAACCGGTCCGGTTTGGTTTATTTTGAAAATAAACCGGGTTAATTTCTGGGTTCATTTTGGTTTATTTATTAATTAGTTTTTAGGGCTTTAAAATTATTTTCGGGGTCCAATAAATTTTTGAAAAATTACCCTATGTCTAGTTTTTCATTTTACACCATAAAATATTATTTTCATAATATTTTAATATTATTTAACATCAATTAAAAATCATTTTATTTCAAAATACCTAGGTTTTAATTACAGAAAATTCCAGAAAAATTGTGAGAAATTAATTTTAAAAATTCCTGAAAATCAGGGGATTTACAGATATTTAGATAGTATTTTTGACATAGACAACGTTCTACCACCGATGCTGCGGCGTAGGCTGGACGACCCACGTACTCGCGCCCCTATACTGGTTGCAGGTCGTGACATGCACCTCCTGAAATATTAACACTGACAATTGATAGCCAAGCATATGCTAGCAAGTTATTAATAATCAAGAAAAGTTACAAGAGGTTACAGTCAATATTTCTAGTTTAATGTTACAGTCAACAAGAGAACTAGCATATGCTATTTTCTGAGTGCAAACACCATTAGTATGCTATCATTTTTTTTAGCTTTTACAAGAAATTGAAGTACCGAAGTTTAATTACAGTAGCTGCATACAATCCAACAAAGTAGCAAGTGCAAATTTAGTGTTTCCTCAACTAGATGGAATCCATGAACTAATGGTGTTTCCACTCAGAAATGATAGCATACTAATGGTATTTATACTCAGAATAACGTTGTTAAATTTTATTTTCTCTCAGTTCCAATGGTAAGTTAAAGTGCTCTACACAGTATGTGAATTTTAACTAACGAAAGGAGAACGCTGAGGACAACGCTAGCTAAAGGAAATACCAAGCAAAGACCAGTTCTGCAGAGAAATTTTGAGACTTGACGCTGAATATGATTATGTTAGATGTGAAAGAAATTTATGATGGTAAGGAATACATAGATTACTACAAATTCAAGGTTCATGTTTCAACATACCCCGCATCCAGAATCCAGTGTAGTTCTAACTATCCCGTTAGCTATTGGAATGAAAAATGCTAGTTGATCGATATACTTGTCATCCCTTTGTGGAAACTGTGTTCCGCCACCAGGAAATCTGAAAATATTTCCCTCAAACTGAACCCAATTCTAAACAACCTTCTCAACCGTCAAACTCTTGGTTTCAAATACATATGTAAGGAGTAAGTAAAAGCAATCACAAAATAATATAAATAAGAGAAAAATGGAAGCTCGGGTTTCTTTTCCTTGAATACCTGTTAAGATAGTAGAATCTGAAGGGACCAACTCTTGTACCTTCTCCCTCCTCCTTTATCCGAGCTTGGGACCGACAATGTAAAATTTACATTGGCAGAGTTAAAAAGGGGTTTACATAGTTAAAATGTTAAAATACTTAATAAAAAAAATTATTAATATTCAAACACACTTAACTGTCTTAATACTTAATAACCACAAGTACACTGTCAAAATACTTAATAAAACATCCATACCATCAAAATACTTAATTAAATATCCATGCCATAAAATTACTAAAAAAGAAGTCTAAATTGTCAGTAGTCAATAATCAAAAGGAGTCTTAATTGTTGATAATATTCAAATAAGGATTCTAAGTATCAAAAACGATAAACTCTTTGCTCCATGCAACGTTGACCCTACAGTATCTTAACTTTCATTACCTCAATTTGGCGTTTGCATTCCTAAATTCCAGTTATCGATTGTTCTAATTGCTAAAAATGACAAAGATGAACTAACATATGAAATCAAATTAAATGAAAATAAACTTAAATTAGTATCCATAGTCGTACACATAGAGAAATTGAAATACAAGTCATTCTTGAATTCATAAACCATAACAATCCAACGATTCATAGTCTGACAAATAATAAGAATTCAAACACAAATAGAAAAATCAACTAAAACAACCAAAGCAAAATCAAGAATAACTAAAACAACCAAAGCAAATAGAATCCCAAAGAACAACTATAATAAAATGCCTTCACAATCCCTTCTTTCAAAGCCATCATCTTCATCGTCCATATCTTCATCTAGCTTCGATACATCCAACGATTGAGAACTTATTTCAGTATTCTCGTCAAATGATTCTAATTCATGGAAACCTTTAGGTGACTCTTTCAACACAACACACCAGTTAGACGAATCAGACTCACTTGAGTAGAAAACTTGATTAGCTTGAGAAGCTAGAATAAAAGGATAACTTCCAAAATTGATTTTGATATTGGTGGAGATTAACTAATATAAAACCATCTTCAACCTTTATGCCACGATCAATACTAGCCCAATCACATTTGAATACCAAAATTTGGAGAATATTGCAGTCCAACACAATAATTTCACTTAGCACACCATAGCAAGCTTTAGAAGCATGCATACTATTACTGTAATTTGACACGCTCACGTTGTTTGCTACAATTGAAACACCACTATTTTGTGTTGCCCTTTGAACATCTTTGGTATGAAACCGACGCCCATTGATAACATATCCAGTATAAGTAACTGCTAGCTTTGTAGGCCCATATGATAATCACTTTATCGTATTAGATACATGATTTCCTGTGTTGATTTCCACTTGAACCTATAAATTTGTTTGACGTGAATAATAATAATCAGTAAATATGATTGAGTGTTTATTCTAAACCTTTAAGTGTGTGTGTGTATTGTGCAATTTTATATACACCGCTGTCATAGTACAGTTATACCCCTATATTTTGATTGGTGGGCTAATGCAAAATGACAAAAAAGAAAGTTCATAAATAGCGAATAATAAAATCACCAAATGGGCCAAAAAAATTGATTACTAATTTAATATTGCAATGGTTGATAAAATAACACAGAAAAATGTTTTTTATAGGAAAAACTTAGAAGCATGTGTGCTATTGGTACTAAAATGCATGTATGCACTATACACCTGCAGTGGAGAAACGGCCAGGGGTAACAATTGAATCAAAGGACAATATAAATTAATATAGACCTATGGCAAGGTGCATCTCTATCTGAGAGGGGTTTTATACTCCTGATCAAAACAATTAGACTCATCTTTCAAGTCCAGGAAATATAGAGCAAGTCAGACTAATCAAATACAGCAAAACATATCATTCCTAGTAAAAAAGATTAAACTAACTTCCATATTTTGTGAGCAAATGCAAATTCAATATGCTGAAAGCAACCCAATTTTAGCCCTACTGAACTTTCCGGATGTCAACTTTAAGTTGTTGTTCGAACGAATCCGTAAATTTTGATTTGGAGATGTTGTAACAGTTTATACCCATAGTCCATAGAACATTGGAGATTAAAAGATATTTTTGGCAACAATTATTCCAAAAAAAAGAACCAATACACAGAAGCTTATTGATGCAAATTATTCAGCCCCCACTAAGCAAAAAAACAAATTCACAGTAATAACCTATTACTCTGTCAATATTTCCATACAAGAAATTTACAAGCCAAAAAGAAACTGTGGACACACGGACACCCTAACTTTTCAGAGTTAGGGTTAGGGTTTACAGAAGAAGAGCGAAGGGTACTCGTGCTAAGAGGTGGTGCACGTGGCAAGGACAACTAGACAGAGACAGGGTCGACCCTGGAGTAAGCTGGTCAAGCCATCAGGCTTGGTCAACCTCCATGATCAGAGCAACCCCCTAGACTCCTAAGTCCCCACCTCTCCTCCAATAGAGCCTCCACGATCCACCCCAACTCCTCTATGTCAGTTAAACTAGCAATCCATTCTACCCATACTTTGAGTTCCCATGCACTGGAAATGTCTCGAGTAGCTCAAGGAGAGAAACTCGGAATCAGAGCTCTACGATGCCATCAGAATTGAAGACTTCGACGTTGCTACAAACCCTACTCGCATTCAACTTTTTTGATATTTTCTTTTGGAGTCAATGGCAAGGGGCAACCAAATTTAACTCCGGCTAGGATAACCCAACCTCATGGGCCGCCCCTGAACGGAGTTGGCGTACATCCAATTCAATTTCAAATTTGGAGAGAGGAACGTATCGCTATTGAGGGAGAATTTTGATTTAGATTTTGAACGAATGAAAATAAATTTAGGATAGACGGATGGGTCATCGTTGGACCAAATGTACGCGACCACAGGATTGTTGTCTAGCCGTCATCGATCTCTCCATGAAACTTAGTGACGGATATGGCAGCTGATAAATACACATACGTGGACGTTGTAAGATCTTGAATGATAAATTATTCAGTGAGCATGTCTCACCCCGTGGCAGTGATAAGATCGTGCTTTCTTCCAATAACAATATGATACAAAAAAATTCTTCTTCTCTAATCTCTAGTAATATAATACGGCTTAGAAACGACTCAAAAAAATGAGCTGTCTAAGTCATATGTATGTTATCAACTATTGATATATATAAAAAAAAAATTAAAATTTTAACTATCGCATATGTTTTCTTCTCCCGTAGTTAAAGAAAAAAATTAAAAACTACCTGAACATATAACTTCTAAAATATATTCAAATTTTAAACTATCTTTAAATTATCTATATAATATTATCTAATTAAACATATATTCAAAATTAAAAATATATATTTATAACAATTCATAATTAAATATATACAAATCGTATTTAAAATATTATAATATAACTTAAATTTTTATCTAATTCTTAAATAATATTATAGATTTTTTTATACGTGCAACATACGTGATCGCGACTAGTTTAGTTTAGAGGGGCAACGTAATGAGGCAGGCCAACTGAATAATTTTTCCTAGTGAAGCGATAGCAAATATAGGGGTGAGCATTATTCGATTTTGGACCGAAAATCGAACCGAACCGAATAAGAGATTCGGTTTGGTTTTGGTTTTGAAAATACTAAATTTTCTTATTTGGTTTCGGCTTCGATTTTCTGTTTCGGTTTCGGCCCAAAACCGAAAACCGAATAAGAAATTTTAGTTTATATATGTAGGTAGGTATTAATATATATAAATATATATAGGTATATACTAAATATATCTAGATATATTTACTTATTATATATATTAACAAAAAAAAGCATAAATAAATTGAAAAATCGAATAAACCGAAAATCGAACCGATTTAATTCGGTTCGGTTTGGTTCGGTTATGAACCATTTCGGATCGATTTTGATTTTACTTATTCGATTTTCGGTCCAATTCAATTTTCGATTTTTCGGTTCGGTTGAAACAACCGAATGCTCACCCCAGTAGCAATTGAAATTACACGTAGTTTACTTTTTCGTTCTCCATCCGAGGTGGTTCAGAATGTGGTGGATGATGAGCATGGCCCATGTAAAGTTTTGTTTCTTGTATTATTTTAGCCTTTATATGCTAACGCTGAAATTTACTGGGCTGACGCTTGGGCTTTTTAGTTTCAAACTTTTTGAAGAAAAAGGCCCAAACCAGCAAATTATCAAGCAAGAAATTCTCTATAACAATAACAACCGGCCAGCTAATTATTCAATGTGAGAGTTACAAACTTGATTAAGTAGAGACGCAAACTCGACACTTCTTGGATAGTGCTCCGAACTTGTTTAAGTTGACACGACACGACACGACACGACACGAGACGAGACGAGACGAGACGATGCAAACTCAACACTTGGATCGTAGTGCTTCAAACTAGTTTAATTAAGTAGATACGTACGAGACACAAAAACTCGTGACAACGAAGTACTTGCACACAAATGCTCTTAATAGGACATTTCCATTTTATGAAGAAAAAATTTGTCTGAGTTCACATCTTATTAAGCTTGACCTAGATTCAAACACGAAGTTTGTTTCCGTTGAACCTTGGTTCCAACGGAAAGGCTGCTCATGTTGGACTTGTGCTACAGCGTGGCTGGTTCATTGTGCTTCGACATGAACGTTTCAACTTCCTAACTGTCAACTTAGTGGAGGTTACTGTTATTACTATTTTCTTAATGGAGAGTTATTCTCCAGATTTAGTGTCCATTGTGGTGTCCCGTTCCTCCTATTCGGGGAGTGCGGCTAAGAAATACAAGTCAGTGTCGTTCGATAGGGATAGATTGAATCAAGAACTCATCCTCGTTATGGATTTGCTTCTTCGGAATCGATTCCCATATTTAGTGGACCGTGCCCCAAGGATGGACTTAGCGGCAGAGTCAAGGGGGACATCTCCGCTGCAAGTTTTCTTGCCTAGTTTTTGTTGTCGTCTTGTTGCTTTCGTACTTTGAGTTAGTTTTCGGATTTGTTGCATTTTCTTGAACGGTTTCGATGGATCTCATTATTTTCGTTCGTTGAACTGCACTTCACTTCCGAGCTTGGAGAGGAAGAGGTATTGATCAGCTGTTTGTGACAATGCAGGTGATCGAGCGGTAGACGACGTGCGAGCGGAGTCTTGAAGCACCTCTTTCCTTCCTTCCCTCCAACTAACTTGTGAGTGGCTTATATTCGATTCAGTTAACCCTTCTTTCAAGTTTTCACATCTAAAAATCTTGCTTGTCTCGATCAAACGATACCATAATAATTAAAAGATGTAAAGATTAGAAAGAATATACTTGGACTACTTATTGGTTGACAATCAACATGTGAAAGGTTACCTTATTGCATGCTAGTTCGTTTAGAATGTTCTTCATATGCTTCAATTTTAGTTAGAATGTATATTTCTTCTATAAATTTGCTATGCATATAGAACACACTTTGCTATGCGATATATTGATCAGTAAGATTGTAAAACCGTCTATGCTATGGAACTTGTATCGTGCTCGTATTGCCTTAAACTGCATGAATTGATTGAAAACTTAATGGACTATGTTTGATCACGGACAACTTGTGCACAAGGTTTGCGGTTTTGTGGACGGTCGTCGGGGCACTAGGACCAATCCGATCCGGACGGAACATATAGAATAGTCAGTATGTTAGAGAAAGAAATGGCATATGGCGGGGCTCGCCACCTGCGTCGCATATCATTTTCTATTCCGTGACTATAACTCATCCTTTGTGGCATTATGCCAGTGATCCCTTCGTATATTTAAACATGTGCAAGCTAACTTATGTCTTCGTGGCAGGGAAGGACATGGTAAGTATTATGCAGGTGGTTCAGACAGACAGGTAAAAGTCACCGAACGGTGGCAAGTTCATTTCAGTAGTTTCTATATGTACTGCTTGCTTATAAAATGAACTAAGGCAAGATAGAAAGACCACAAATAATATGCATGCTTCATATAAACAATATGTTGATTGGTATAGTTGGATTATCTCGCCTTCACCAGTACGTTTCGATGTATTGACCCTCGTTGAAACAGGTTCCCCGCACCAAGGAGATCCTACGAGGAGCTGAAGTCACTATCCAATCCAGTTCAGCTGTTGGCGCGTCCTGATCGTGCCTTACTTGAAGCATTTTTGAAGACTCAAGAGCTAGCAAACTTAACTCATGCAGCTCAGAGGAAAAGCCATTGTCCCGCCTGGAGGTCTCTTATTGTGAAGTTTTAGTAAATGATGTAATGTACAGGACAACTATCTCATTTTGTGTCAACTTTTGTAAGCCCGTACGACAACCTTCTGACTCGTTCAAGAGTTTGTACAAAGATGTTTGTTATCAATAAAAGAGAAATTTTCTATGTTTCAACTTTGTCTTTCAATTATCTGCGTACTCTGAATATGTGCTCACTATGCAAAATACCTTAGCCTTGTGCGATGCACAACCTAGGCATGCACGGCGTCACGCCCGGGGGACGACTATCGATTCCACGGGAATCGGGGCGTTACATATTGGTATCAGAGCACAGCTTCAGGTTCCTTTGACCCTCGTATTGGAAAAGTTTCTTTAACGATCTAATCCCTGTGCGAACTCTTGAACTTGTTAGGACAAAATGAGATACGTTTATACAATGAGTCCATAATACATTATGATCCTGATTTAAGTTACCTTCTTTTGAAGGAATGGCTCAAGCGCAAGCATCATCGCTAGCGCCGGGTGAGACCCAAGCACAAGAAAGCAGTTCCGGCACATCGGGAAGTTCTCGGAGCCAACGAGCCATGTTTCGTGTCGATCCCATTCAGCAGATGATGCGGATGTTAGAGGCTAGCCAACAAAGGGACGAGTCTCGTTATGAGCGAGCGAAGAAGCGAGCGGAAGAGAGGCAGAGCAAGTTCTAAGACAAACTAGAACCCCGGTTTGCAGTCCAACAAAAGCAGGTAGATATCCTGCAACAGATCATGCAGACCTTGGCCTCCAACCATTCTGCGGCAACAACAGCGACACCGGTGGAGCAACCCGCACTTGAAGTCGAAATGCCGCAAACTCCAAAGAAGAAGGATGTGACTGCCTTCGACTTTGCCGACTTCAAGAAGGTCTGCAACACGCCATTTAAAGGGAGTGAGGATCCAATTGTGGCTCTAGATTGGTTGGCCGAACATGAGGATCATTTCAAACTTCTAGAGGTACCCGAGCAGAAGCGTGTCGTGTGTGCCCAACAACAGCTTCGCTTGAACGCGCACGATTGGTGGGACGTGCATCGAAGATCTCTTCTAGTTGACAATGAGGAGGAGACGATCGCATGGGCTACTTTCTGTTGCGCGTTCGAAGAGGAGTTCATACCCCCTCTCATACGTCGTCAGAAAGAGAACGAGTTCGTGAAACTAAAGGCAGCATGACAGTAAAGCAGTATTCCGCCGAATTCAACCGGCTCGCCAAATTTGTAAGCTTCTATTTACCTAATGCGTCGAGTCATGCCAGAAGATTTGAAGGCGGCCTGTGACCTACCATTCATGCGCACGTGGTCGTTCCTCAGTACCAGACGATGCGAGAAGTTCTCAACCATGCCCTTTCCCTCGAACCGCAATATCCTCCAGTTGCTGTCGGCATTGTGCATACCTCCAATCACAAGCGCCATAGCAACGAGAGAGAAAATAATGCTGCAAAGCGTCCAAATAACGGCGGTCAGCAAAAAAGGAACCAAGGAAAAGGGTTATGCTTCTTCTGCAAGAGGCCGGGGCACACCGTAAATGACTGTTACCTCAGGAAAGAGCTATGCTTCAACTGTGGTGGTCAAGGCCACATAGCTAGAGATTGTCCGCTTCCCTCCAAGCTTTCCCGTCAACATCCAAATCATGCCACTGCACCCTAAGCCAATCAAGTCGTGCCTCAGCAAGAGCGTCGCCAAGCTCAAGGTCGGGTGTACACTATGACACGAGAAGAAGCTCTGGCCTCAGAAACCGTTGTGTCAGGTATTTTGTTTTTTAATAACATACCTGCACGTATGCTATTTGATTCTGGTGCAACGCATAGCTTTATATCCATGAATTTTGCCATAAAAAATAATATAAAAATGACACCGTTGTATCTAGACCTTACTGTTAGCACCCCGTCAGGCACGAAAATACATGTCCGTTCAGTATGCCAAGGTGGTTACGTCTGTATTGGAGGAAGGAAGCTATCGTTAGATGTTTTAGTCCTAGATGTTCGACCTAACTCCCCGGAGCCCTCAACCACCCCAGCATCTCGACCACCCCCCCTCAACTCCTCCTCGCCGCTGCCGCCAGACCGCCGCTCGATCCCTCGCACAGCCAGCGACCTCACCGACTCTCGGCCGCCGAGTCCAGCACCCGACCCCGACTTCCCCCTCAACCCCTCGACCCGCCGCCAGGCCGCCCGACGTCGACTTCCACCGCCGCTCGAACTCCTCGCCGACCCAGCACCGGCCGTATCCGCCGTATCCACTGACCACAGTCGACCCAGCAGTGAACCCTAGACTCGACACAGCGACTCAGCCAGGACACAGTTCGAGTCGGACACAGCAGACAGGACACGGACGCGTAAAACTCAAATTCACGGAGCCTTGTTCAGGTACCGTTTTCTCCCTCCTCGTATTTCCGTTTTCGATTCCGTCAGTTGCAACACGTAGACTGTGTAACCCTCTCGATGCCCGTGCAACCCGCTCGGTGCATCGCTTCCTGTGGTGATCGCAAACCGCGATCCAAAACCAGGAAAAATAATATCCTATTTTACCCCGGAACTGAGTACGCTCCGCCAAACGGGACGACTTGGTCGCACGCGGTCTTTACCGAAACGTGCGCGTCATTGATACGGACGTGTGGGATTTCTAAGAAGTCTATTCGGATGTGCGTGCACACCGAAATCAACGCGTATCCGCCGACAACGTCCCGTATCCGTCCATTATAGAACACGCTGTAACTTTGTGTACACACATCGGATCGAGACGAAACTTGCGCCATCGGACTCATAGTAATACGCTGGTACTGTGACCCAAGTTCGGTTCGATTCTGAGAACGTTAACAAAATCGCGTATCGTGGGCCCCACCGGCTCCACTAGACGGGCGATTTTGTGATCGGCTCATCGGAATCCAATTCTGGAAGTTTCGTTGGGTTTGTATCATCGTTCCTGACTTGTAGACACTGAGTTTGAGGAATTTGGAGACTTTGACCCTGACACACTTTTCGGTGCAAAGTGGCCCACATGTGGACCCCGCTTTGGGCCGAAAATATTATTTTTGCCCCTGTGTCCAAATTGGACTTAAGGACAGGCGTTTCTAGCTATTTGATATCTTCTAAGATGGTTGATGATGTTTATTACAGCTTTTAGAGTAGTACCTACAGGATCCACTGATACTGGGACGACTGTTGATATTCGAACCCCAGGCAAGTGTACCTTGCCAAACTCTGCAATATTGTTATATATTCTCTTTGCTTCATTATATTGTTGTGCATGCTTAACCTAGGACCGTGTGACGTACTTAGCGTCCGATAATAGTCGAGTGCCAATACTGTACGCGGTGTTGGGTACGGTCAACTAGAGACGGACATTCGTGACACTTTATATTCTCGTACTTGTCTTACCAAGTACACTTTGACCCAGGACACTTGACACTACTCATGAGACAGGATCTTCCCAAGATATTCGTGGTGATTCTGTATAGGATACAGGACTTGACATGGACATTATATTCTTAGATATTGTATGACTTGTTGCATTAGCTATGATCCCGCTTGACATGGACATGAGACGTTATGGTCATGATATGCGTGGTTACATTGGGTGGGGAGAGACATACAGGCTACAGGCTGTTTTATATATATATCTTCTATTATTGTGAGGTTGTAGACTCTCGGAGCAGAGCTAAACCCACTACCGGTTATTACCGCTACCGGCTGCCCGACACAGAGCTTGTAGTGGCTCAGCCTGAGTACTCGTGTTGCTCTCATCTTGCATTTCACATAGATGGTTACATACTTACCCTATTTATCTCATTATTGCTGCACTGCTTATATATTTTGGCTTGTATATTTTCTGTACCTTGCTATGTCCCCTGAGGACCTGGATATGGATTATGTCCCCAGGATTTAAGGACGAGATCTATCCCGAGGTATACGGGACCGAAGCAGGAGTTGTTCCAGGAGCTGTACCGCCATCCTAGGACGAGGTGGTAGCCGAAGACTTTTCCTGAGCATCCATGTTTCATGCTCAGTATTTATTTATTTCAGTCATTTATATTCTGGCCTGTTGAACCATTGTATCAGATATTTATCGGGTTGTTCCCCGAAGCACTTTGTTGAGACTAGCTGATGATTTACATTCCTTATTTATTTTGTGGATCATATTTTATATCTTGTGTGGATGAGATTAGTTGTGCCATGTTGTCGTAGACTTGATTTTTACAGCTTAAGTATGCCCTGATGGATCCATTAAATTGGGTTTGTCCATCGGTGCGTACTGCTGGCCATTGCCACGTGTCTGGTCCCTCAGTATTTTGGGACTGGGGCGTGACATGGTTTTTGTGGTGGCCCATGCAGGTCTACGACAAAATTGTTCAGTTTCAACTTAGGGACTGAACCAGCCTACCCTAAGGATAGGATCAGTTATAGGATCTCATCCATTATTTTAACCATTTTTGAACTCTATATCGAACTCAAATTTGTTACTTGATTTGCATCCTGTGTTGATTCCTCTGAGCGTTCTTACAGTTTATCTTTTGGTTGCGGAGTAATGGATCCCAGGAACGGAGATGAGATTCCATTGGATACGCCACACGACGCTGTGGTTACTTATATAGACGGAGTGACACCAGGCAACGGAGGACAAATATCGCAGAGCGATCAAACCGGCCAGCCTAATCCAAGGTTCCGGAGAGATGACATCCCACCTCCACCACAGTTCACTCCACAGATGCCAGTTTTCCCGCCAGGACAAGCCATGGACGGGCAACAGATATTCCAGATGATGTATGCCATGATGCAAGCCCAGCAACAGATTCAGCAAGAGGCACATCGACAGGAGGCAGAGTATCTGAGAACCAGCCTAGTATCCGCATTAGAACAGGCAAATCCACCTGCGAGGCGATCAGCGACGTGATCTATCACCGATTTTCGTCATCTCAAGTCTCGTACATTTTCTGGTAAAGAGGGGCCAACAGAAGTTCATGAATGGCTCACGAACGTTCAGCACCAGTTGGAAGCAGCTGAACTTCCGAGAGAGAAGTGGATGACTGCAGTCAGAATGCAGTTAACTAAAAATGCACACCACTGGTGGTTAGCAAAAGAGAGGAGGCTCGGACAGGATCGAGTCACATGGGAAGAGTTCTCCAGACTCTTCCAAGAGATGTACATTCCAGCAGTTGCACGGTCAGAGCTCAGAGACAAGTTCAACCACCTTATCCAAGGCAATATGACAGTGGAAAAATACAACACGGAATTTATTCGCCTAAGTCCCTTCGCCCCAACCTTGATCTCGACAGAGGAAGAGAAAGCTGAGAAGTTCTTTGACGGACTGAAGTTTGAGCTCCAGAGATTGATTGGCTCGGTCGCACCTACATCTTATACCGACGTCCTTGCAGCAGCACGACGCATGGAGCGCGTCACTAGAAGGGAGTCAAATCTGAAGAGGCCCATCACCTCAGCACCATCCAGGACAACACATGGGGATTCAACAAAACGATCCCAGAGGAGTATGCCAGAGAGAGCAGCACATAGGGACAGACCTCTTCCTACTTGTCACCACTGCGGCAAGGTAGGACACATTGAGAGAGAATGCAGGCGTAAGTTGGGACTATGTCTGAGCTGCGGATCCAACCAGCATTTTTCCAGGGACTGTTCTGAACGCAGAGACGGAGCACCGAGACTAGCTTTACCTGCACCCCGACCGGCTTATCCAGCAGTAGGAGCACCGCAGACAGGAGCTGGAGGAGTTAGACCACCAGCTACAGGAGACTACCAGCAGAGACCGCCACTGGCACCACAGACAGCTCTATTTTAGCAGACTCAGCAGCAGCAGAGAGGTCCAACACAGGGACAAGGACAGGCATTCACATTAGCTGTTGAGGAGGAAGCTACTGCGGGCGAGGTTATCGCAGATACTATTTTAGTAGTTTTATTACCAGCTGTAGCTTTATTTGATTCTGGAGCATCGTACTCATTTATAGCAGCTAGCTTTGTAGCCACCCATAGAGTAGCTACCGCACCCCTTCCGAAGATGAAGAAAATTCTTACGGGAGGTAGAATTATCCCGGTTAGTGACGTCTGTAGATCATGTTCTGTAGTAGTCTGTGAAAGAGAGATGCGAGCTCAATTTTTGATCTTTTCCATGCCGGATTATGATGTTATACTTGGTATGGACTGGTTAAGTCAGTACCATGCGACTCTTGATTGTCGACGTGGACGGGTTATATTTAGATCGCCAGGACATCCAGAATTTGAGTTTCTTCTAGGAGCATTAGAGCAAGGAGTTCAGCCTACTCTTAGGGTATTATCTGTAGAAGGGGAGACAGGTTACCCAAGAGTCATATCAGAATTTGTGGATGTATTTCCTGATGATCTTCCAGGTTTACCACCTGATCGGGAAATAGAATTCACAATAGACTTAACTCCAGGAGCAGAGCCTATCACTTCATCAGTATATCGGCTAGCACCTAAGGAGTTAGTGGAGTTGAAGGAACAAGTTAATGATCTTTTGGAGAAGAATTTTATTCGGCCTAGTGTTTGACCTTGGGGAGCACCCATATTATTTATGCCGAAGAAAGATGGAACAGTACGGTTGTGCATTGACTACAGGGCACTAAATGTTATGACCATCAAGAACAGGTATCCCTTACCATGCATTGATGATCTATTCGATCAATTGAGTGGTGCTAGGGTATTCTCGAAGATTGACCTTAGATCCGGCTATCATCAGATCAAAGTAAGGAAGGAAGACATACCAAAGATAGCTTTCAGGACCAAGTATGGACATTATGAGTTCTTGGTAATGCCGTTTGGTTTAACCAATGCGCCAGCAGTGTTTATGAGTTTGATGAACAGAGTCTTTCATCAGTTCTTAGATAAATTTGTGGTTGTGTTCATTGATGACATCCTAGTATATTCCAAGAGCCATGAAGAGCACGAGGAGCATCTCAGAATCGTGTTAGAGACCTTGAGACAGGAGAAGTTATATGCCAAACTCAGTAAGTGTGAGTTTTGTATAAACAAAGTGCCTTTCTTGGGACATATCATCTCAGGAGAAGGACTTTCAGTTGATCCAGAGAAAGTTGCAGCAATAGAGACTTGGCCTACACCCACATCAGTTGCAGAGGTGAGAAGTTTTCTCGGACTCGCGGGATATTACCGAAGGTTTGTAAAAAATTTCTCCAGGATTTCAGAACCGATGACGAAGCTGACACGTAAAGACCAGGAGTTTATATGGACAGAAGACTGCCAGAAGGCTTTTGAAGAATTGAAGAAAAGATTGACAACAGCACCTGTCTTGACTCTTCCTTCAGGGTCAGGAGATTTTGTTGTTTACAGTGATGCATCAGGTAGTGGATTAGGATGTGTTTTAATGCAACATGGCAAAGTTATTGCTTATGCATCGAGACAGTTGAAGGTCCACGAGAAGAACTACCCAACACACGATCTGGAGCTAACAGCAGTTATATTTGCACTGAAGATTTGGAGGCACTATCTTTATGGGGAGAAGGTAAAAATCTTTACTGATCACAAGAGTCTGAAGTATGTATATACTCAGAAGGAGCTCAACATGAGGCAGAGACGTTGGCTTGAACTGATGGTAGATTTTGACATAGATCTGCAGTATCATCCGGAAAAGGCGAATGTCGTAGCAGACGCTCTCAGCAGGAAGCCTACGGCTTATTTCTTGACAGTGCAGCCCGAGTTATTGAGAGATCTACAGGAGCTTCAGATAGAGGTTGTTTTACCAGGACAGAGTGGCTTGATGGCTAATCTTGAAATTAAGTCATCACTTGTGGAAAGAATTAAAGAGGCATTGCCCACCGATGCTAGATTTCGAAGACTTAAAGAGAGGACAGAAGCAGGCATGCAGACAGGACTTCGCATACATGAAGACGGGACATTGAGGTTTGGAAATCGCTTGTATGTTCCAAATGGAGAATTGAGACAGGAGTTAATGACTGAAGCACATAGCTCTATGTACTCTGTTCACCCAGGAGGAACCAAGATGTACCGAGACTTGAGACAGTATTATTGGTGGCATGGAATAAAAAGGGAGATTGTAAGATTTGTGGCCAAATGCTTAGTCTGCCAGCAAGTAAAGGCCGAGCATCAGAGGACTGCAGGTATGTTACAGCCGCTTCCTATACCAGAATGGAAGTGGGAACATATCACGATGGATTTTGTCACAGGATTTCCAAGGAGCCCCAACGGAAGAGATGCAGTATGGGTTATTGTGGACCGACTCACTAAATCGGCACACTTTTTGCCATTTAGAGTTGGACAGTCCACAAAGGTACTAGCCGACATGTATATGCGACAAATCATCAGATTACATGGAATGCCGGTTAGTATTGTATCGGATCGAGATTCGAGATTTACATCTCATTTCTGGCGAAGCATGCAAGAGAGTCTGGGCACCAGACTCAAATTCAGCACAGCTTACCATCCGCAGACAGATGGCCAATCGGAACGTACCATTCAGATCTTGGAGGATATGTTACGGTCGTGTATGCAAGACTTTGGAGGATCTTGGGAAGATCATTTGCACTTAGTGGAGTTCTCCTACAACAACAGTTATCAGGCCAGCATTCAGATGGCACCATTCGAGGCATTATACGAAAGGAAGTGCAGATCGCCTATATGTTGGAGTGACGTTGGTGAACGTCAAATACTGGGTCCAGAATTGGTAACGCAGACAGTAAAAAAGGTGAAACAGATTCAGAATCATCTACGAGCAGCTCAGGACAGACAGAAGCATTGGGCTGATACACACAGACGTCCCCTAGAGTTCAAAGAAGGAGAGCACGTGTTCTTGAGGATTTCGCTCACTCGAGGTACTATTAGATTTGGAAGCAGAGGCAAGTTGAGCCCAAGGTATATTGGGCTATTTGATATTCTAGAGCGCATTGGTGAGGTGGCTTATCGTCTTGCATTACCACCATCCTTAGAGGGAGTGCATGATGTATTCCACGTCTCACAGCTGCGAAGGTACGTGACCGACCCAAGTCACATAGTCGATCATTCAGAGATCGCAGTAGGCCCAAGCTTGAGATATGAAGAACAACCAGTTGGTATCCTCGACGTTAGTGAGAAGACATTGCGAGGACAGACAATTAGACTGGTCCGTGTAGCTTGGAAACATCATTCTCCTGGCGAATCGACTTGGGAACGAGAGGATAGTATGCGCCAGCGTTATCCCCACTTATTCACGGAGGCCGTTATTACCTAAGCAATCTTGTAATTTTCATAGTTCTTCCTTTAGTAGCTTATTCTTTGATTGTGAGGACGCAATCCTCTTAAGGGGGGTAGATTGTAAATATCCTATTTTTTAAAATAGTTCTAATACAATTTTTCCCAATATTTTTGGTATTTTCTGGATGAAGAGCCAAGGTAGTTGTGATCAAGAGATTTTTAAATGCAGTTAATTGATGTTAAAATATATGGAAATAATATTTTATGGTGTAAGATGGAAAACTGGCCATAGGGTATTTTTTTGTGAATTTATTGGACTACGGAAACGCGTTTAAAGTCCCAAAAACTATTGTATAAAAACCTGAACCAAACCTGAACCAATCCGGCTGAACCAAACCCAGCTTATTGGGTCAGGTCGGGTCGGATCCGAGCCAAACCCGACCCGGACCCAAACCCGCAGAAACCCTAAAATCTATCGGGTCGGAAACACTGTTCCGACCCGGCAGCACCGTATAAACCCCCCCCCCTCGACTTCCGTGTCGACCGCCGCCGCCAGACCTGTCTCCCTCTCATCCTTCCCACGCACCTCCGCCGCCGATGACTCCCCGCTCAGCCGATCATCTCCTTCCCGATGCCGCCGCCTTACAGCCACCTAACTCCCCGGAGCCCTCGACCACCCCAGCATCTCGACCACCCCCCCCCTCAACTCCTCCTCGCCGCTGCCGCCAGACCGCCGCTCGATCCCCCTCACAGCCAGCGACCTCACCGACTCCCCGCCGCCGAGTCCAGCACCCGACCCCGACTTTCCCCTCAACCCCTCGACCCGACGTCGACTTCCACCGCCGCTCGAACTCCTCGCCGACCCAGCACCGGCTGCAGCCGCCGTGTCCACCGACCACAGTCGACCCAGCAGTGAACCCTAGACTCGACACAGCGACTCAGCCAGGACACAGTTCGAGTCGGATACAGCAGACAGGACACGGACGCGTGAAACTCAGATTCACGGAGCCCTGTTCAGGTACCGTTTTCTCCCTCCTCGTATTTCTGTTTTCGATTCCGTCAGTTGCAACACATAGACTGTGTAACCCTCTCGATGCCCATACAACCCGCTTGGTGCATCGCGTCCTGTGGTGATCGCAAACCGCGATCCAAAACCAGGAAAAATAATGCCCTGTTTTACCCTGGAACTGAGTACGCCCCGCCAAACGGGACGACTTGGTCGTACGCGGTTTTTATCGAAATGTGCGCGTCGTTGATACGGACGTGTGGAATTTCGCAGAAGTCAATTCGGATGTGCGTGCACACCGGAATCAACGCGTATCCGCCGACAACGCCCCGTATCCGTCCATTCTGGAATATGCTGTAACTTTGTGTACACACGTCGGATCGAGACGAAACTTGCGCTATCGGACTCGTAGCAATACGCTGGTCCTGTGACCCAAGTTTGGTTCGATTCTGAGAACATTGACAAAATCGCGTATCGTGGGCCCCACCGGCTCCACTAGACGGGCGATTTTGTGATCGGCTCATCGGAATCCAATTCTGGAAGTTCCGTTGGATTTATATCATCGTTCCTGACTTGTAGATACTAAGTTTGAGGAATTTGGAGACCTTTGACCCTGACACGCTTTTCGGTGCAAAGTGGCCCACATGTGGACCCCGCTTTGGGCCGAAAATGTTATTTTTGCCCCTGTGTCCAAATTGGACTTAAGGACAGGCGTTTCTAGCTATTTGATATCTTCTTAGATGGTTGGTGATGTTTATTACAGCTTTTGGAGTAGTACCTACAGGATCCACTGATACCGGGACGACTGTTGATATTCGAACCCCAGGCAAGTGTACCTTGCCAAACTCTGCAGTATTGTTATATATTCTCCTTGCTTCATTATATTGTTGTGCATGCTTAACCTAGGACCGTGTGACGTACTTAGCGTCCGATAATAGTCGAGTGCCAACACTGTACGCGGTGTTGGGTACGGTCAACTAGAGATGGACATTCGTGACACTTTATATTCTCGTACTTGTCTTACCAAGTACACTTTGACCCAGGACACTTGACACTACTCATGAGACAGGATCTTCCCGAGATATTCGTGGTGATTCTGTATAGGATACAGGACTTGACATGGACATTATATTCTTAGATATTGTATGACTTGTTGCATTAGCTATGATCCCGCTTGACATGGACATGAGACGTTATGGTCATGATATGCGTGGTTACATTGGGTGGGAAGAGACACACAGGCTACAGGCTGTTTTATATATATATCTTTTATTATTGCGAGGTTGTAGACTCTCGGAGCAGAGCTAAACCCACTACCGGTTATTACCGCTACCGGCTCCCCGACACTGAGCTTGTAGTGGCTCAGCCTGAGTACTCGTGTTGCTCTCATCTTGCATTTCACATAGATGGTTACATACTTACCCTATTTATCTCATTATTGTTGTACTGCTTATATATTTTGGCTTGTATATTTTTTGTACCTTGCTATGTCCCCTGAGGGCCTGGATATGGATTATGTCCCCAGGATTTGAGGACGAGATCTATCCCGAGGTATACGGGACCGAAGCAGGAGTTATTCCAGGAGCTGTACCGCCATCCGAGGACGAGGTGGTAGTCGAAGACTTTTTTTGAGCATCCATGTTTCATGCTCAGTATTTATTTATTTCAGTCATTTATATTCTGGCCTGTTGAACCATTATATCAGATATTTATCGGGTTGTTCCCCGAAGCACTTTGTTGAGACTAGCTGATGACTTACATTCCTTATTTATTCTATGGATCATATTTTATATCTTGTGTGGATGAGATTAGTTGTGCCATGTTGTCGTAGACTTGATTTTTACAACTTAAGTATGCCCTGATGGATCCATTAAATTGGATTTGTCCATCGGTGCGTACTGCTGGCCATTACCACGTGTCTGGTCCCTCAGTATTTTGGGACTGGGGCGTGACAGCGCCTGTGCTCTTCTTAAAGATGAAAGACGGAACGTTGTTACTCTGCATCAATTATCGGGAGCTGAACAAGGTCACTATCAGAAACAAGTATCCTCTACCCAGGATAGACGACCTCTTTGATCAGCTGCAAGGGGCAACGGTGTTCTCAAAAATTGATCTTCGTTCGGGCTACCACCAGTTAAAGATTAAGCCTAAGGACATGCCCAAGTCTGCATTCCGAACCTGTCACGCCCCAGTCCCAAAATACGTAGGACTAGGTCACGTAACCATGCCAGCTGGCCCGTATATATGGCAACTCCAATATATGGAAACCATATATACGTGCGTACGCTGTATAATGAACAATAATTCATAAGTGGTAAAACTAATTACAAGTCACAGGGTAATATCTAAATCTCATCCACAGAGTCAAATATGAATAACCAATAACCATGTAACTAGATCTCAATACAGATATCTAAGAATGACAGTCAGATGAAAATAAATCTACTGCCGAAATAGAATATAAAAATGAACCAGATACACACCATATAAGAACAACATCTGACAATCACGAGGCTCGAAGAGAAGATCTCCTCAGAATATAAGTAGCCTGTCCGGATCTGTGCTCCTGCGAATACTCAAGAACATATACACCTGGCAGGGGACCAGGTCCTCAGAGGGACATAGCAAGATACATAAAAATAACATGCCATAATGTAAATACTGAATAAATAAGGGGGTGTGCTAACCATCTAAGTGAATACAATTTAAAGACCTGATAGTACGCATGGGAATGTGTAGGCTTGACATATGCTGACGTAATTCACCAATCGTCATGACTGGCTAGCATATGTGTCATATGCCCCCGGACACACGGGTAGCTCTGCAATCGACCATCTCCGAGGAGCATGGTACGAAGGATAAAACATCATGGAGGGGGTGTCCCATACGCCTACTAGTAATCTTTCCCGTCCAATGTAGATGTACAAATCGTGAAAACGACGTGGATATCTCATACTATGATGCAAGTCTCTATAAAATAAACAACTGAGCTAAATACTGCTACACGTGTTGCTCACACTGATGGCCAGTCGCGCATGAGGCACGCGTCCCTACATGTACTCACTCTGTGACGTGTAATGATACGTGTCAAGGCCTGGAAAGTTATATCAATAACTTCACAACTTTAGGTGGGTCTACTAGACACTAGGTCAGACACAAGTCCTAACGTCAACGCCATCGTTGATTGCACCCGAATTTTCTCGGACCCGCACATTTATATTTATTAAAAATAAATAAATATGTAACTAATAATAACTGAATTTAAACAGTACAACAAGGCAAGGTATACTTGCCTGGCGGGAGAGCTGCAAATATAATATCCAGATGTCAAAAGCCAAAAGTCAGAACTATGGCCTCAGAATAAATGTCTCCGGATACTGAAATAAACATCACTAACAGTCTCAGAAAATATCAAATAGCTAGAAACGCCTGTCCTTAAGTCTAATTTGGACACAGGGACAAAAATGACAGTTTCTGGTCAAAGCGGGGTCCACATGTGGGCCGCTTTGCACCGAAAAATATGTCAGGGTCAAAGGTCTCCAAATTCGCCAAACTTAGTGTCAACAAGTCCAGAACGTCGATACGAACCCAACGGAACTTCCAGAATTGGATTCCGATGAGCCGGTCATAAAATCGCCCGTCAAGTGGAGCCTGTGGGACCCACGATACGGGATTTTGCCAACGTTCTCAGAATCAAACCAAACTTGGATCACAGGACCAGCGTATTGCTACGAGTCCGATGGCGCAAGTTTTGTCTCGATCTGACGTGTGTACACAAAGTTGCAGCGTGTTCCAGAACAGGCGGATACGGGACGTTGTCGGCGGATACGCGTTGATTCCGGTGTGCACACACATCCAAATCAACTTCTACGAAATCCTGCACGTCCGTATCAACGACGCGCACGCTTTGGTAAAGATCGCGTGCGACCAAGTCGTCCCGTTTGGTGGGGCGGACTCAGTTCCGGGGTGAATCGGGTCGTTGCTTTTCCTGTTTTTGGATCGCGTGCCGCGATCGCCACAGGACGCGATGCACCGAGCGGGTTGCACGGGCACCGAGAGGGTCACATAGCCTACGTGTCACAACTGACAGAATTGAAAACGGAATCACGAGGAGAGAGAAAACGTTACCTGAACAGGGCTCCGTAAAATCTGAATTTCACGTGTCCGTGTGTCGATTCGACACAGGATTTGTGTCCTGGACGTGTCCGGGCCGTGTCCAGCTGCTGTGTCTGGTTCTGCTCGAGTCGGGGTCGTCGCGGGGTAGTCCGGAGCTGCTACGGCCAGGCTCCGGGGTCGTCGGCTCGTCGACGGAGGAGCTAGGTCGTCGCCGTTGTGTCGACCTCGTCGAGGAGGATGGGGGAAAGCTGTGGAGGGTGGTGGTGGCAACCGGAGTCGAGGGTGGCGGGGCGAGATGATGATAGTGGTGGAGTTGGCTGTGACGGGGTGGCGGTGGTGGCGGTCGTGCGTCTCAGGCGAAGGGGAGACGTGGGGGAGGCGAGCAGGGTGGAGCGGGGTGGTGGAGAACAGGGAAGGGGAAGTCGAGGTGGAGGAGTTGGCCGCTGGAGATGGTGGTGATGACGATGATGGTGGTGGTGGCGGTCGTCTGGAAGGGCTGGGAGGGGAGAGGGGGCTACTGTCGAGGCCGGCGGTCGGGGCTGGATCGGTGGGGGATGGAGGAGAAAGGGGAGGGGCTCAGTCGAGAGGGGAAGAGAGTGGAGGAGGTGGAGGTCGAGGTGGCGGTGGTGAGTGGCGGAGACGTGAGGGGGTCGGGGCCGACGAGGTCGGGGTCGGGAAAGGAGCTCGGGTGGGGGAAGGGGCTGGAGTCGGCTGCGGCGGAGCTCAGCGGCGGCGGGGGGAGAATTCGCCGCGGGCGGGGGAGGCTCCGGCGAGGGGGGGCTCGCCTCTCCGGCCGGGGGAAGTCGGCTGAAGGGGGGGAAGCTGACGGCGGCGGGTCTGGGTAGGTTTAGGGTTTTGATTTATTTTTTCTTTTTATTTTCTTTTATAGAAAATTATATTAGTATTTTAAGTAAAATATCTTGAGATATTTTACAGGATATTTATAGGATATTTTCGGGATCTTTTCGGGATATTTTCGGATTGGTACCGCCTCCAAATGGACGGTGCAGGTTCACCGGCCAGTGAGGGGGTGACACCTCGCACTGTACTTTGCAGAAAGGTCCTGAAATTTCATAAATTGCGCAGAGATCCTATTTTGGGAAATTGCGCAATTATAAAATTGTCTGGAAAAACACCCGATTCCTAAAAATACTAAAATTCACAGAAATGAGGGGGAAAGCTGGGAGAGGGTCCCGAGGGGGTAGGGGTGAGTCTGGGCAGGGACTGGGCCTGGTTTTCTGGGTGATACGGGTCATCGTATTTATTAATTAATAAATACTGCGCACGGTGTTCTCTAATTATTTAGAGGCAGGTAGGGTCATAATTTTCTTGCGGTATCAATACACTAAATGTAGTATACTCAGTGTAGAAAAATAACGTATTTTTTTCTGGACAAAACGGTTGCTTGTTGGGCCTCAAATCTCTATTGGAACAGGGATGGGTACAGGTCTGGGAATTAAAATAGAAATTAAATATGGGCGTTTGTAACGAGATTTGTGCGTCTCATACGAGGCTCAAAACTAAGTATCTGGGAGTTGCACAAAGTGCAGGATAGTAGGCTGGCATGTCTAGGAGAGGTATGCGAACTTTGTTCGGGGATAACAGTCAAGGTAAAGCTCCAAATAATTAGGTGATGGACAGGTGCACAGGTCAGTAGGATATGTAAGCAAAATAAATTAAAATATTGTAACAAATCCTAAATTGTGAAAAAGGTTCTTAAAATACTGGAATCTGGTCGAGGGGATTTACAGAACCCGCTATGGACACTACGAGTTTTATGTTAACCCGTTTGGACTGATGAATGCTACTGCTGCTTTTATGGATTTGATGAATCGTGTGTTCTGACCATTCATCGATAAATTCGTGGTGGTTTTTATCGATGACATCAAAGTGTACTCGAAGAATAGGGATGAACACGCAGGATACATGCGGATGGTGCTTCAAACCCTTCGAGACAATAAGTTGTACGTGAAGTTTAGCAAGTACGAGTTCTGGTTGGACATCATATCCTTTCTAGGGTACATTATTTCTGCATAAGGCATCTCAGTTGACCCAAAGAAAATAGAAGCCATCGTGAACTGGAGGAGGCCTGAGTCAGCTAGCGATATTAGGGGTTTCCTTGGTCTGGCTGGCTACTACAGAAGATTTATTAAATATTTTGCGAGGATCGCCTCGCCTCTGACTCAGCTCACTCGGAAGGGAGTAACGTTCGCGTGGACGGACGATTGTGAAGCTTCGTTTATGGAGTTAAAGCAGTGCCTCATCTCAGCACCAATTCTTACCCTTCCAGACGGACCCGATAATTTTAAGATATATAGTGACGCCTCAGGAAATGGTTTGGGATGTGTCCTGATGTAAAGGGATAAAGTGATAGCCTTTGCGTCGAGGTGGTTAAAGCCTCACGAGAAGAATTATCCAACACATGATCTAGAACTCGCAGCCGTGGTGTTCGCACTGAAGTTGTGGCACCACTACCTTTATGGTGTGTTGTGCGAGATCTATACGGATCATAAGAGTTTAAAATATCTCTATACCCAAAAGGATTTAAATCTACGATAATAACGTTGGCTTGAACTCCTTAGCGATTTTGACTTAATGATCATATACACCCCGGACAAGGATAATGTTGTAGCTGATGCGCTGAGTCGAGTATTCGTTGGGAGTTTGGCTATTGATAACAAGTTGCGTCGGGATATTAAAACTTTGGGCATTATACTTATAATCAAATACAAAAAGGGGGCACAAGTGGCTCAGCTGCGCCTCGAACCTAACTTGTTAGAAAAGGTCAAGTCCGCTAAGAAGGATGACATATTCCTGCAAAAGATGCAAGGTCTTATCTCAGCAGGAAAGGCAACCGACTTTGCGGTGGGCACGGACGGGATAATTCGAGTGAAGGGAAGATTGTGTGTTCCAAATGATGCAGCCCTCAGAAAAGAGATACTCATGGAAGCCCACTATGCAAGTTATACTTCACATCCAGATAGCACAAAGATGTATTGAGATCTTCGTACGACGTTATGGTGGCACGACATGAAAAGAGATGTGGCGTTGTTCGTGTCACAATGCATGTCTTGTCAGAGGGTAAAGGTCGAGCACCAGAAGCCGGGCGAAGTGATGCAGAACCTCGTTATACCGGAGTAGAAATGGAAACATATAACAATAGATTTCATTGTTGGTTTGCCGAAGACGCAACGGGGGAATGATGTCGTCTGGGTTATCGTCGATCAACTCACCAAGTCAGCTCACTTTTTGCCTATCATAAGTACTTAGAGTGTCGACCGCCTGGCCTAGATCTACCTCAACGAGATCGTTCGACTCCACGACGTGCCCGTATCCATTGTCTCCGATAGAGATGGTCGATTCTTATCGCGTTTCTGGGAAAGCCTGCAGTCAGCAATGGAGAAAAAGTTGAAGTTTAGCTCCGTCTACCATCTATAGACAGATGGTCAAACAGAACGTGTCAACCAAATTCTCGAAGATATGCTACGACTCTACGCCTTGGACTTGAAGACAAGTTGGGACATGCATCTACCGTTAGCCGAATTTGCATACAACAATAGCTTTCAATCCAACATTCAGATGGCGTCATATGAGGCATTGTATGGGCGAAAGTACAGATCCCCGATCTGTTGGGACGAAGTTGGAGAACGACAAATTCTTGGCCCTTAACTTATGGAGCAAACCGTCCAGAAGATTCGGTTGATTCGAGAACGGCTAAAGATAGCACAGAGTCATCAGAAAAGCTACTCAGATACGCATCAACGACCCCTTGAGTTCTTAGAAGGTGATCGGGTATTTCTCAAAGTCTCGTCCATGCGAGGAGTTATCAGATTTGGAGCAAAGGGAAAGCTAAGTCCGAGATTCGTCAGTCCGTTTGAGATACTAAAGCGAGTCGCCCGGTTGCATATCAGATAGCCCTGCCACTGTCACTATCCAAAGTGCACGATGTCTTCCATGTTTTACAGCTTAGGAAGTACGTGTACAACCCGGGTCATGTGGCGGATCTTGATCAACTGGACCTTAAGGCAGACTTGACTTATGTCGAACAACCTGTGCGGATTTTGGATCAAAAATAGAAGCTACTTCGAAGTCATTCGGTTCCTCTCGTACGCGTGCTTTGGCGAAATAATTCGGTAGAAGAATCTACTTGGGAGCTTGAATTTGAGATGAGGGAAAGGTTCCCTTCATTGTTTCTTAGTGGTAGGTTCTATTCCTAAGTTTCGTGGATGAAACTTCCAATTAGTTGGTTAGGATGTGGTGCCACGTTCCCCCTATTCTGGGAGCAGCTAAAAAATACAAGTCGGTATCGTTCGATCGGGATAGATTGAATCAAGAACTCATCCTCGTTATGGATTTGCTACTTAGGAATCGATTTTCATATTCAGTGGACCGTGCCCCGAGGATGGACTTAGCGGCAGAGTCAAGAGGGACATCTTCGCTGCAAGTTTTCTTGCCTAGTTTTCGTTGTCGCCTTATTGCTTTCGTGCTTTGAGTTAATTTTCAAATTTGTTGCATTTTCTTAAACGGTTTCGATGGATCTCATTATTTTCGTTCGTTGAACTGCACTTCACTTCCGAGCTTGGAAAGAGAGAAAGAGGTATTGATCAGGTGTTCGTGGCAATGCAGGTGATCGAGCGGTAGACGACGTGCAAGCAGAGTCTTGAAGCACCTCTTTCCTTACCTCCCTCCAACTAACTTGTGAGTGGCTTATATTCGATTCAGTTAACCCTTCTTCCAAGTCTTCACATCTAAAAATCTTGCATTCTGGCTTGTCCCGATCAAACGATACCATAATAATTAAAAGATGTAAAAGATAAGAAAGAATAGACTTGGACTACTTGTTGCTTGACAATCAACATGCGAACGGTTACCTTATTACATGCTAGTTCGTTTAGAATGTATATTTCTTCTATAAATTGTGCTATGCATATAGAACACACTTTGCTATGCGATATATTGATCAGTAAGACTATGTAAAACCGTCTATGCTATGGAACTTGTATCGTGCTCGTATTGCTTTAAACTGCATGAATATATTGAAAACTAAATGGACGCCGTTTGATCACGGACAACTGGTGCACAAGGTTTACGATTTCGCGGACGGTCACCGGGGCACTGGGACCGATGTAATGCCCCGCTCCGCGTCGGCATTATGTATCAGGTGAGTGGGCAGAACTTTGTTCTCTGATTCTTGTATGCCTTAATAATAATCTGAGTTTTTGCTTGCAATATTTTCATAAAAGAATGATAGAACCTGCCTTGCATGTTAATAAGCGAACTCACCTAGCTTGTCTTTGAAACGAATAAGTCTGCTTAACTAAGAATCCTGAAACACTTATCTAAGAGTGCATGAACATGTTCACTATCGTCTATGCTCCGAGAGAACCATATCGTGCCTGAATGTGTTCAAATGATAAGTCGACTTGCCCCGCAACAACGATAATTGTCCTGATAGTTCATCTCGTCTGCATACTAAAGTTTATTTGATAGTGTTCACATGCATTCGCATCGGTCGGACAATGGCTATTGGTGGAGAGCTGAACTGCATGCGTCATTAGCCACCATGAGTCACAGCTGCCATTAGCATCAGATAAAGAGTCATTGGTATGCTGGTCCAACAGCTGCCGATCCTGAGATACTCGGGGACCGCCCTGCATATAGCTAAGTTTATTGTGTTGGCTTGGATAAATGGACTGCCCCTAAGATGTGCATGTGTGTCTAGCTATACATTTGTCCCTGGAGTCTCATGAGACACACTGCGCACACTCTGAAACAGAACGAACGGCTTGCTTGCTTTATATCGCATATGAAACTCTGTTTCCAAAGATGTTTTCATAAACTATGTAATATGACTCTGCTATGAACTGCATGAAACGAACATAGGTAAAACTAGAAAGATCACTAGTAATGTAATATTTTATAACATAATTACTTAGTGTTGGTTTTAGTGAATGCTTGCTTCTGTTCAGTTATTTTATCTCACCAGTACTTATAAAAGTGCTGACCCACCAACAGTTTACTTGCTTGCAGGTACTGGATCGTCCGAGGGAGCGATAGGCGTGCCTCAGTCCCTAAGACCCGGAATCCTGGTTTCGATTGTTGCCCCAAGATGTTATCGTATAAAGGGGCATAATGTATGAAACGATGCCTTTGCTAAAGGAACCCAGTCCCTCGATTGTCTCGAATACTCAGTTGGCTAAATGCATTGTATTGCAACAATGTCAATTTTCGCTGCTTACTTGATTAATGCGATGATAGCCAACAAACTTAAACGATGAAGCCTTGTGCGGGCGCAACCCCAGGCTCGCATGGCATCACGTATCAGTAATCGAACGGGCCACGCGTTCCTTCCTCGCACCCGCGGGACGGGCGCCGTGGTGCGGTGGTTCGCGTCTGGTTCAATCCGGCTATGGGGGCGAGGAGAGGCGGTGGTCTGGCCGAGCGGCCCCTCAGTTAGCGAGGCCGGGGCGTGACAGAATGGTATCAGAGCATAATCGATTTCTTGACCCAATTCGTTGCTACGACTCTAAGATATTATCGATATGGTATTGCAATAGAGCGTTCCATACAATAAGTCCATAGATATTCTCAAAGTGCAAATATTTTTTGAACTTGAATTGCTTGATTGTTTCGATTGTGAGTACGGTGAGGGATGACACTATCGCTAATCCGAATATCGAGAAGTTTATCCTTGAAGTTTTGAGGACGAAACTTTTTATTGGTTGGTAAGTATGTAATGCCCTGCTCCGCGTCGGCATTATGTATCAGGTGAGTGGCAAGAACTTCGTTCTCTGATTCTTGCACGCCTTAATAATAATCTGAGTTTTTGCTTGCAATATTTTTATAAGAGAATGATAGAACCTGCCTTGCATGTTAATGAACGAACTCACCTAGCTTGTCTTTGAAACGAATAAGCTTGCTTAACTAAGAATCCTGAAACACTTGTCTAAGAGTGCATGAACATGTTCACTATCGCCTATGCTCCGAGAGAACCATTTCGTGCCTGAATGTGTTCAAATGATAAGTCGGCTTGCCCCGCAACAACGATAATTGTCCTGATGGTTCATCTCGTCTGCATACTAAAGTTTATTTGATAGTGTTCCCATGCATTTGCATCGGTCGGACAATGGCTATTGGTGGAGAGCTGAACTGCATGCGCCATTAGCCACCATGAGTCACAGCTGCCATTAGCATCAGATAAAGAGTCATTGGTATGCTGGTCCAACAGCTGCCGATCCTGAGATACTCGGGGACCGCCCTGCATATAGCTAAGTTCATTGTGTTGGCTTGGATAGATGGACTGCCCCTAAGATGTGCATGTGTGTCTAGCTATGCATTTGTCCCTGGAGTCTCACGAGACACACTGCGCACACCCTGAAACAGAACGAACGACTTGCTTGCTTTATATCGCATATGAAACTTTGTTTCCAAAGATGTTTTCATAAACTATGTAATATGACTCTGCTATGAACTGCATGAAACGAACATAGGTAAAACTAGAAAGATCACTAGTAATATAATATTTTATAACATGATTACTTAGTGTTGGTTTTAGTGAATGCTTGCTTCTGTTCAGTTATTTTATCTCACCAGTACTTATAAAAGTGCTGACCCACCAACAGTTTACTTGCTTGCAGGTACTGGATCGTCCTAAGGAGCGATAGGCGTGCCTCAGTCCCTAAGACCCGGAATCCTGGTTTCGATTGTTGCCCCAAGATGCTATCGTATAAAGGGGCATAATGTATGGAACGATGCCTTTGCTAAAGGAACCCAAGTCACTCGATTGTCCCGAATACTCAGTTGGCTAAATGCAATGTATTGCAACAATGTCCTTTTCCGCTGCTTACTCGATTGATGCGATGATAGCCAACAAACTTAAACGATGAAGCCTTGTACGGGCGCAACCCCAGGCTCGCACGGCATCACGTCCCGGTAATCGAACAGGCCACACATTTCTTCCTCGCACCCGCGGGACGGGCGCCGTGGCGCGGTGGTTCACGTCCGGTTCAATCCGGTTACGGGGGCGAGGCGAGGCGGTGGTCCGGTCGAGCGGCCCCTCGGTTAGCGGGGTCGGGGCGTGACAACCGATCCGATCCGGACGGAACATATGGAATAGTCAGTATGTTAGAGGAAGAAATGGCATGTGGCGGGTCTCGCCACCTGCGTCGCATATCATTTTCTATCCCGTAACTATAAATCGTCCTTTGTGGCATTATGCCAGTGATCCCTTCGTATATTTAAACCCGTGCAAGCTAACTTGTGTCTTCGTGGCAGGAAAGAACATGGTAATTATTGTGCAGGTGGTTCAGACGGGCAGATAAAAGTCACCGAATGGTGGCAAGTTCATTTCAGTAGTTTCTATATGTACTGCTTGCTTGTAAAATGAACTAAGGCAAGATAGAAAGATAACAAATAATATGCATGCTTCATATAAATAATATGTTGATTGGTATAGTTGGGTTAGCTCACCTTCACCAGTACGTTTCGATGTACTGACCCTCGTTGAAACAGGTTTCCCGCACCAAGGAGATCCTGCGAGGAGCTGAAGTCACTGCCCAATCAAGTCCAGCTGTCGGCGCGTCCTGATCGTGCCTTACTTAAAGCATTTTTTGAAGACTCAGGAGCTAGCAAACTTAACTCATGCAGCTCAGAGAAAAAGTCATTGTCCCGCCTGGAGGTCTCTTATTTTGAAGTTTTAGTAAATGATGTAATGTACAGGACATCTATCTCATTTTTTGTCAACTTTTGTAAGCACGTGCGACAACCTTCTGACTCGTTCAAGAGTTTGTAAAAAGATGTTCATTATCAATAAAAGAGAATTTTTCCATGTTTCAACTTTGTATTTCAATTATCTGCGTACTCTGAATATGTGCTCGCTATGCAAAATACCTTAGCCTTGTGCGATGCGCAACCTAGGCACGCACGACGTCATGTCCGGGGGACGACTATCGATTCCACGGGAATCGGGACGTGACATCCATCATGGGAGTTATGACTGTTAGGGGATTGTCTCTCCTATATATTCTCTCGTTTTTGCTCTTGGTAAGACATTTGAGAATATATATGCAACGAGAGGAGAGTTTCCAGCAGTCGTAAAGCCACAATTTATGTCTGAGTGCTATCCAATTTTCGACGGATGGTAGGTCAGTATTCAAGAAGTTTAACTATTTGAACTTGCTAATTTTTGGAGCGGATCGAAGAAAATGATTTAATCTTACTTTAAACAACGGTAATTTTTATCGCCCCAACAAACTAGTTTCTTAAGTTTTTAGTAGACTACATTCTTAAGTTTTTTCTTCTTGATTCTTGTTGTAGCAACTAATTTATAATTTTTTTATAGCGTGCTATTTCCAACAACTTGTAATCTTTCAATTCCGAGTCGTTGTAATCTCGAAAATTATAATTTGTATTTTGTTTATAACTTGTACAAATTTCTGTATCCAGCAACAATTTTTTTTTCCATCGACCATATATAGGCAAAATATTTTATTTTATTTTATTTTTATATTATTTTATCTTTTTTTATTATTTCTTACAAACCAAACACCACCCAATACATCGTCACCCATAAGAAACAATTTTTTTAAATTTTTTTTGCAATCACATTGTTCCTCTCATATTTTTTTTTTATTACTATATATATATTTTTTTGGATTAGAAATTAAGTTTTGAAAAAAAAAAATTCAATCGTATCCATCCCACGGATGTCCTCTCATGTTCTCAATGATCACACTGTTCCTTTTATTATTGTTGCCCGGTGACAGAATTGTTGGGCTCTCCTTTGTTAGTTTTTATTTGTAACACACGAAAAAACAATAATAATAAATGGGTAGGATTCACCTAGGTGACACTTTTGTTCTTAGAATGTGATAATAATTTGTTTTTTTTAAATCATAAGTCCACATTACACTTGAAAATAGGAGAGCTAGTATCTCTTTAAATCGGTCTTAAGCTTATTTGTTTTCTTATTTATAACACGGTGAGAATATAGATAACGAAAAACTCATATATCGTATACTAACAATATATAGCTTAGTCTCATTGGTTCAAATCCCTCACATTTTTTTTTATTTGGATTTTAATCCAGACCTCTCAATAAGGACATCTCTAAAGGAGAATTTTAAAATTGTATTTATATCCTACTTGTCATTGTATTTTAAGAAAATTTCTATCATACTTGATAGAATTTCTACAAACAAATTGCACAAAACAAAAAAATACTCTCCAATGGTTCTTCGTTTCCATCATACGTGACAGAAAATAAAATGATCAATTTAATGATGTAGGTAGGAGCCAATATTAATTGTTATGAGAGATGAAAAAAATTTATAAGAGTTTCTACATGTAGAAATTCTCATATAAATGCTACATCCCGTAAGATAGAAATTGGGATAGAAATCATTGGGTGAAGTTAAAGCTGCATTTGGTTATAATTTTAAACATCACTTCCGGAGTACAAATGCTATAGTAAAATGCAAATAGCGTTTGGCAGTCAAACACTGTGAATGTACTCTCCAAAATACTTTTCTCAAAACCGATGTTTAAACTTCCTTTCCAAGGGTCTGTTTGGTTCGGCTGATTAAGGGTTGGAAGTGATATATTGGAAGTACTGTGCTCTCTTTCTCCATAGTTTAGCTGTTTTGTTGCTGGTTGAAAGTAAATGCTGGAAGAGGAGGATTTCTTCTCTTTCGACTTCCCCAATTTTTTCTCCGAACTCTCTTCGGAACTCCATCGCTCCTCGTGTTGGTCACGTCATTGCGACACCTCCGGAACTCTATCATTGCGGTCACCAGTAGCAGTTTAATTCTATTCAAAAATTAATTCTAATAAAGGATGTTAATAATAATAATAATAATAATAATAATAATAATAATAATACTAATAATACTTATTATAATATTCTTTTAATCTCTACAAAATAATAATAATGAATAATAGTAGTGGGGGAACCTTACCATATTCAAAAGTGAAAAACCGTATAACTTCTCAATTATCACTTCCAACAATCATTCAAACGAAAAGACTACAAAAAACTAACTTTCCAACTAACTTCCAACAAACATCCAAACGAAAGAACTACAAAAAATTAACTTTCCAACTCATTTCCAACAACGATCCAAACGAAAAAACTCATAAAATATAAATACGTATGACATGCATAAGCACGCAAACTCGAATATTCTCAAATTTTTTACTTCTAGATTTTTCACTTCGCTATAGCGTGAACCAAACAGCCTCAACAGCAGCCAAAACATTTCCTGAAAGCTATTTTCCTAAAGTTGCTGTCGTCCACCGCTTCCCCGCTCCACATCGGCCGGAGGAGGTCGACCACGACCTTCGTCGTCTCGACGCCAAGACCCTAACCATAATTTACTAGATTCTCAGGCTCCTCTTCTTCCATCTCGAAGAAGAAGAAGAAGAAGCAGCCATGACAGGTCGGAGACGAGTGCCTGGTCGAGGCGGCAGTGGCCGGAGAGGACGTCGATGGACACAACATATTCGATGGACACAGTGGTCAGATCTGGACACGAAAATATTCAGAACTATTTAATACAATTTTATTAGAAAATTTTTTTTCTGAACTTTTTTTACCAAACAAAATTTTTAACTTGTGTTTCTCAAAATCATTTTTCAGATGAAAGTAACCAAACACAAACTTAAAATTTCTATACTCACAAAAAAATTTCACGATTTACTTTCAAAAAACTGTTTTCATATAGGATAATACTATGCCTACAACCGAATGCTTACAACATTCCTCCACGTGGCCGACTTCCATTGGATAAGGGAGAGGAGAGTTGACCCATACAGAGGGGGAGAGAGAGAAGTTGTAAGAAGGTTGTAAGCATTTGGTTGTAAACTTAGCATTTTTCTTTTATAAAGCATATCCAAATGGATCGTAAGCATCTCCAATGAAAATTTCTAAAATTGAGTTTATATCACTTCGTATTCTACTTAAAAAAAAATTTATTCTAATTCACAGCTAAAAAAAAATTGAGAGCGGTAGCAGCCTGCCGGCAGGGGACGGGAGTGGGGAGGGTCCGCGATGGGGAGAGGGGGAGGAGGAGGGTTTGAGAGGGAGGGACAATTTTTTTTTTTTTTGGGTTTGATTGTTATGACTTGACGGATTCCGTCAAAAGTGGAAAACATATACATTAGGAAAAAAATTTCGAGTGAATCTTTAAATATGTTAAGAAAGAGTGAAGGTAAGTCAAAATAAAAAAAATAAAATATTCTGAGCAATTTTTTAATCACTAGTTAAAAGAGGAAAAAAACCCGCTAAAAAAGTGCACCAGGCTATAGAGACCCACAGTTTGTACTCTCGTTTACGTGGCGCAATTTGATTGGACATCCTCTTAATATGTTTCTAAAAATGGGTTCTGTTACCTTTGATGGCGCCTATTAAGTATCGGCGGCGAAAGAGGATCGATTTTCCTTCCTATTTCGCACTGATTCCAGTATACATACATAGAGAGAGAGAGAGAGAGAGAGAGGAGAGAGAGGAAGCTAGGGTTAGGGTTTCCTGGTTATGGGAATTGGTTGATGGCGACGTCATCGAAGAAGCCGCCGGTGGAGCACGTCAAGGGCATCAACGGCCTCGAGAAGGTCATCCTCAGAGAAGGAAGGAATTGCTCGGCCGAGGTATCTTTCATTCCTTTCCTTCGGAATCTCGATCATCGAGGCTGGATCTGTAGGTCTTTCTTTTGATTTGATGGGGTTCTTAACATTCTTCTTGATGTTGATGTCTGATGATGATGTAGGCGATTCATAGACTCCGCATTTGCTAATAAATTGTTTTTTTTCCTTCTTCACGCAATTTTGATGAAACACGCCAGATCCATTTGATATTGACGTGCGTGCTCGTAGGGAAATAGGGAGTTAATTTTTGTTAGGATTAATTTATTTTGAAATAGGATCTGTAGAGAAAATTGGAGTATAGAGGGTTCTTGATGACTGTTTCTTCATTGTATTCAATGTCGAAATGAGAGACCGGAGCTTACATTTTCGTTGTGGATTCTCTGTTTTCTTGATGAATTTGAGATCTCTGTGATAGTCCTAGTGTTAGAGACAAGGTGGAACCAAAAATTTGAACTTGGGTGGGCTCGAGTGGACTAGGATGGGCTATATATATATATAAAACAAAACAAAAAATTGGAGTGCCCACCCCAGCCGATTGAGTAGGTCCGTCCTTGGTTAGAGAATATACTAGTTTAGTCCCACCTCGGGTAGGAGATTTGCCTCCCCTGATTGTTCGTGGATATATTGTTGTTTAAGTCACGAAAAATTCGCACAAGTATCGAATAGACTGAGATCACAAAAGTGATAAAATAGCAAACATGATTGTTGATCGTTTTTCCGCGAAAGAACAAATGAAAGACAAGTAGGGAAGCTAATATCTTCTTAATTAAACAAACGTGTTGCTAGATGCTAGAGCCGAGGTTCTTTGAAACTCGTAGTGAAATAATGTTGCTGCTGCGGAGAAGACTTGCTAGCACTTGTTGCTACCGTCGCACTCTGGGGTGATGAAGATCATCGTTATCTTGTGTATTTGCTAAGAGCAAAAACAAATCTTATATAGGAGAGCCAACCCATTATCAGCAATAACGATCCACTAACATCGTGGGCGGAAAACCAAGTAGTAAGTCCCAATAAAGGTATTAATTCCCTATAAAAAAGACAATTACAAAACTGAACAACCCCAACAACAACAAAATTGCGGTACCAGAGTAGAAGGCTCGCGTAACCAGCAATCTTGCGGAACCGCAGAACTTGCGAAGATTACGAAACTAAGGATTCGCGGATCATCGCTAGAACACATGGACATCTCAGAACATGAGGAACTTTTCGTAACCACATGGCAACGAAACCGCAAAATGCCACAGAATTGTAGGATAACACGAAGGTATGTGGAGCTACTGCGGCATAACCGCAAGTAACTGCGTTGCTTCCTCGACATAACAACAAACAACAGCGATGATTTTGCTCGCTATCTTTGCGTCTGATGCGTATGTACGAAGTATAAAGTGCATCATCAAAGTGCTACTTTGCGCTCTTCGTCCACATCCGATTCCAAATTAGATTTTTTTTTGGGCCTAGCTCCAAAGGAAATCTTTCCAATAAATGATGTCAAAAACAAACGTTTTTTGTGAAATTTGGTCTTTGTCTACTAGAAAATCTTCCACATACAAACCAATTGAGATAACACACCCGTGTACAAGAAAATAAATGATAGCTTAGATATCGAAATACACACACATGTGGTTTGTCTCAACATGGAATGGTGGACCGGGTTACCGATGACCAAATTCAAATTAAACCCTCACAATCTTGTACATATTTCAATATGTGAATGAGTGTTCCCTAGGGTGTTCCACTAGAAAATCTTTCAACATTAGTCAACCTATATTACAATACAAAATGGACTAAGACTTGAATTTAGTACCATGAGTACAATTCTCCACAAGTATTGAATAGACTGAGATCACAAAAGTGGTAAAATAGCAAGCAGTGCTTATCGTTCTTCTGCAGAAGAACGAATGAAAGACAAGCAGGGAAGCTAATGTCTTCTTAATTAAACAATCAAGTTACTAGATGCTAGAGCCGAGGTTCTTTGAAACTTGCAGTGAAGTAGTGCTGCTGCTGCGGAGAAGACTGGCTAGCAATTGTTGCTACCATCGCACTGCTGGGGTGATGAAGATCACCGTTCCTCGAAGCGAAATTAGACAATTTCCGTTGATCTGCTCCCAGAAACCAACACGTTCCGAAAAACTTATAGAATGCTTAATAATGTCACTCTACTAGACGTCAGACAAAGCACGAACAATGTACTCCGTTGTTGCTGCTGCTCTTTTGTCTTCTGTATTTGCTAAGTGCAAAAACAAACCTTATATAGGGGAGCCAACCCATTATCAACAATAACAATCCACTAACATCGTGGGTAGAAAACCAAGCAGTTAGTCCTAATAAAGTATTAATTCCTTATAAAAAAAGCAATTACAAAATTGATCAACCCCAACAACAATGTTCTAAATGGTGGCCACCTCGACCGTCTAGGTGGTAGGCGGTCTCTCTCCATATCGTTTTTCGGTAGACTGTGTAGGCGGCCAACAGATCTTTGACGGCGCAGGTGGGCTCCTAGGCGGAGCAATACCTAACAAGATATTTTGGCCAAACGATTTTGCAAGCATTATAGGTCTATGGTTAACTTTTACAAGACTAAAACTAAATAAATCTTTGTTCTACAACATAGTTATGTATGAAACATCCTTAAAATATGTATATAATACAAAAAAATATGATAAAAATGTCCAAAATGTATCAACCGCCTAGGCGGTAGGCGGACTATTTCCGCCACGCACCCGCTTACCGCCGTTTAGAACTTTGCCCAACAATAAGAAAATTGTTGTACCAGTGTAGAAGGCTCGCGTAACCAGCAATCTCGCGGAGCTACAGAACTTACGAAGCTCACGAAACTAAAGATTCACGGATCGTCGTTGGAACGCATGGACGTCGCAGAACATAAGGAACTTTTTGTAACCACAGGACAACGAAACCGCAAAATGCCACAAAATTGTAGGATAACGCGAAAGCATGTGGAGCTACCGCGACATAATTGCAAGCAACTGCGTTGCTTCCGTGACATAACAATAAGCAACTGCGATGCGTATGTGCGCTATCTTTGTGTCCGATGCGTATGTGCGCTATCTTTGTGTCCGATGCGTATGCGCGAAGTATAAAGTGCATTATCAAAGCGTTACTTTGCGCCCTTCGTCCACATCTGATTCAAAATTATTATTTTTTGGGGCCTAGCTCCAAAGAAAATATTACCAAGAAATGGTGACAAAAACAAACGTATGTTGTAGAATTTGAACCATGTCCATTAGAAAATTTTCCACATACAAACCAATTGAGATAACACACCCATGTGTACAAGAAAATAAATGAAGCTTAGATATTGATATATACACACTTGTGGTTTTTCTCAACATGGAATGGTGGGACCGGGTCATCGATGACCAAATTCAAATTAAATCCTCACAATCTTGTACATATTTCAATATGTAAATAAGCGTTCTCCATAGTGATTGTATATTGTGTATTACGATAGATGTCGTTTAGGACTTGAATCTTCCAGCATGAGGCAACCTATAGTATAATACAAAATAGGCTAAGACTTGAATTTAGTACCATGAGTACAATTCTCCCCATTCACACATTTACATCAACTATGTCTCTAGTTGCACGTTAAAGGTCCTGTGTTGTCCTAGTTTATTTTTATGTATCTTGGTTGTCTACGAGTTTACCTTCAAGAGATGGCCTATATCTCTTTTCGTACATATATGTGAGTTCTTTTCTTAGAGACTTTAAAATCCTAGCATGAGGCCATGTCTCCTTGCGGTGCTACGCCGATGTGACATGAAAGTCAATGTCTCACTACCTCATGTGGTGCTATCCCACTGTAACATGAGGTACTAGCTTCTTTTTAGTGTTGTAGTACAACCTAGTGCGGGACAACCTACCCCTTTGGGGTGCTACACCGCTATGACATGACCCAAAGTCGAGGTCCCACCTCTTGTGGTGTCATTCCACTGTAGCATCAGGGACTATGACACTTTGTAGTGTTGCACTACCTCTCTGTACCTTTCAACATGAGGCTTCTTGCCCCGAGTGATGTTATTATGCTGTGACATAGCCTGAAATTGAGGTCCCACCTAATGTGGTGTCATGCCACTGTAGCATGGAGTACTAGCCCTTATAATATTGAACTATCTGTGCTTCTTATACAACACATTGAGCATTCCAAATGCTTAAAACTCATAAAGGCTCCAAGCCAACCTCTGACAGGACTTGCTCAAAGAGCAAAAAGTAAACCCAGAGGTTCTTAGATCCAATATCACCAATGTTCCCATGGACAAACCTCTGTACCTTACGTATCGCAGCCTATGATCCTTCTTTGAACCAAAATTGAGATGTTTATTAGATTTTTATTTGAACTAATAGGAAAACATTTTATGGTAGATATTACATTAGAATTGTTTTAAGCCATATTCTTTGTTGTGTCTTTGACAAGTTGGTGCTTGAGGTCCTTGGTGAACGGATTTGCCAGATTCTCCTGCCTACGAGCATCAACCACTGCAATGACGTCATATGAGATGCGCTAATCCAGTTTGTGTGATAAAGTCTCACAATCCTCTTCTTTCTATTAAAGAGGGTATTTGACAGTATTGCTGCACTCGCATGGTTGTCACAATATATCAGTATAGCCAGAATCTGCGCACCAATCGTAGGAAGATCATACATGAGCTTCTTAAGTCATTATGCTTCATCTGGCACTGCAACCAATGCATATGACTTATACTCCATAGATGAGTGTAAGTGCAAGGTCTATTTCTTCGACTTCTACGATATAATAGCTTTACCCATGAAAAAGACAAATTCCCACGTGGACCTTTTTCCCTCTTTTTTGAGTACTAACTAGCATTACTAAAGTCTTCCACTACAGTTGGATAATTACTTTAGTATAGTACAATTTTTTTTGTCCTCTTGAAATATTACATAACTCATTCACACTTCTTTCAATGTTCTACACTTGGATTGTTCATGAACAGACTCAACATCTCCACAACGAAAGCAATGTCACATCTAGTGCAATTCATTGCGTACATCAAACGACAAATAATGCTTGAATAGTCAATGTGCATGACAATCTTTCTTGAGTTTGCTTTTGGCTTATTGTTGCACCTATAAGGAGTATCGATCCATGTCAGATCGTGATATCTATAGCGTATGGATATCTTCTTTATGTAGTAAGCTTATGACAGAAAAAGCCAGCTTTTATTCAGATAATCTTTATCCCAAGGATAATATCAACATCTTCCAACTACTTTATACTTAACTTGGACAAAAGCAACTTCTTGGTCTTTGTGATGCTATCTAGATCCGTACCCAGGATTAGTGTATCGTCCATATAGAGATACACAATAACCCCTCTCCCATCAACGAACTTAGTGTATATCAATCTTGCTGGCCCTGAAACTGTTTGATCTAAAAACTTTATCGAATTTTTCATGCCATATCTTGGAAGTCTCCTTTAGACCACAAATAGATTTCTCTAGTTTGTCAAACTAGTCCTCGAGCCCCTTGACGATAAAATATTTTGGTTGTTTCTTCTTAATCTCTTCGGTTATATCTCCATTCAAGAATGTTGTTTTGACATCTATCTGGTGAATTACTAATTTGTGAATTGCACATAGTACGATCAGTATACTGATAGTTGTCATCCGTGCAATTGTAGCATAAGTAAAGTAGTCGATCTCTTGTTTCTGAGAAATCTTTAGCTACCAACCTGGTCTTGAACTTATCAACAATTCCATCGATCCTCATCTTCTTTTTGAAGATCCACTTGCATCAAATGGGGTTTGCTCCTTTAGGTATATTGATTAACACTCATGTGTTATTGGATGTTATCGAGTTAATCTCATAATTGATTGCTTTCTTCTAGAAGATAGCATCTCTCGATTTCATCGTCTCATTATAGGTAAGTGAATTAAATAATTCAGCATCGCGAGACTCAATGATCTGGTTGGATTCTAGATAAAGAAAACTCTGAGGCTCTCACTCTTCTCAGCGTAGCCTAGAAAGATCGTCTTTGTAGTCCTTGTTTTCAACTTATGAATTTTGATGTCCGAAAGTTTCACATAAACCGTACACTCTCATACTTAAATAACATTCAAGTTGTGTCCGAGTTTGAGCAATAGTTTATGAGGAGTTACTTATGATGACTCTTTTGAGAAGATCTATACTTCGTTTCATCTACTTGATCAATTCTCTTACAATCTTAGTCTCAACACATCACATTTCTCTATCTCCTTACCCATATTTGAAAATAAAACCTAGACTAGACATTTTGTTTATACTTTTATAATGAGAATAATCATTTACAATTAACATGTCCTAGTTTATTGTGTCACAACTTAAGATAATAACCATAAATAGAGACTTCATAAATACAATTACTAGGAGTTACAAATCGAAGTTTGAATATTCCTTCTATACAAAAAGCTTTTCTGAAGTATACTCCCTTGTAGGACATAAATATCCGACCAACATTGATATCCATCCTCAAGTCTGCGTTGCACAACAACCTTCCAGAAATCAGGTTCTTTACGACTGCAAGTACATGTTTCACATTCTCTAGTATAAGTGACTTCCCCGAAGTCACCTTCAGCATCAATATCCTGATTTCTAGTACTTCAGCTTGCGTCTTCCCCGAAGCTAGTATCCAGAGGACTTGTATGAGAGTCCATAGTTGAATCATCAGTCCTGGTTCAGTCAGAACATACTCCATGTTCACAAGTTGAATATTCAAATTGATCTTTCTCTTCCAATTATTGTAGTGTTTTCCATCAAACTTCTCGAGTTTGTGAAAGCTACTATCTAGAAGACTTGTAAGAGAGTCCGTAGTTGGATCATCAATTATTGTTTAGTCAGAATATGCTCCACTTTCACAAGTTGAAGATGTTGAAGATTCAGACTGATTGTTCTCTTCTAGTTATTGTAGTGCTCTCCATCAAACTTCTCGAATTTGCGGAAGGTAGTATCTAGAAGAGTTACATGAGTCCATAATTGGATCTTGAAGTGATTATTGTAATCTTGTGAAAAACCTTGAAAATATCGCTTTGAGATTGTTGTTTAAGCTACGAAAATTCTGTATAGGTCTTGAATAGACCAAGACCACGAAAGTAGTGAAATAGAAAGCAATCTTGTTAATCGTTCTTCCACGGAAGAACAAATAAAAGACAAACATGGAAGCTGTTGTCTTCTTATTTTAAGTAACTGAGATGATAGCAAGGTAGTCAAAGGCGCATTCTAGGCGCAAAGGGTCCATATCGTCCGAGGCGCAAGACACACTTAAGGCGTACGTCCGAGCGATGCGAGACGCAAATATATATATATATATATATATATATATATATATTCACATCAGATTTGTGCATTGATAAACCTGTGTGCTTCCAATTCCTCCCATATGTAGACAACTTTATTTAAACTACCAATTTTATACTAACATTTTATAGCTTAATGTTTGCAGGAACAATATACAAAAATAGTATACAAAACAATAAAAAAAATATTATACAAAAAAATATTAAAAAACTTCTTTCAGATTGTTTCCCTAGTAAAAGAAACTTTTTCCATGAAACAATATAAAAAAAGGTATTAAAAAACAGTAAAAATGCCAGGTAAGTAAAACAATAAAAAGTATTAAAAACCTTAGACTCACCAGAAGGAGAGAGAGAGAGAGAGATCGGCTCAACCTGAAGGAGTCATCGCCGTCAGCCATGTGTTTTTCTTCTCTGCTATTTTTTGTTGTAATTTTTTCTTCTTTTCCTGCTCTTTCCTTTTCTTTTCTGCTATGTTGATGAAGAGATTGGGGCTGTTGTTCTTTTTTGTTGGGCTAGTTCTTTTTTTCTTCTCTCGGTTCTTCAGAATTGTGCTATTTTTTTCTTTTCCTGCTATTCCCCCCTCCTTCTTGGGCCTATATAAATTAGCCCATGTGTTGATTTTTTTACAATATTTCAAGACGTGCCTACTATTTTACGTGCCTCAGGGAAATGTGCGCCTTACGAAACATGTCCGTTTGGAGAGTCCTGAGGCGCTGTCCCTGCGCCTAGGAGCAAGGCGCACCTTTGACTACACTGGTTGCTAGATGCCAGAACCGAGGTTCTTGAAAACTAGTGATGAAGAATTGTTGTTGCGGAGAAGATCCGCTAGCACTTGTTCTTGTTGCCACCGTCGCACTGCTGGGGTGGGTGATGAAAATCTCCGTTGCTTAAAGCGAGATTCGACCATTTCCGTCTCTTAGGAACCATCAATTTAGGAATAACTTCTGGAATGTTCAATATGTCACCGTACCTGACGTCGGACAATGTATTTGGTTGTTGTTGCTGGTACTTATTTTATATCTTTTTTTTGTCTTGTGTATTTACTAAGTACAAAATACAACCCTTATATAGGGGAGCCAACCTCCTAACAACGTGAATGGAAAAGTAGGATGTAAATCGTAATAAAGTGGACGATTACCAACAATAACTTCCTATAAATAGGACAATTACAAAATTGAACAAACCAAACGTCAACAAAACCGCGATAGCAAAACATTAGGCCTGCGTAACCAGCAATCTTGCGGAATCATAGGACATTGCGGAACACTCTGAACCATAAGAAGTCGCAAAAGCATGCAGAGCTACAACAATCGGCTGTGTTGCTTCCCGGTGTAACCGCATGCAACTACCATGCTTCTGCGGCATAACCGTGCCATCTCTGCGCCCGATGAGTATGTGTGAAGTACAAAGTGCGTCATCAAAGCGTCGCTTTGTGCTGGGCCTAGTTTCAAAGGGAATCCTTCCAATAAATGGTGACAAAAATAAATATTTATTGTGAAATTTGAACCTTGTCTAGTAGAAAAAAAATTTCCACTATACAAACCACTTAAGCTAAGATACCTTATCTGTATAATACAATAAATGATAGCTCAAATATTGAAATATACACACTTGGGGTTCCTCTATCCATTCTTCAAATTCAATCATCCGGATCAACAATCATGTTTTTCTTCTAATCTAATATAACTATAGGGTTAGAGTTAGATTTTTTTTCCTTGGAAATTTTAGGGATATTGAAATTTGGGATTGTGAAGAGGAATTTATTGATGTGCATGGTAGAAATGAATACTATATTTAGGCAATGGCCAAGGTTATATATACACGAATAATCGAGAAAGCAAATCTCCTACCCGAGGTGGGACTAAACTAGTATACTCTCTGTCACATCTCAGTACCTAAATACGGAGAACGTGGGTATGATTCAGCAAGCAGGTGCACTTCCAGCAACAGCGGCAGATGCACTTCCAGCAGCAGCTATAATCACATGTGACCCCAAAATCCAGCAGCGAAAGAAAAGAACACTAGCAAAAGAATGGAAAAAAAAAACACTAGCGAAAGAAAAGAACAAAAAACCGCAAACAACAAAATTGTAAAAAAAGAAAAAACATTTGCAAAAACGAAGGAGGAGGAGAAGGAGAAGAACACATAATCTGCATCTATTGTTTTCACTTAAAAAAACCCTCAAAAGAAACGGCAACAACCATCAAAAGAAGAAGTTGCAACAACAATAGCTGGAGGAGAAGGCGAAGAAGAAGAAGAAGAAGAAGGAGGAGGAGGAGGAGGAGAAGGAGAAGGAGAAGGAGAAGGAGAAGAAGATTACCCGGATCCGAATCTCCTGCAGCAGCTATCGGGTTCTGCTTTCTCCTTTTCTTTGTGTTTTTGCTTTTTTTTTTGAGAGAAAGTTGGCAGCCAGCCCATGTCCGCCTAGGCGGGCCTCTTGCTTCCCCTGGTCGCCTCTAGGCTCCACCGCCTGCCGTCGGATTTTCTTCTCCAGGTCGAGACGCTCCCTTTCTGACCTGCACGCCTAGGTGTCGCCCGTGACAACATAGATTAAACAAGAAGCAGAAATATATAACATATAAGATAGAGCAGTAAGACGTACTCGATGTTCTATCAAAATGAATATAAAGCTAGTTATATAAAATTGAAAGCTAGCACATTATCAAGTCATGCATGATCACATTATAAGCTACAGTCTAATATATACAATCATGCTATTAAAATGACTAGAAAACAAACTCCTGGAATACACGGGCTAAAGAGGTGCCCAACAGCTAAATGTCTCAAAAGAATCAAAATGATAACAGTGGTGGGAAAGAAACCCACTCAAGTCCCTTGGTGGTCATCCTCCTGGTATGCATTATCACGTGGGATTGACGGTAGATCCTCAGGCTTTGCTACTAAATTTAGCCAAACAAAAACCAGAGTGGTCAACCACTAATAGCAAGTACCACAAAAAAGTACGAATAAATAATGTAAAAAACCTAATTAAAAATACAGTACATAGTACACGAATCGTAGTTTAGATTCATAGTCTATCGTCGAGGTAGTAATCCATCCCTACACCAAACAAGAAAAATGGTTGAACTACTACACTGAGACAACGTACGTCCCTAAGTCTCTCGACATGCAATATAATACACATTCAGTGTTTTAATAGAGTTGACAATCAGTCCCTGTGACTTGCTATATAAATACTTGGATTATACCAGTTAATATGCAATACGGATTCGTCAATCATGCACTATCAAAAAAGGCTGGTTAAGATATACATATATATATATATATATTTGGAAGAAGGTAATTGTATTAATTAAATCAAAAAATTATAAATACAAAAGGGTGCGCTTTCTCTCTCATTATACTGACATCCTGCTCAATATTATGGATAATCCCAATGGTGGAAATCGCCGACCCCTCAAAGATACGATTATATATATATATATATATATATATATATATATATATATAACAGTCTACGGTACCCCTCTCAGGCGGTCATTGGGTTGGTAACAATATACTATAACAGCCCAACACTTGTATAGGGTAGTCAATTGGTCGGTAACATTATAAATGCCAGATATTGCGCTCTACATAGTAGATGATATACCACAGTATCTGGTGGCTGACCAGTAAGAATACACGAAATCAGAATCATTTTTCTTTCAATGATCTGTGTTTTATGCTAATTAATTAACCATACAATTTTCCTTAGAACCCGTGTCATGGACACAACTGTCCTATATGTTGTACCAAAGTACGGATATACTGAATGTGAATCCGCGTTGGTTTCCGAGGATTCCAACCTAGATTCGTCCTGAACGTAATGCAAGAAACCACAAAAAATCTTGATCTTAATCAATGTTATGATACTTACCTACTACACGACAGTGTTGCAGAAATCCGGCTAGGCGGCTGACTAGTCGGGAACTAGTTGACAATCGGCTGCCGCCGACTCGATTTGGCACCTAGGCGACGGGTCTAGTCGGCTGGCCCCAAAGTCGGGTCAAATCGGCCGACTAGGGGTGGTCGACAGCCTAACCGGCCCCTAGTCGGCTGACTAGGGCTCGTTTCAAAAACAAGGGGGTATGGAGAGAAACATCCGATCTGGAAAAAAATTTATTCTCTCAGAGTTGGAGTGAATCCGTACCCGCCTTGAGGAAGGGAGGATCCGTACATGCCGTAAGGAGGGGAGGATCCATATCCGCCGTGAGGAGGAGCAGATACATACCCGCTTTGCTTCCTTCCTTTGGGAGGTTTATTCTCTCCGCCACCGGAGGGGAAGGAGGGGCGGAAGGGAGCGGAGTAAGGGGAGGAGGAGTTGATGTCTGGGAGTTGTACATTGTTGATGACTCTGTTTTATATATAGTGATGTAACATGTGGAGTAGATGGAGTTGATGTCTGGGGATCACGTCGCTAAGCATCACTTCATGCCGTGTAAGCCTCATGGAGAAGTCCATTAGATTAGGTTGCTTGTAATATTAACGAAAAACAAATTTCCACTTCTTTCTTTCTTCTTGCTGTTTTCAACTTCTTTCTTTCTTCTTGCTGCTGTTTGCTGACATCGAGCTGCCCCTGCTGCTTGCTGCTTTTTTTAGGTTGCTTGCTGCTTTTTTATTTGCTTGTTCTGCTTTTTTTTTATTTGCTGCATGAAATTGGAGTGCAAAAATAAGAAACTGCAGTGCTAAAATATGATCCAACATTTTTTTTTGTCACTTTGGAGTTTGGGTAAAGATAATACTTTAATGACACACACACAATATATATATATATATATATATATATATATATATATATATATATATATAATCCAAACCGACTAATTCGACTAGTCCCCGATTTATCCCTAGTCCCCGCGAACCGACTAGCAACCGAATAACGATTTTTACAACCTTGCTACACGGGTATTTGCACAAGAAACAATATATACATAATAGCTATAACATGATTAGGTACCTCAATGCAATAACTAGACCACCCAAGGGAATCATGGTAATGAATAGTACAGATACAATGTAGCCAGATCATGAAAATAGATAGTTAGGCAACCAATCAATCACGATTTTTCAACATCTTTACCAAATCCTCAATTTCATGCATATCAAGTATATCAAAGTCTGGAATACTAAATACTATATTAATCCCAACACAGGTTTTTCTAGGCCCTACTTGATCATACAAAAATCATTAGTTAATCCGCAGGCTCTAGCAATTGATTAATCTTTAACACTCTATAGCAGCGAGATGGGGGTTCCGATGCGTACAGGGGTCGAGGGGGCATTTCCCCTTCTAGGGGTTCGGTAGCGGAGCCTCCGAAGGCTAATCAAAATTTCAGATATCGGTACTAAGAGACAATAGATAGGCACTAGGGGATGTTTCAGGAAAAGCCGTATGCCCACACGACGAAACGATACACAAACCAGGAGCTATCCTCAAAAATTTGCAACCCGCGTATATTATTCTGTATCAAAGAACAATTGTGGACTTGCTGGAAAATTGGGATGTTCCCACATCCTACTGACGGTATTTCGTCGGTACATCGACGGTATGCCGCTTGCACCGATACAGTACAGACAATAGGCTCAAGCTAAGGGGTTTTGGTTCCAAATCGATTCTAAACTTCTCTAAAATCTTTCCTGCAACTAAGGATGATTAGTATAGGGTTTCTACAACCTTTAGAGACCTAGATTTGAGATCAAAACATCAAATAGCAGTTAACAAGATTTATCCCTAGTATCCTCAGATTTATCTCCGTTTCTAAACCCATCTCAATCCAGAGCAAAAATTCACATTTCCAATAGAAAATACTCATCACAAATTATGAGAATTGAAATGAAATGCATAAAATTAAGCAACGAGAGTTTATAAAGAATTTAAATGCATAAAACATATTTTATCCATAAGTACAAGATGTACTTGCCTTGAAATCGAATGAGCTCCCAACTAGGTCTTCTACTCCTCCTCCTAGGTGGGTCTAGGGACCACTACCTTGGTCTCAAGACCAGCTCGAAGCTATGGGTTCACTTCTAGGTCAGCTCTAAGGAAGAAGGGAAGGCCACGATAGTGGAGTGTGAAATGAGTGAAGAGAGGAAAAATAAATTATATAGGAAAGAGAAAGAAAGGGGTGACCATTGGATGGGTGTCACCTCACTGATTCAGGGCATCCACCAATCAGAGCCACCCATAGGAAAAATAATTGTCCAATGGGCAAAGAGAGCACAGTCAGCGGTTGCTGACTGTGCCAGCAACTTGTGGTAAACCGGCAGTATACTGCCTGCAGAAAAGTTTTTGATTTCCAGTCTATACGTGGGACCAAATACAGGTCATGGCCTTGCTAATGGTTTGACTAGGAGTCTAGAGTGGTCTCCCATATAATTATCTTGCCAAACCAAAAACCCAAATTAGATTCCATAAGTCAGTCAATTATTTTAGACATGTCGATTGCCTTATGAGCGGTTTTCTGTACAGTTCTCGAGACACTATCAGAAAAATCATAATAAGATACACGGGTCAATTATTGGATACAGGTACACACTCAGTACAAGTACCGGGTACTGTATCGGTACTAGCTACAGGAAAAATACAGAGATGCAGAATACTGAACAAAATACATACCTGTATAAATATGGATATTTGGAACGGAGAATGACACACTAACACATCCTCAAACTCACGAAACTGATAGAACAACGTGAGTTTGACAAAGGAGTAATACAATGAACAAAGAGCATTCAACTACAATCGCCAATCAGCAATCAACTAAGTGACATGCATATGATTCTTTGTTTCTAGATTTAATAAGAAACTTCAGCATATACTAAACGATGTTTGATGATACTGTAGAAAGAAGCAGATTGTGGAAAGGAGCATAAAACGAAGCCATATCATGAGATATTGAGATTCTGAAGCCATATCATGAGATATTGAGATTCTGATAGGAAGTAGGGAATTGTGGTTTCTTATATGAAGTAGGAAATGGAATAAGTAAAGAAGGTGAAATTGAGAGAACCCTAGATGAGGTTATCTTTAATTTGCATTATTGCTATCCTCTTTAGCCTGTCATATGAGGTTTCTTTGTTAAAGTGCAATCACAAGGTGAAATAGGGTTGTCTTAGTGGGTCTTGAAATATGTTAATATGTTATATATACGTTGTGTCTTTGTTTAAAGGGTGCACTAGTCAATAGTCAATAATAACAAGTATGGTGTAATATTAGGTATGCTTATTGATAACAAAGAATTACACTTTGAGGATGCGTAAAGGAATCTTTCCTCCAAGTTGGAGCATGGGATAATTAGGTAGATGTTTGATTCTGAAGGGTAAGGTTTTCAATCTTTTTTTTCGTGTGATAAAAGGGTATAAAAGCTCTAACCCTATTATCAAGTTTTTTTTAGATAAAATGGTGGTAACAAGTCCCTAGACGAGTCATTAATCTTAATTAACGAAACAAGTCCGAGTTACAAAATAAGATTGCTCCAATTAGGTGATGAAAGATTAAAAAGTATACAGACAACCAGGAAAATAGTTGGAATGATTGAGCATGCTGGTGAAAGAATGCCAAAAATGTGTATATCTCTGTGAGCATGTTGAAATTCATCTGTTACTAAGATCCTCAGACTAAAATTTGAATATTTTGGGATGTTTCAGGTTTCTTTTGAGCCACCTTGCTTTTGTGTAGACTTGTTGCTTAGGAGTTTAAGAATTTACCATACCATGAGCATCATACGAAAGTGAAAAGAACTATAAATCTTTGTGAAGAAATTGTTTCTTGGAATGTTATGATGAATATGTGCTAAACTGTGTCTGCAAATGGTGATCTAGTTGAGAGTGGACTAGTAGCAAAGATGAGGTATTCAAGGCAATCTGGTGCAAATGCTCCATCTTAGGGAACATACTTTTACTTAGGCTGCTATGAACTTAAAACTGAAAGCTTACTCGAATATGAGTTCTTTATCACAAGGTTGGTTATCCCCAACAAATATTTGTTATCCTCGTTCAAAATTAATGACGAGATTTATTATCGTTTCTCGCATGTCTCGCGAAAGTCATAGGTACAAATTCCCCCAATTTGTGACCTACCATACGATCTGTTATATAAATCGGTAAATGTTCATTTCCATTATGAATAGCTATTGTATGGCCAATCATTGTGGGTATAACGGTAGATGCCAGTGACCAAGTTAATATTATTTCTTTCTCCTCCCTCATGTTGAGTTTTTTTTCAATTTTTCCCTTAAATGATTGGCTATAAAAGGATTTTTTTTAGTGAACGTGTCACAATTTATTCCTCCTATTTTAAATATTGGCATTCTATGTCTAATAGGTTTGGATAACCTTTTTTATTTTACTTTTTACCTTAGAGTTTGTCATAGAAATGAGTGGCCATTCCTTGCAACAAATCTCATCTTTTTTTTTTCAGACATCAACTAAAAACAATCACATCAAGGAACATTCTGAGGTTATGAGCTAAAAGTGTCTGTTCAGTCAGGTTGATTTTATCAAACAACAAGTGTACTGATGTTCTGTAGCCGCTCTCTTTTCCTCATTTTCCTAGACATTCCTAGACATGGAATGAAAACTATCATCAATGAAGAGGATGATTAACGCTAGTTAACACCTGGCTACACTGCATGGATGCAAATTGATCCTATATGATGGCTGTGTGTTCACATGAAGATAACAATATTGAGAAATATATACACACAAGCACAGAGTGCACAGTGTGCACACACATGCATGCAGGTGGGTGTAGAGGGTTTCCCACTCATTCTGGATTAAATAAGGGTCTATTAAGTATAGCCTGGCTGAACCACCATCTTTGAGGCTATATATATATAATCAACTAGAATAATATAAATTCTACTCAAGAATGTGAGAGGCAGAGAGGTAACGATCATATTTGTCCATTTTATCCCTACACATTCTCACCCAAATACATATAAGTAAGTACATACGCAAACCAAAACTTTGCTACATAAAATGTAGTCATCGATGTAATGCGATGCAAAGTATATCATCAGAGTCACAACACACTGTGCGTATCAATCCTTAGATCAATACTCATGTATGGTCTATCAACATGCCATAGTTCTCTTCAACTCCAGCATAACATGTATTCTTTGGGAATATTAGCGACCCATGAATATATATCTTTTTTTTTTTTGAATATTTGTTTTGCTTAAACTATGGCATGACCTAAAAATTATACGCAGTAACTCATAACACAGAGTATGTGATATCATATAGTATGTGTGCAAACTGTGCTATCGTAAAGTACGTGTAAATGTTCATAATGCATGTCGATACTGAAAACAAACCTGATTTGGATGATTACATTGTAGGTTTTTTGTTGGACAGTCTAATATGCTCAATATGACTTTTAAGCAGTCAGACTTAACCCTATTCATGTACAAACTTCACTTAAAGATGAAGTAAACTTGACTTACATCACTATAGCAGACACTAATATTACCATTCCAGTTTATTAGCTTTCACGTATACTATACTATTAACCATCAAGTGCACATTAAGGTATAGTTGCTATACTCAATACTCTTCTTGGTTTAGTGAATAATGAGGTGTCACCCCCAACTAACCCTTGATATCAGTAGTACTGAGCAGTCTAAGTAGTGCAGTCCGGAACTCTACGTCATGTGAGCAGTCCGGAACTCTACATTTTTGCTGATTCAGAGATGGATAAACACTCGTCTTTCTTGTGACGTTTGCATTGACATGCCCAGTCACCTGAATGCTAACACTTTATTGCCTAACTACTATCTCATGCCTCATGGACATAGCGAGTGGATAGGGCGAGTCCTACTGAATCCCCAGATGCGCCTTATTATTATTATGCATAGTCAAGTTCTTATAACAGTATTAGAAGGTAAATGAGCAACTTACACTTTCAATAATATTGCACTATCATGTGAAGTTTTGAGCTGGTTTACTTTGGTGTTTTTCCTTTTTGCAAATACATGTACATGCACATGGTTGTATGTATGTATACTTCCGCGCATATATGCATGCCCACATAGATCTTAGTATTCTTGTATCTTGTTCGTTTGGATACATTGATTCTTTGTGCTATACTAATTTTAATTTTACTAGATTCTTGAAAATAGTATCATCTTCCATCTGTGTTTCACTACTATACTCTTACATGTGTTTATTTTGATCCATATGTCGATTCTTGAGTTAGTTTACTTGTTATGGTTTCATGTATTTTAGTTACTCGACTAGTAAAATTAATGTAAGTCGACATCCAACATCTACAGTTCTCTCATATACTCTTACATGTGTTCCTTTGTGCGGAAAATAAAAGGGCTACATTGCTACATGATGAGATAATTTTATTATGGCTTAATACCTTAGAATATATATTATATATAGCTTGCAAAAGTAATAAAGACAAAAGTTGATAGCTAGTAAGCTTGCCTATCAAGAAACTAAATAAACCTATTTTATTTTCTACTCTCCGGTAAGCTGGAACTTGGTGAAAGCAAGTCCAATTTAGAAAGAGTGAAAAGAGAGAAACTAGAAATCATTTAAAAGCAAAGATCGGAGCTTCGAAAATGAAAAGAATCTCGAAAGAAGTCAAAAGAGTGTCGGGCACAACTGAAGAAATTATGGAAAAAATATCCAAAGAGAGCACGAAAGAGTATGAGTTGCGATCATCCACGATGCACAAAAATGATTTGTCGGCAAGTGGGTTCTCTACAAGAGCCGCCGCACGAAGACGCTCTGCTAAAATAGTTGTCGGTACGTGGGTGCTCGAGAAAGACGCTCGGTAAAGAGAGTTGTCATGGTGCAAGCGACCTCGACAAGAGCCAATGCATAAAGACACTCGACCAAGAGAGGAAAAACAAACAAACATCGTTTGCACGATAGCGATGCCAAGTGACGAGATGGGTGGAGTTTAATACTCTCCCTTAAGTTGGTGAGAAAGAATGCTAACTTGAACAAGTTGCGGTTGCGCATATTTGTACGATGGGATCTACTTTTTTTACATACCTCACTTTACGTCACCACAAGCTAAAATTAAAATTAAAATTGACATAAAAGTAATAGAACTCGCCAGAGCTTGAAGTGATGTTGCATCATAGACATCGCTGAGTGGGTAGGGAGTTGTCGTCGCTGTTGATTGGGCGGCATGCCAATGTGAGGATTGTTGGACTGGGTTAGCAGCTCGGGGTTGGGTCGTCAGTCGATAGACGACTGAGCAACTCGCAGTAGTCCTTAAGCCTCCACAAGAACTTGTTTACATGAGAAAATCTCAACCATAGACTGAAATGAGTATATTCCTAAACTAAAGGAACTATACTTCCTAAACTAAAGGAATGATCTCAACAAATGATCTCAACAAGTGATGCAGCACATTGACATAGGCATCGCCGAAGAAGACAACCAGATCGTCAGAGAGGAGAACAACAATCGAGGATTACCTAGAATAAAGTAATTAGATTTCAAAGAGAAGCCTTGATCTAGCAAAAGTTGTTGGTCTGGATGGCATGGCTGGAACCTCGAGTGTTCTGGAATGGTCACCGGTGTCGTCCATGTCGAGGATAGAGAAGAAGTGATCGTCCGATCACATCGTGAGATCCAGAACCAAGTCAGAAAGCGTCGTCATTGTTGTCAACTTTGGCGACTATTAAGAGGAGTCTCGAACCAGATCTGGAATAGTGGTTGTCTTCGAGCTAGAGGAGTCTCAAACCGGGAAGAAGAAACTGCAACGGCTAGGAGATTTTTACAGGCCAAATCTGGTTGGATCTTCGCAAAAGTGGTCAAGTAGAGGATCTTGAGTTAAGCTTGATCTTGTCGTCTAGCCGTCGTCATGATTGTGAGTAAGAACCAATAACCATAGTGTCTATGTGTCGCAAATCATAATATATCAGAGGAAGGGGATCTTCATCTGCATAGGTGATCGTCGAAGGAGCTTTGGTGGTGCAGGGAGGTCCAGAGCTCGAGCAGGCACTTGCTCTGACCATGGAGGGTAATCTGGTCGGCGTTTGCTCGTCGAGGCCAAAGGAGGGGATCGGTGGTGATGGAGATGATGATGATAATGGGAATGTAACCAATGCTGCAAATGGTAAACTATAGGAGCCGAAGGCTAGGGTTAGAGTTGGGGAAGAAAGGAAAAGGAGGCTGCTACACTAGTCTAGGGTTTTCTTTTGAGAAAAAGAAAGAAAAGAAAAATAAATGGTTAAGATTGATTGGGGAATTAAGAGCAAGGGCCATGATCGCCCCTGCTCTAATACCATGTACAAAATAAAGAGGCTACATTGCTACTAAATGGGATAATTTTATTATGACTCAAGGCCTTAAAATATATAGAGCTTACAAAAATAATAAAGACAAGTGGCTGGCTATTAAGCCTGGCGATCACTAATGGACCTATTTTATTTTCTACACTTTGTTTTGATCCACATCTTGATTCGAGTTCGTTTACTTGTTTATGGTTCTCCATGTATACAAGCAATAATTTTGATTTAAACTGTCTGGAACTTGCGCTTGACTTTTTGAAAGGGGACAATAAGTTAGTTTTTGGTATACTACTTTCGTCACTGTGTGGATGACAGCATAATTTTGTGTTTCTTTTATTATGCTGTCCACCTCTTCCTTTATACAGATTCTCATTTTTTTCATCATTAATTGAGGTTCAGTATGATATTTCTTTGTGGCATTCTACCTAATCCCTTAGTCCGTTGCAGGTGTATCTGTATGGTGGTCATGTAACATCTTGGAAGAATAACCATGGAGAGGAGTTGCTATTTGTCAGTAGCAAGGTATGATACTTCTTTGTGGCATACTATAATCACACTCTTCATATCCATTGGATGAAATATTAGTGTATTGTTAGATGAGATGACTTCATCTTATCAAAGCATTTTCTTATAACAGTAAATTTAAAAATGAAGGGAAGCAATATGAATATCATTTTCACCATGAAGCAGAAATCCAAGAATGAATGGGCACTGACCAGATTAAAGAAACTTTGACACAATTAAGAAACCAGAATGAACGAGACGAGGACAACAAAAAGTTTATCTGGAACGAAAAACCTAATTCTTCTACTAATAGATGGAAATATTGAGGGATTTACAGCTAAGCTTTGGTAGAAGGTACATAATCATGCACTTCATATCAAAATGATGACATTATATCCTCTATAACATGAGATAGTCTAAGCATTTTTTTAACCTATTTAAGTAGATAATTGAGGGCAGCACTTTTAGGTTATACTCCGTATGTATCATTCTCACTAGGAGCAGGCATTAGTTCTGGATCTGGAGATCTTCATTTGGGGAGTTTCCATTGAATGAAGTAGATATCTATGAAGTGAAAGGTAAATAACTGTGAAAATGAAGCATGAGGCTGGATATTGGAGGAAATGACAGTAGCATAGCTTTATCATAAATAAAATGTTGTTGTTGTACTCAAATCAGAGAATTGGTTGTAGTGCTATGTATGTTCAAGGGAATTGGAGTGATATTGAAATATTAAGAAAAGGGGTACTTTTGAGTTATCTACCAATTATGGGAAGACTGAGGATGAAGAACGAATGAAACAATATATAGAGAACTAACAAGGACTAAGCCTCCCACCTCATCAAAATTGGATAGCCTTTGCCCAAGGATTCTTTAGTAATGCTTTGAAAAGGGGATAGCAATGGGCTCTGTACAAGAATTTCTTACAATGGCTCTGAAGAATGACAAAAAAATTCTTTGCAATTATGACCTAATGCTAGTTTTTAAAAGCTTCCACTCATAACTTTAAATCAATTATAATGCTTTTAAAAGTGTTGAGAGTCTGATGCAGTCCAAATTTGGATATCTGTCTATATTTGATGGTATCTTTGAGTTTTATTTGAGGATAAGGTTAATAAGGTACATCTGCATTATTTGTTTTTAACCAGTGTTATAGGATTAATTATAGGAATGAATAAAGTAGATTTGCGTTAATTGCATATTTACTTAGTTGTTTGCTTTAAACTTCTACTTTTTTTCGCAAGTTTTTTAAGCCTATAAAAGGCTAGAGTATTGTAGTCGAAAGATAGTTTTATTTGTTTATTATTGAATCTTAAGGCTTTTATATTATCTTCCCCAAAACCTAGTTCTATCCCTTTCTCTACAATGCTCACGTTATCTTGTGGTAAAAGGTTGGCATGCATTAGAGTCGGATGGCTCATATTTTAGTTACAGGAAGTATGTATATCCAGTGCAATATTTTCTTTAATAAATCCGTTCATTAGAAAATTTTCTAAATACATTCTTTAGTAAATTGTGTATCCTCCCATGTTTTTTTCTCATTTCTTTCTTCTGCATGTAAACTGGTTGTTATTGTCGCTGAATTAAAGTCTTATATCTTTATTATTATCATCATCATCCAAGCCTTAATCCATGAGAATGGGGTCGCTAAGGAGCATAAGAAAGCTCCATACAAGATTTGACAATAAATTATGACTGGCTGCTGACCTGAAGTCAACCCTTTGTGTTGGTGTCAAATTATAGCCAAGGTAGCTATGAGCATATGAGGGCAATGCCATAAAATATAGGTGGCTAGAGGGCAACCAAAGAGCACCCTCCAAGTTCCCTAGGCTATATACTATAAAGAGTCTAGACGAAGAGGTAAGAGGATACAATTTGCTATAGGAAATTGCGTTCTTCTCTATGTCACGTTATGCCAAAGAGTGAAGGAATGACAATCCCAAAGACTTTTAGCTTTATGCTTCGATTTATATTTTTTGATACCTAATTCTTATAGTTTTAAATAACACTTTTTCATTGGTAAAATCAAAGTGCATGTGCTTCTTTCTTTCTTTCTTTCTTTCTTTCTCCTTTACATCATTTAGGTTCAGTGAGACTTCTTGCTTTTGCGCTAGAGTTGTTTAATTTCAACCTGCTTCTCACCACTGTAATCTAGTTTATAGTAGATTTTTGTAATACACTCCTACCTCTTCAGACCCTGCAAAAAATTCTTTTGATCCTCCAGCATTGTTTAATGCTTGTAGGATGATATCTGGATTGTGAAATGACAAACCTGAAAATTTTATGCCCCTTTCAATTTTTCATCCAAAACATAATTTGAACATATCACGCATTGTAGTGAGGTGCTTCTTAGTTGTGCCAACCCAACATTGCTCCGTCTTTGGCAATGTTTGTTGTTACTCATGGATACATCTTGGTTAATAATTAAGGGGTTTGAGGTTTGTAAGTTGACAGATTTTGGAGTCATTAATTATTGAAAGGTGTTATGTGTTTCATGATATCACGTTAACTTCCTGAAAATGGCACCTTTGTGAGCCCTTCATCACCTTTCATTCTAATTCTCTCGCATTTCTTGCTCCTATATGTTCTCCTTTATCCAACTTTATTAGTCTAATCATATTTTTCCTTTTCCTTTGTCTTTACATATACTTTGTATATGATAATATGATATCTATTCGATATGATATTGTTGCTAGTGAGATCTGAAGTTTACTCTCTTTATCCTCGTCTTATTGGCATGAACAAATGTATCCGACTCAATCTTGTCAATTCTGTAAGTCACTGCACACCGCTATCTCTTTACACCACTATCTTTTTTTTTACTGATGATGATCATGAAATCATCATGATGTCTTGGAAAAAGTGATTGGAATAGGAATGCAGAGATGTTAACCGAGTCTGTATCAGTCCATCTAAAGTCTAAACTCCTTTTCTAAGCAGCTATAAGCAAGAGAGGGCTTTGTTGTAGAACATTGACTATGATGCATGGATATGTGACAATGGGCAGTACCCATAGTCTCTAGGGATTCAATATGAATGTTTCCAATATTGGGCATATTTGAATTAGATATGTTATTTTCTATAATGATGTGGAAAATGTAGGCATAAAAAATTACGAATCTAGAACAAATGGTTGAGCATTGCCAGATACTTTTCTCTATGTTGCTGTAGAGGCTGCTGCACACCAACACAGATGATGCTGGACATCATGGGAGAGTTGGAGAAAAGGAGAGCAGAAGGGAGGTGATAACCGAAAGGTATAATCCTTATGCTAACAAAAAACAAAAATAGGCGACAGTCCGAGATTTTTAAGGGAGGTTGGGTTAGATTAATTAGTAACTTGAGATGATCCACTCTTTTATATTAGGAAGGAATAGGTTAGGATGATCCCTCTTTCCAGTCACTGCACATCCTCGCCTTGTCTCCCTCTACCATATGATGTCCAGCAGCAGCTTGAAATGCTGTAGCTAATTGATAGATAACATAATTCATAACTTATACAAAGTTGACATGAATGCTGTACGTATTTGAGTGTGTTCTATTTAGAATTTGACAAGGCTCAGTGGTTTCAGTTATTTAAATGTTTGCATATTAATCCTCTGCACTTGTTCATATGTGGTTGTCTTTACGTAGTAAGCTTTTTTTATGTAGGATAGAAGAATTATTTTTTCTAAATCGTTAATTATGATTTGTCTTTCATAATTGTTTATTTAGAATTTTTCTCTGTCCATCCAGGCTATTTTCAAGCCTCCAAAAGCGATACGTGGGGGCATCCCGATCTGCTTTCCTCAAGTGTGAAAGTTTCCAATTTATTCTTCCAAATGATAGTGATGCCTATTACATGCTAATGATCTTCATCTGTCAATTTGTTGTGCATATGCAGTTTTCTTCCCATGGATCTCTTGAACAACATGGTTTTGCAAGGAATAGATTTTGGAGTATCGACACTGATCCACCACCACTTCCAATTAACAATACCTACAAAACGTTTGTTGATCTGATTCTGAAGCCATCTGAAGAAGACAGCAAGATCTGGCCTCATAGGTTCGTTAAAAAAAATGGACATTCAGAGGATTCAAAATATTGTTTTTTTTTTCCTAGAAATCCTTCTAGATTTAGACTGGATTTTGCATATTTTTGGCTTTTTCTGCTTTTTTTCTTCTTATGGGAAAGCGGTCCAAGGCTCTTTGGTAACAACAGCTTATCAAACAAAAAATGAAAAGTTAGTTCCATTTAGGGGCAGCTTTTGACAAGTCTGCCACCTGCTGCCAAAGCAGCTTTGCTATGGGCTTTTGAGAAGCAGCAGCAATCCCAAACCAAGCATTAACATTCTGTCCGAATCTAGCTTATTTCGGACTGTAGATTGTTTATTTAGTTAAGTAGAGCAAGTACTTGGATATTTAACTGACCTGCTTGAATTACGGATGGAGTCACACAAACTTGAATTGAGTTCGTGAAAAAGGATTGGCTTTTCTAATGTTAAGAGTAAATTTTTGCCATTGCAGTTATGAATTTCGTCTACGGATTACCCTTGCTCCTGGAGGAGATCTGATGCTTATATCTCGCATAAGAAACACTAATCTTGATGGAAAGCCATTCTCTTTTACATTTGCGTATCATACCTACTTTTCTGTTTCTGATATAAGGTGTGTAAACTGATCCATTTCTTTGTATGCTTGAAATTTGTTATGTTTCTTTTGAATTTAAATGAGAACATTTGTCATAATGATAGTAAATTGTGCTATCTTAATATATTAAGTCATTCAACAAATCTTTGCTTAAAATGCTGTTATTTGAGAGAGATTTTTAAAAATCCCCAAGTTCTGGGTGAACATTTATAGAGTTTTGGAGATTTCTGGAGTAATCTTGTCACTCGATGTATCTTTCAAATGAATTTGACTGTATTATGTTAACAACAAATTTTAGAGATTTAACATATTATATTCAATTTTCTAATTGAACAACCCACATTTAATATGGATTTTCTTTTCCCTTCTCAAATCTATGAAATGGTTTTGATTTTGTTTTTTATTTTCCATATCTTTTATAATTCATTTTAAAAATACTATACTGTTCTAAGACCAGCACTACCAGTTGAGATTGGCAATGAATTTTGAAACCATGAGGATTTTACATGTACTGCCAACTGAATATATTTTTGAACAGCTTCATTTTACAATTATCTTAAAGATGTGGCTTATAGCTTTTGTAGGAAACAGGGACACTCCAACACCATTGCCTTCATGTCTCGGCAATGGTAGAATATACCAAATCATACACAGATATGTTCAAATTGGTTCCATGTTCGTGTTGTGATATCAGTATTGTGTCATGTATGGCTATGTCTGTGCAACAAGAACAATTCTTACTTTACAAATATTTACCATATAGGCGGTATGTTTTCTCTTTTGCAATGATGGCATGCAAAGAAACTTTTTCTGTTATCTGACTTCCTGGAAGTTTCTTATATCTATGTCCATGCAACTTTGAGGTGTCTTATCTTTTTCTGCATTGTGTAACTTCCTGATGAATTTTTATTTTATTTTATTTTCAATTAGTGAGGCGTGTTAGCTGGGATGCATCAGTGTTGAGTTAGGATTCTTTAAACTCTCCCAAGTTGGCATTCCTATTTGTTATAGATTATCATTTAGCAAATTATGTACTGGTCCTATTAATTTCTTTTCGAAATTTATTTTACCTGCATCTCAATATCAAATCAACTTAAACGTTCCAGTGAAGTACGTGTAGAAGGATTGGAGACCCTAGATTACATTGACAACTTAGAAGAGAAGGAGCGTTTCACAGAACAAGGAGATGCAATTACTTTCGAATCTGAGGTAAGGAGATGCATTTGCTTATGTCAGCTTGTTCTTTGCACTATGGGTGCTAACAGTTTCCGTGGGGGGGAAGTTTGACAAGATATATATGGGCGCACCGAACAAGATTGCAATAATTGATCATGAAAAAAAACGAACGTATGTTCTGCGAAAAGAGGGACTACCAGATGCTGGTAATTCAGTTACTACTGTGTTCCTATTATCTTTTCTATTAGATGAGAAGTCTAGTTCTTACAAATATCTTGCAATCAAGCTTCTTAATGTAATTGAGGATTTAGGGATACAATACTAGGGAATTTTATGGATAGAAAATGTACCCCGTATATTTCTGGCAAATTATTGTTGTTCCTTTTCTCTGTAGTGGTGTGGAATCCTTGGGATAAGAAGGCAAAAGCTATGGCTGACTTTGGGGATGACGAGTACAAGAACATGCTGTGTGTAGAGGCTGCAGCTATTGAAAAGCCCATCACTTTGAGGCCTGGCGAGGAATGGAAAGGAAAGCAGGAGTTGTCTTCTGTTCCTTCCAGTTACTGTAGTGGGCAGTTAGATCCTCAGAAGGTCCTTATGGGTTATTAGAATAGTATACTTGATGCACAATCTGTACAGGTAGATCTCTCTGGCCATTTCCTAATAATACAATTTCAAGTGGTGGTGTCTTTCCAATATTCATTATCTTGTTATTGACACAAGGGTTACATGCTGTTGTATTTTAGTATGATTAAATTTTTTAGGCAATAATCTGTGTTTTTTTTTATCATCATAAATACACATTAGCACTCGTGCTCAATCCAGTCGCAACTGATCTTTACAAACATACAAATATTCTTGCAATTCGATGCAACCTATGGTAACAAAATGAATTTTCCTATAATATCAAATCAGTTGCCGCTGAAAAGAAACCAGAGGAAACAATAATGCATTTTCCTATAATATCGAATCAGTTTAATCAATGGCTCAAAACTAAGATTTAGTGGGCAAGTTAAAACTAGTGAGCCGTTTTCGTTTGGAGACCTTAGAATAAAGCTTTATATAAGATGTATGAACTTGAGTCAACGCTCTTGCACATTCTTCTCAAGACATTCCAGCAAGACAATGTGGGAAGTATAAGAACTTCATTTAAGGGTAAAAAAATAAGAAGACAATAGAAAAGATGCTTAGAGAAAAGTTCAAATGAAATTATTATCAACAGTTAATAGATATGCTTCTGTTTTATGTGGAGCCTTGAAGCAAATGGTACTTCCTGACTCACTGGGATGCAGAAATAGAAGGTAAAGCATAGGAAGGCTAGAATGCCAATCTTTGTGCTAATCTTTTGTTGACTATTAGAAAAAATATTAAGCTAGGATGCATGAACACTCCAAAGTTCGGTGCCGTCTGGGTCACGTCAAATGTACTGGACAGGGCACGTTCACTCGGGAATCTGCTAGGACATGCAGAAATATGTACCGTCTCTGTAGCATGTCTATATTATCTTGTTTTGTATTCATGTCCATTCAACATAGATACCAAGTAATTCTGGCATTTGTCCTTGTTCTGAAATAAGATTACAATCAAATACTATAGTAGAAATTGTAGGAGATAATTATTAATTTTTTTGTATATATTCTTTGTTTAGTTCCATGTCAGGAAAAACTTATAGGAAGGTTGGCACCCGCTCTCCTGTATATTGTATTCTCCTTCTCCTAAATGAATCAAGTATAATGTTGTTGAGCCAACTTGTCATGATGGTATTAGAGCATGGTTCATTTTGGACCAGTAGCCTAGCCCCCATCTTCCTAAAACCCTAGCCCTCTCCATATCTCCCCCCTCCCCAAAACCCGAGCTCTCTAGTCGTCGTCCTCATCTAGATCTCAAAACCTATCTCAGATTCCCAATATCTCTGAAATCTCCCAAACCCTAACCTTCTCCACCAAACCCAAACTCATCGCCCATCCAGTCATCCACCACCCCCCCTGCTCCCGGTCCTGATCCGATATGACGATATCGCCTGACATCTACGCTCCAACTTACCAGGGAGTGTAGGAGATAGTTATTATTTTCTTGTATCTATGTCAAGCGATAGTTACTTAGTTCCATATTTGGAAACTTCTAGGAAGGTTGGCACACCCTCTCGTATATATTGCACTCCTTTCCTTTGATGAATTAATCCACTATTGTTGAGCCAACTTCTCAACAGAAATAAAGGATATAATTAAAATCCCATGAAGACCTCAATTGAAGTTCTGTTAACTCCTATATGTTGCATGATTTTTGTTTATTCGGAATTTTAGCAATAATCCTTTTCTTTATTTCAGTTTATAACTAAAGTTGTGTGTGTAATGATCTGCTAGTTCAGGTAATTGTTAGTTGTGCATTTAAGTGGAGTCAATGAACTCTGATCAGAGTTGTGTATCTTTAGCAATAATCCTTTCTTACACTGTTTAATTTATTAAAATACTGTTGTCATTGTTAGTGTGATCCTCCTGATCTTCAAGCAACTCCGTGATTGTTCATATTTGCAGGCACATATTGTTGCAGCTACTGGACTTCGTGCTTGGCACAGCAAGTACTCATCCGTTCTCTTAGTCTCTCATTTTCTTTCTTTCTTTCTCTCTTTCTTTTCTTTTTTCTTTCTTTCTACATCTTTGTCCTTTAAAGCTCAAGGGGGGATCAGAAACAATGTCTTCTCCCTAATAATAATGTGACCATATGTTGATAAAAAATGTCTTATGGAGGACTTTTGGGCCCAGCACTGTGCATGTAAGAATGACTCATTTACTGCTTCTTTCCGCAAGTAAACATGTCAAAAAGAAAAAGTACAGTTCCATGTGTTGAGAGGCACGTAGAGGATCTACTGATCCATTTGGCTTATCCATATTACGAGTTCCTTTAAGAAATCATTTGGTGATTAACTGCTAGGCATCATAAACATCGCCCTGTTATGACTGAATCTTCGATGATGCCTTGTCATATAAGCATCATTTCTTGCCATTTAGCTTCTCCATGAACTTTACATTCAACCCTTGAATTTGCTTAGCAAAATAACTACTTAATTAGGCCTTTATTAAATACGCCTATGAAGAGAAGAGAAATAAATTGACTTCTCTTCTATAGTAATCCTGAGTTGGATGCTGCTCGTGTTTAACCAGGAAGAATGTCGTTTGGGGGTGGCCAATCGGTTTTGTAGCTGGCGGAAGTTATTGGAGAGGTTGATTTTATGAACTCTCTCTCTACCTTAGGGTATCAACAGTGGAAGTGTTTTCAAGTGCTATATTATTGTTTTAGTCAAAATTTGTAGCACGTGGAAACTACAATGAGCACTTAACCACACATGAAAATGTTAGCAAGTCAAGAGACTCCAAATTTCAAGTGGATAGTAACCCAATTGGGTCCACCAAAATGAAAAAGAAAATGAAAAAGAAAAAAAAGGTATTAATAAAGGAAAATGAGGAAAAAGAAGAGGAAAAAAAGGTTAATTTGTAATATGAATTTTGTGTGTTATTTAGAGTGTTATTGTGTACCAATATGAAAATGATATTTCAAAAGTATTAATTTACACGATTTCTAAACAAAATTGGAATATGGTACTGAGTGGAAACTCTCAATCTCATGTGCTCTCTTGAAGGAGAATATCATGCACATTATTTCATATGGAAATCAGGTTTCTACTCATCAATTATGCATTTGTCATGCCATTCTCCATCTACTATAGTACTGCTAAACTTTAGTCCACGAATTCCAAGGATTGCAAGAGAACTTCATCCAGCTCTATCAACCAGTTCGTCTATGTCATGATCATGGAACGCAGGTTTCATCGATAGTTACCATCTCCGAAAATAATAGTAACTTGTAAATCATGATGTATTGGTAATAGAAACTACTAATTATTTTGACACTATTACCAAATTGATCATATAAAGGATGTTTGGTAGATATGCACATGAAAATTGGAAAACTATATATATACATATGTTTGATAATGATCATTTTTATTACTTGAGCTGAAGGGTGAACTTGGTGACATACTGCTCTAAGCTAATATTTATTTCTTCGAACTCCCTTCAATTGTGGTTATGTTGATACTCTCTCAGAGCCCCTCTGTGCGGTCCTGTTAGACCAGATTGGCAGCCTCCAGATTGATCGCTTCCTCTGATCGGTGACCACCTCCTTCTCTGATCTCTTCAGCATCTCCCACATCACTTGCACATCTTGGTAGCCGCATGTCTGCACATCATTATGGAGTTTGAGAATCGCACCCCCTGTAAAACCTGCAAAGTAGCGGCAAGCTAATTACTTGAACCAATAAGACACTACTCTCTACTGGACACTTGATGCGAAACTATTTGACAGTATCATACATGCTGCTGGGCTAGGAAGAACCAAAGCTGCAAAAAAAAAAGTTGTGTATCCGTATCATGTCTTTTTCGTGTGGGACACTGTACATACACTCCAAAATTTACTTAGGACACCGCAAAAACAGTTATATATATATTTTTTGAACAACCTTTTTTTATTGAATTGAAGCAGATGGGTTACAAGACACTAAAGACTACCAGAAAGACGTAATACTTCGCCCAACAGTGAAAAGAAACCGGTTTAAAACCTGTGACCTAGGACCTAAGTTTTACCGATTTGGTACAGGAAGAGGAAAGCCTAAGTGTCATGAGTTGATGGGGGACGACTCTGTGATAGTTATTAGCCCTCCTGGACTTTGCGACCTCCACTACCTACTTCCCGGACAGCTGCAGCTTAGTCACCTCGCTTGGAGGGAAGACGCCTGATCAACGATCAACCAGTAAATGGAATCTGATGACAGCTCGGGAGGAAGGAGTCAGGTTCTCCACCCCAGAGCCTAGGATACAGATGACAATTCGGACTTTGGGATCCAAACCCTCCAAGTCTAGTCTGGAGTTGCTGACCTGTGGCGTAACACAACCCTCTTCACCCTCCCTCGACACGGAAGATAACTCCAACTCGGCACGCTCTACCTCGTCCGCCCAATTGGGATAAATATCACTCCTCTGGACGCCCCACGTCCAGACGGAGGGGGATGGAAGAAACTGCCCCTCCTCTACTTCCGACAATGAACCGGGATAAAGGGCATAAGCAAAACCTCATGATCGTTCACTGATCATTTCCATCCCGAGACGCGTTCCACCGTGGAATCCCTCCCATCACGAACCAAACTCTCGGCTGCAGAAAGAGACCCTCCTAGACCCGGATCAGAAGAGATCGACAGCCCCGCTTCCCTCCGAGTACCTGCCTCTCTCCTTCAACCAGGGACCGACAGACCACCAAATCCTGACCATCCCGAGGCTCCTGAAAAACTTTGTACGCCATGACCACCGTGCTCCCCACAATGAATACGGGTTTGGGGTTATGTTGGACGAACGAAGCGTGTTCCAGCGTGACCAATCCCTCAGCCAGTTCCCCGCCTGGACTAGCCCCCAATGCCGCCTCATCCGCTGACTCCTTCTCCAGGTTTTTATCAACCTCCATCTCCCTCCCCGAACTCTTGCTCCCAGAAGCACCGTTGTCCACTACCAAACCCTAAGCGGACTCGTCAGCAAGGGCCTTATAGGACTCTCCCTCCAAGGTACAATCAGCTAACAATGCAACTTCCGACGGACAAGACTGGATCGCTTTGCCCTTCCGAACACTGTCATCAATGGCTTTCTTAGCTTCCTGTGAGGCACCAACAGTCGCTCCCTTGCCCGCATTATGTTTGAATTTGCACTTGTCTTATTGATGCCCATGGTGTCTACAGTATGAACAATAAAGAGGAGGAGACTCATACCATATCGGTTGCCAGTAGCTTTGGCCATGGCCATTAGGGAGATTGATCCAAACATTCTTTTGAATGGGTTGAGTTACGTTCATTTCTACTAAAATTCTGGCTCTGTTGGGACGGGAGACCGTATGCGACGCTTCATCAATGACGAGCGGGTTCCCGAAGCACTCCGCGATGTTGAAGAGAACATGATGACACCCAAGAATAGACAGAAGTGTGAAGAGAACGCGATGTTGAAGAGAACATGACTTATAGACTTACAGCAGTGTGGAAGTAGATTAATTCCAGACAGAAGGGATCCTATGAAGGGACATGATGACACCCAAGAATTTTTCATAGTACCTCTTGTTGGGGTATTCACAGATACCACTTTGCGAGGATTGAGATAGCTTGTCCTCTTAACAAGGAGGCTAGTTTGATTGGAAGTTTAGCTCATCCGATGAACACGGAGGCTATGATTCCACTTTGTAGAATACAAAGATAACAAAAAAAAAAAAAATTGATTTTAGGGGCTGAATAGAATCACTTTGTTTCTTTGCTTGCTTGAATTTTTGTTCATCCACATTTCATTAACCATTTGCTTACATAGCTATATATATATGGCTCAAGATACATCAAGAGCAATGAACATGACTCTTAGTTTTCCTAAATACATTCATACATGCAACAATGAACTTGATTATTCCTAGATTCATTCATGCATAGATTCATCTAGACACGCAACAATGAATTTGGTTTACATTTTCAACAATGCCTCCCGTAAACCAAATTTGCTTTTGACTCCTAAAGCTTCAATATTTCTTCTGAATACTTGTCCTCCTAGAGGTTTTGTAAACACATCTGCAAGTTGATCTTCAGTTCTGCAATATTCAATGTTAATTTTACCTTCATGAACAAGTTCCCTTAGGAAGTGAAATCGCATGCGAATATGTTTTGTCCTTCCATGTAGGACTAGATCCTTTGAGACAGAGATAGCTGATTTGTTGTCACAACAAATTGTTGTTGGTCCTTTTTGCTTGAACTTCATGCTTTCTAAAACACCTTTTAGCCAAATACTTTGACATACTGTAGAAGATGCAGCAATATACTCTGCTTCTGTGGTAGAAAGTGACACAATTGGTTGCTTCTTTGAACTCCATGAAATTGCTCCGTTGCCAAGGTTGAAGACATAACCAGAAGTGCTTCGAGAATCATCAATACTTCATCCCAAATCACTGTCAGTAAAACCGACAAGTTTGACAGGAACATTAGCTTGATAGTAAATGTCATAGTCAGTAGTTCCCTTGACATATTGTAATATTTTTTTTGCCGTTTTCCAGTGATTTGAATAAGGCTTCTCCATGAACCGGCTCACCAGACTTACTGCATGTACCATAGTCAATTTCATGTTCTAAGCTAAACGATGCGAATCCAAAAAACGATACATGTACCATAGTCAATTCCATATTCTGAGCTGAACGATGCGAATTCAAAGAACGATGCATGTTCCATAGTCAATTTCATGTTCTGAGCTGAACTATGCGAATCCAAAGAACGATGCCCTTCGTATTGAAAACATCTGAGTCTATTGAGTTGTAGACCGATATGACACTCAGCTCCAAACTTGAAGTCCCTGAGGTTCTCGAACGCTTCATCCTTTGATTATGAGAAGATACGCGAACGCGTTTGCCAAGAAATCGTTGAAGAAAGAAGTGATAAACTTCATCACGGCTCTTTGTGGAGAATAGAAGTCACAGATATCTGAGCGTACCAGCTCCATAGAATCTGTACGTGTAGTCATCCGTCTAAACGGCTTCCTGACTACCTATGTCTGAACATAGCCATCACGTGTCCCCACCTCCTTACCCCCACATCTTGGAGATATCCCTGAAATAGACATATTTGTTGAAGAAGACATGTCTTGGTCAGATGCGTCACAACTCAATAAGAGCAATCTCTTCCTCAAGTCGAAAGTCCATAATCATAATATTGATCCCTAGATCTTCTGCTTGACACTTGTTCGCCATAGAGACCTTTTTCTTAGATACTGCTCTTCCTTGGTGAACAACTCTTTCACAGAGCATGTGTGGCCGATTGCACCATTGTTTACCCACCAGCCAGTAACCACACTTGATAACTCAACATTCGCAATCATAGCAACCAAGTTTAACTATACCTTGCTATATTGGTTTGAATTAGTTCTGCTTTCAAGCTCCAATTCCATCCATACGCCAAGTCTTGTCTAGAGCAGTGACCTTCATGCGCAAATTCTACCATGCGCCAGTCTTTCCATGAGCAGAGATTGTAGTGCCTCAAATCCCGATCCGACCGGGATGTGCACTATATAATTGGGCTTGTGGCTAGTCCGTCTGAGTCGTAGCTTAGATCTTCAGCATCTTCTTGCCACGGACGAAATGCGATGATCATTTCCAACTCATGGAAAGGCCTCTATTGAAACGAGTCCAATAGTTTTCGTGCTTGGTTGCTTGGTTTTCTTGATTGCCGCTTTGGGATTTTGATTTGGTGTTGCTTTCGATTTGCTTGGTTTTCGCTGCTGGTTTTATCGTTTGGAGCTTTGATTCTTGGGGAGTTCGGCAAGGAAGGATAGGCAAGATTTCTAATTGGTGCTCGTGCTGTGCAGGTCCGCGTAACTGACGTTTGATCGTCGCTAGGCGGGATTTCTTGTTTCAGCTACCTTTTTCCTTAACCAGTGAGTGGTTTGGACCCTTCTTTCCTACTTTTTCACGCCCACATCTCTAATGTTTCAAACGTTCACTCGATGATGCCCGGTTGGACGCCTAGGAAATCCTTTGCCACAATGCATGCCAGCCACTAAGAAAGGAACATGGAAATTGTAGACTAATTTTACTATATGCTTGCACACCTTATAACTTGAGTTTGTTTATAAAGGAATTGGTTGTTGGTTGCGGCCTAGTGCCTCGGATAGAGTTTGGACTATGGGATACCAAAATCGGAACACCGTATTGAGAAAATATGAACTGTTGCATGAGATATATGTTGATGCTTAACTTCTTTTGTTTATTTCGATGCATTGTATGATATATGAATTGTTCATGCATTTGCATGGTCTGGGACAACTTGTACACAAGGTTTGGCATTTCCTCGAAACGGCTTTTCGGGGCACTGGAACCGTATCGATCCGGAGGGAAATATTTGATTCGTGCTAGTCACGATGCATTGCAGGGCCTCCAGCAGGGCTTGCTACCCGGGCTGATAGGGCGCACCGCTAATGCTTGGAACATATCCCTAAGGTGTCGATCACACCAATGACCGCATAGAATAGAACACGTGCTAATTTATTGTCTTGTGCAGATGGTAAGTATACTTGTGTTTCGTTGCAGGGAAGGCGTGCATCGGTTGAGTAAGCAACCGATGCACTGGTTGGATTCAATGTTATTTTCATTCCTATCAAAACATGCAACTGATATGAATTGAATTCACTTGCTTCTTTATAGAAGTTCATCTTAATGCATGTTCGTCCCTAATAAGCTAGTGTCGATTTAGTCGAGTGGGTTCATCCCGCTCACCTGTACAAGTTGAGTACTGACCCACGTTGTGGGCAACTATTTCAGGCACTCAGACGGTGCAACGCTAGTGGATAGACGAGAGGCGTTAGGAGCACCTCTATTTTGAAGTATAGTTAGAGTCAGATCATTTTGGAGGCTTGGACTTTCAACCTATACAAAGGCGTAATGTATGAACGACGTGGACTATCTGATGGAGCGCGCCCTGCCTTTTGAGTTATCCTTTGTAATTAAAATCAAGTAGCCGAGAGGCGCATCAATGTAAACTCTATGTAAATTACTCTGAATTATCAATGAAAAAGTATGTTTCTTCCTGCACTTGTGTTCAAATATCTGTGAATGTATTTTCTAAATTATGTTTCAAAATGGGTTCCTAACACTGCAAGTTCTTGCCTTGTACGAGCGCAACTCCAGGCTCGTACGGCATCACGCCCCAGCGAGGACGAATCGGTTCCGTAAAGGATCCAGCGAGGACGAATCGGTTCCGTAAAGGATCCAGCGAGGACGATTGACCCTTTCGGGATCGGGGTGTGACAGAGATGTCCATGCGCATAAGCCACTGTGCGGCCAACTCTGCCATGCGCCAAAACCTTCAATGTGCTTCCAAGCGGCAAGGGTCTTTATGCGACAAGAGTCCTCATGCGGCATGAAACTGTCATGCGTCAAGAAACTGCCATGCGGCCAGAAACTTCCATGCGGCAAGAGACCGCCATGCGGCCAAGTCTTGTCAACCCCCAAGAACTGTCTTGCGCTAAGTCATGTCATGCGCAAACTCTGCAATCCTTGGTCATCTTGTAATCTTTCTTCCAACTGGAATGCGCATCCTTCAAACGCTAACTCTTCCATCCTGGAAAATAGTAGGTTCCGACAACTCACTTTCAACATTTGACAAAGGATTCCTTCCCTTATCTAAATGTTCGAAGTGTATCCCATCAATCTTCTCAAGTTTGTGAAAACTTGTTGACGAAAAGATTTGATCGGATGTTCGACATCTTTTTTCGGATCTTGTTTTGAGATTGTTAGTTCCGAGACGGATCAAAGATGGTAGAACGCGGGCCATAGCAGAGCTACTAGCGAGACCCGAAGGTCCGCTCTCTACTGGAACCCAAGGTATCGTCGAGATCAGAGATTCACACAATAGTTCCTCATCTGATATAACTCGATTCCAACGAAGCACGAACCAATAACAGGTTATAACCAAACTCCGAAGATAATGAAGATTACAACAAGCAGCAAGAAAACGTTCTTCTCTTTACGTTTGCAGATGCTACAATGAGAAAGAACGAAGCAAAAAGAAATGTATAAAAAAAATTCTTGCTGGGGTGGTCAAAACCACCGTTGCTCAAAGCAAGATTCGCCGTACATATGATATGCCCCCAGGAACCAGCAAGTTCACAAATGAACTTTGGAACGCTCAATGTCACCTTCGAAAAACACTCAAAAAATACCATGTGAGAGGGAGACACTCTGGGCCGCATATGATCTGGTGTTCTAGGTTTTTCCATCTGTTTTTCTCTCTCCTCAAATGAAAGAGGAGGTCATATATATATATAGAGGAAAACAACACCTATGCGGCCTGAGGAAACTCCCGGCCGCATACGCGCTGACCGATCCGATCCCCAAAAATCTGGGTGTCAAATCCGCAGGCGCCGCCTGCGCACTGTACTGCACAGAGCAGACAGCGCTGCCAGGCGCCGAAAACTGCAGCCGCGTGGCACAGAGAGCCACGCGCCGCCGGCGCGTTGTACTGCACAGAGCAGACAACGCCACAAGCGCCGCCTGTGGCAGACCCTGTCCCCACCACATACATCTCGCCCATTCAAACCTGCCAGCATAGCGCCAGGCCGCATAGCGCTTGGCCACAAAGACCCTGGCCGCATAACGCCAGGCAGCATAACCCCTGACTGCATAGCGCCTGGACGCTTAGTGCCTTGGCCGCATAACGCTTTGGCCGTATAGCGCCAGGCCGCATGCGCTACGAAGCATGTGCCTTTGCTAGCAACCGTGCATGCAACTCGCGCATAAAGGAGCGCACGAGAGCCATGCGACGATACTGACGTGCAAAGTGCACCACCAAAGTGCCACTTTGCGCCCTTGAGTCTGTGCCCGGGACTAAGCTCCTAAAGAAAACTTTCCTAAGGTGGTGATAAAACAAAGATTGTCATAATGGAGTTCACACTTAATCCCTCTAAGAAAGTCAACCCACATGGACCTCCACCCCATGTGCATATACCAATACTAAGCATAGCTATATATTGAGATATACACATCGGTGGTTTTTCAATGTGGGACTAAAACTCCCAAAGCTAAGTGAAAAACACCAACATAATATATAATAATAATTATTATTATTATTATTATCATTATTATTATTATTATGTTTATGTTTGTAGCTGTTTTTGGAAATTAAAAAAAAACTGTTAATTTTTAAATCCAAACACCCCGAAACTGAAGTTGACAATAATTGTCAAACTCTATTTGCGTCGGATAGTAACTCCAAATATCTACTAATATAAATATAAATCCAATTTCATAGACTGTAGTTTCATGATAATTTCTGGATTCAAAATCGCAAATTTGAAATAAATGTAAATTCTATTTTAGCAAAATTTTGCTTCCACCCAAGTTTACTAGGACCTAAATAAATAGTTATAAGTAAAAGACTATATATATATATATATATATATATATATATATATATATCTCGAGAGGCGTTGTGGTCACCGCACCGTTCTTTCGGGCCTTGACTCGGGAGCAGACGGCGAGCCAGGCGCGGCGGACGGGGTGGGCGATCCGGCGCCACCACCCCATCGATTAATCTCTCTTTCTCACCGCGGAGTACCAGATCCACAGTCAGCCTGCAGCTACCTTCTTCTTCTTCTCGATCGGACTCTCGGTGGAGCTCAGCTCTCTCTCTCTCTCTCTCTCTATAATTATTGTTGTCCACTATATTTAATGTTCACCGTTTTTTTTTCAGCCCCCTCTTCCTTTTTATCCACTTACTAGTATAGAGGAAAAAATGCAAAAAATTCTTTCATAGATTTGCGTTTTTACAATTAAAGATTTCTGGATTTAAATTTTTTTCGCATTTTATATTTGGTATATTTTGCATCCAATTTGGTTTTCTGTCGTTAATGGACGTCAAATTCGACGTGAAATGACTAATATACCCCTCTCTGGCCCTAATCCTAATACAATCATAATCCTAATTCTAACCCTAATCATAATTCTAACCCTCTCTCCCCCCTCCTTCTTCGACGGTGGGACGGCGGCGGCGGTGGTGGCCGCCATGGGGGCAGCGCGGAAAGACGGTCCGGGGGAGCTGCGTGTGGGGTCGACGTGGGGGAGGGCGGAGGAATTGCCCGCGGAGGAGCTGCGGGCACAGGGGGGCGGGCGAGGGGAAGCAGGATGCACGAGGGGATGGCCGCGGGGGAGCTGTGCGCGCGTGGGGGATGAGGGGTGGCCGGATGGGGGCGCTGTGGGGGAGTAGGGGGCCGACGACGCGGGGAGGAGGGGAGGAGGAGGAAGCACGGTAGAGGAGAAGGAGGGAAGAGCTGGAGGGGGGGGGGAGGGAGGTTTGTGATGGAGAGGAGGAAGAGGAAGAGGAAGGGGAACGGTAGTTTATGTTTTTCGTTTTTTATTTTTTTTAACGTTGTTTTTTAACGGTTGCTTGAACGGAATGGGCTATTTCGAACAAAAAATTTAAGGGGTCTTAATATGCTAACGAGACAAATCTAAGGAAATTTTTTTGCACTTTACCCTTAGTATATATGTGCTTGCACTTATTTTAATCAATTTTGCTATTTGTCTTTGTTTGTGGTATTAAACGAAAGAATGAAAATGTATTCAAGATGGGGTTTATGCGAAACCCGCCTTCTTTGGTTTACAAACAAACTTGTACAATTTGATCCTATACGAGGATATGGGAGTACAATTTATTTAATCTGAGTAAATATTGCTATAGGTGTCTGATCTGCAGTCGATCACTTTAGTCCTTGGACCACACGATGTTGAAGAAGTGCCGTGGAAGACGGGAAGCAGCTTCGAAGGTTGCAGCAGAGGGTGGATACACGATGCCAAAGTCGTCGATCCCTACTCTTTGCCTGAGCTCTGGATGCTTCTCTCTCTCTCTCAAATACTCTTCGATCTCTCCTCAATCTCCAATGTTTCGACCAGTGGTTCGATCTCTTTGGAGGTTCGACCTTGTTCGATTTTTCAAGTCTCGACCTCTAATTTCTTCCACCTTTTTTCTCATTGATAGATGTCTCTATTTATAGAGTTTTAGTGACAGTGACCACTCCGTCGGTGTAGAAACCGAGGAGTGAAAAGTACAGCACCATTTTACACAACGGTTAAAGTAACCAATGCCTGCGTATAGATGATCCTTTGAATGAGCGTGTGACGCGGGTCCAACTAAGGGACAAAACGCGTATAATCGCTACGAAGATCACGGCGTAGAAGCCACGTAGGTAGGTATCCATTGTGTAGAAGAGGTTGGCATAGAAGCCAAATGTCTGTCACCATGGCATAGAAGCCAAATAGTTATCAAACCGGCATAGAAGCCGAATAGACGTAGAAGCCGAACATGCGTGGAAGCTGAGTGGTCGTAGAGGCCGAACAGGTGTAGAAGCCGAGTGGTCGTAGAGGCCGAACAGGCGTAGAAGCCGAATGGTCGTAGAGGCCGAACAGGCGTAGAAGCCGAATGGTCGTAGAGGCCGAACAGGCGTAGAAGCCGAACAGGCGTAGAAGCCGAATGAGCACAAACGCTGGATGGGCGTAGAAGCCGCTGCGTACCGTGCCACAGTGCTGATGTGGACGTCTTAGCCGAAATTACGGCTTTTGAAGATATAATCAAATCTCTTGCATTAAATGCCGAGATTTGCCACCATCCTGTGCATTAAATATGGAGGCGTGTTTTTGAAGGTCTGCAACCCCTTCTGCGCATCAGTCGCAGAGACGTGCCTTGAGAAACTGTCACCGCTCTGTGCATTAGACGAAAAGACGTGCCTCGAACCCCGTACGGAGTGCAGCTTCTGGTGTGGCAGGCGGTTTGTCTATTGCAGAACGTAAAACAGCTCGTGCTTTGCCTGTGTAAAACAAGGCAGCGTATCCCTTCGTGCTTGTAAAAGCAGTTTACGCAAAGGGGATGGCGGTATTCGACAGCCTGGGTCGCAGTGCTGTGCCATCATTATAGCCGTCGTCTGGGTAGTCGAGCCGTATCCCTTTGTCAGAAGTCCAGACGTCAGGTTCATTACAGGCTCTGACAGGTTCACTGCAGGGTCTGACAGGTTTACTTCGGAGAATACGAAGCGTCTCTTGTACACCTCAATGCTACGTTTGAAAGAGGATGAGTTTTACGCCCTGGAGGCGATGAAGCACCCTGTTTACGCTGAAGCGGCTTGGACGTACTGCCTTACGCAGATGGTCCTTTGAGCTTTTCATACTTCATGCTGCTTTTTAGCGGAAAAAGCTCTGTTGCACGCTTGATGGCTCTGAAGGCCTCTGCTTACGCTGCTCTGCACCAATATGTCGCGTATAGTCATCCGGCGTATTTTTCATGCTTCTACAGTCTTTCAAAAAATTTAGAAGATATCATCTCCCATTATACGCTGGGCTTGCTTTGAACTCATGGAGGTCTGAGGCAAAATTTTAAAATAAAGTCCCATGCATAATGTAAAAAAGAATGAAACAAAAGTAAAAGAAAAATGTCTCCACCAAGATTTGAACTAGAAACCTTCTATGTGCAAGTCTAACATAATAATCATGGTGTATATCGAGCCGGGCCGACTTGCAATTGAATTTGATCGGTTTGACCGATTTCGAGTTGGACCGGGCTTAGCCTCGAAGAGAAAGTGGTTCGAGCCGGCCAGGAAGGGAGAGGGAAGAACCCATCGGACCCAGACCCGGGTAGTTTGGGGTCAGGCCGGGTCCGAGTTTAAACCGGGTCGGGCCGGACATGACCCGCGAGCCAAGAAATTTAAAAATATGTCTAATAAAATAAAATTTTGAGTTTGAATGAGTGGTTACGAGAGAAAGCTATACGTCATTACCTGTTTACATGAAGTCTTGAATTCCAATCCCTCATTCTCCATTTACAAATCTAACTTTTTATACATATTATTTGAACTGGTCAACGGGTTCACTTGGGTCTAGGCCGGGTTCACCCGGATTGTGGTCTGGGCCGGGTCAAGTGGGTTCAGTGGGTTTAACCGGTTCGGACCGGTTCATGAACCGGATCGGATCGGACTTTCGGGTTGAAAATTAAGATCTAGTACGTACCCATTAACTTGTTGGGTCGGATTGGACCGGTCAGTTGATCGGGTTCGAACCGGTCCAGACCAGCGTTGACCGGACCGGAGCCAACCCGGTCCATTATATATACACTTTGACATAATAATCATTACACCACAATTTCTTTGTACCGGCGTTGATCGGATCGGGCTTTCAGGTTGAAAATTAAGACCCAGTACGTACCCATTAACTTGTTGGGTCGGATCGGACCGGTCTGTCACGCCCCAGTCCCAAAAATACGTAGGACTATGACACGTAAGCATGCCAGCCGCATGGATATGGCAACTCCAATATATGGAAACCAAATCCATACGTACGCTGTAATATGAATATAAAATCCACAAGTGGTATAAAATGTAATACAAGTCACAGGGTAAAATCTAAATCTCATCCACCAAAATCATATAGAAATAAATAACCAGTATCTATGAAACTAGATCTCAATAAGAAGTATCTAAGGATGATAGTTGGATGGAAACAAATCCACTACCAACTCGAATATAAGAGCAAATACAATATGAATACAACACCACAACACAATATAAGAATACCAGCTATCCATCACAGCTCGAAGAGAAGACATCCTCGGATCACATGTAACCATCCAAATCTGCGCTCCTGTAAATACTCAAAAAAAAGATACACCTGGCAGCGGACCAGGTCCTCAGAGGGACGTAACAAGATACAGAAAATACGAGCCAATTTGAATACAGTAAACATGCATATGGTTTGAAAATAAATAAGTACGCTGTACAAGACAATCTATATGAATGCAAATGAGGACAACTTTTCGACGTATGGACAAGGGTAGGCTACTCGATCTACCTCACAACTCACACACACGTCAATGGACATCAGAAATCGACATACCTCTGGGGTAGCGACCAGCGCGACTCTACAGAAATCGACATACCTCTGGGGTAGCGACCAGCGCGACACACGCCCGTAGTGCGAACTATATACTATGGTTTACCAGAGTGGTTAAAAGCCCATACGCCTAATAATTGTCCTCTATGATACTAAGTGCCATGTGTGTGTCAACATATCTAATACATAGTAATGACTGAAAGAAAACTACACATGCAAGAAATATACAGAATGCAATAAATAAACAGAAATATAAATAGCATGCAAAGTACTGTAAACAATTTGGCAAGGTATCTTGCCTGGGGTCCTGCTGCTGGTATGAATCAGAGTCCAAGTCACAAGTCCAAATAGCCTATGTATTACAAATTTATCACGTCAAAAGATAATTTATTTTAATTTATTTAATTCTGAAATAATTACTCTAAAATCCTATTTTAATCTTATTATTCTGATTTTTATGTTAATTCCTAAATTTTGTCCAAAAAAAACTAAATTTTATCAACTCGAGACTCATGGCACGCAAATCGAGACGATCTGTTGACCAAAAAGTCAACCGACACAAACTCAACTTTCATGCATGATTTTCTGTAGATTTCAGCGTCAAAAATATGCTGAAATTTACGGCTCTTCCGAATTTAAATTCGTTTGGGAATTATGGCACATACAAATTTTGTATTGTGCACTGATGGTTAAATTCTAACCTAGAAGTTCTACAGAATTAACAGTATATAAATATTTCGAAATAAATTCTGACAAAAATATATGTCGATGATCTCGACATTAGCTTTCCGAAACTTTAAACGGTTCGTGATTCTGATTCCTGGTTCTCCCGGAATCGCAAAAACATCGAAACACGTCTATTTTCGGACATGCTGTGCTCTACGAATTTTCCAGAATTTAATACTCATAATTTAGTAAAAAAATTTATATAAACAGAAAGCTAACCTCAATATCGTTCTAACAAAAAAATTTGGAGCGCGTTTGGAGTCCGAAGCTAGGAGATATCGTCTTTTTAATTCGTCATAACTAGTAGAAAATGAGGCTGAATTTATGACGAATTTTGACTATTTTTTTTGGACGAAAAAGAGAGGAATTTGGGGAAGAAAAATATGAAGGATGAGGTATTTATAATGGTGGACACTACTTAATTAAATACGACTAGGATTGGTTAATTTGGATAGGATTATGATGAATTTAAATAAGGATAGGATATGCATGAAGTTGATTTCCTAGTAGGTTCATGATTTGAATTAATTTAAAATAGAGTTTGAATTTATCTCAATAATTTATAATCTTAAATATAATTAAAGATAATACAAATAATTTATAAAATCTTATTAATATCTATTAACACTAAATTAGCATCTATCTAATATTAAGACTATATATATCCAAATAAATCCTAAATAAATTTAAAATCTAAATAAATTTCTTAAAATTCTAAATAAATTACAAAAATATAATTAAATATTTTAAACTAAAATAAATATTTGGTAGGAACGATATGCAAGTATGGTCGTATAGTAAATCATAGAAGTCCTAAAAATTTATGTTTTCTAAGTTTTAATTACCAAAAATTCTAGAAAAATCTCCAAAAATCTAAAATAACCTAAAATAATTCTAAATGAATATTTATATAAGTAAATATACTAAAAATTTTATTTTCTAATTAACTAAGAGAATATTCTAAATAAATTCAACATCTATAATAAATATAATAATATAAAATATACACAAATATCTATTTTGGGTGAGGGAGTTTACACGGTCCGTTGATCGGGTTCGGACCGGCCCAGATCGACGTTGACCGAACCGGGGCCAACCCGGTCCATTATATATACACCTTGACATAATAATTATTACACCACAATTTATTTGTATTAAAAAGGATCCATGATACATACTAGTTCTATTTTCGGTTAAAAAATATTTATATATTTAAACTAAAAAAAATTTGGGGCCCTCCTAGCCCATGGGGTCCTGGACGGTCGTCCTGGATGCCAGAGCCGACCCTGATTATATAACAGCTGATATGACAGTTTTTAACCCGAAATATTAATCATCCAAATTTTAATTTTAATTTTAATTTTAATTTTAATTTTAATTTTAATTTTAATGTTATTTTTATTTTTAATATTGATATTAATTTTAATTTTTATGTTAAAGTTTGTCATGTCAACTACCAAATAATGGGAGATGGCAACACCCAAATAATTTGGATGACAAATAGCATTTTTATATTTTAATTGTGACTTAATTATTATCTTTGCACCTGAAAATAGAAAAAAAAAACACTATAAAAGCAAAATTTATTTTAAAAAAAAATTATGTAGCCCTCGTTAAATTTAATGTGCAAATTTAATTATTAAAGTTTGTTAAGGATATATTTAGAAGAAAATTTTATGGTAAAGCCAAAAAAAATTTCTTATTACATAGTAGTATAGATTATTACGAATATTTTTACATCCACCTCCCACTTTTAATACTATCTGCAAAGTAGGAGTTTTGGCATGCATTTCTTGTAAATAAATAAAAGTTATGTTTGTTGCTATGAAATTATTGTCGTGTGTTGTTGATTCATGGATGGGGACTAGTTGACCACAAGGATCTTTATGTTTTGTTGATATAATAGCATCTTCATGCAGCGAGACTACTATTCCTTGTTTGATAATGGAATAATAGTCCATTCTTATTCACCTTCAAAAATAAACTCATAGAATAGGATGTGAGAAACTGGTAGATCAAAGAAAAAAAAATGTTAATGTCTTTGTAATAAAAATAAGCAACAACAAAAAAAAACATCAAATGATCCGTAACCCAATAATTTAGACTTTTTTATATATTTATTTGGTATTGAATGGTTCAACAAAACAGTATCCATGAATGATCGTTGGATTTTTCTAGTAAAAGTAATGTTAATTCTTATGCTTGCTACTTGAATAAGTGGCAATCGTAGCGGAGATAATTTCAATTTCTTGTTTGATATGTGATTTGTATTTTTCTAGTTTGTCCGGCTCCATGCATAGTTTGGCATGTGGCTAGTTGGTGGAGGAGTATGGACAAGGACATACAACTAATTATTGGAGGAGAGAACTATTCATGTGAAACACTAATGCCATCTTATGGGTTTCTATCTCCATTTATAGTAGATTTTTTTAAAATATTTTTCTGATAATTATTTTTATTTTTATTTTTATTTTTATTTTTATTTTTATTTTTATTGTATGTGACGTTGATATAAAATAAAATAAAATAAAATAAAATAATATATAGAAACTCTCATAACAATTCTCTCTCTCTCATAGAATTTAATATTAGACCATACTTTAAAACTAAATTATTAAATTAATTTTTTTAATTTTCTGAAAATTTTATTCAACGGATTTTTGTTTATTAAATTGCTGGAAAGAGGAAAAATTTAGAAAAAATACGAGTAACGGGAGCTGGCGCCAACACAGATGACGCAAAAAAAATGTGTTCGATGTCAACACAGATGTTCCCTTAAAAATACACAGGTGGGGCCGAACACAATTTTTTTTTTTTTTGTGCGCCATCTGTTTTGGCGTCAGCTTCCGTTACTCGTAATTTTTCTAAATTTTTCATCTTTCCAACAATTTAATAAACAAAATTCCCGTTGTTGCAATTTTTATGTTGAAATTCTGCAATTATGATCGAAATTTTCTTAAAATACAATGCCAAGTAAGATTGAAACTTAATTTTAGAAATCCCCAGGGGAGATATCCTAAGTTTAATTAGTGATTTTTTTCAAGAATATAAAGTTTTAGATTTACTAATATGTAAAAGTTCCAAAACTAAATGGATTTGCACTTCTTCAATTTTCACCTCATGTCTCCATTTGTCTATCTTAGGACAACTTGTTAGATCTAGGTAGTTTTTTTTTTTTTTTGGATTATGTTAGAAACTATTATGACTTTATTTATTTATTTTTCTATTGACATCTCCGTACTTATCTACAAAAGTATTTAAAATCTTATGTGAAATATTAAGTCCAAAACATGATGGAAGTTAAAAAAGAAAAAACTAATCCAAAATTAGTAGAATATACAAGTAAATAGTTTGACAAATAAAATTGTTAAATTCAAAATAAACTATCTTTTCACAAAAATAATAACTTAATGTAACTTCAAGTAAATACAAGTCAAGGGCTATCTATATCTAATCTTGATTAATTTATACCAGATTTTTTTTATAAAGGAATTACACAAGAGATGCTCTCGGTTATCGATGTAAGCAAGGAAATTAGAGTTGGTTTGGATTGTACATATGTTTCATCTAGGACTTTATTGTACAAAATGTAATGGAAGATTCAAACAATTTGTATTTTGTATAGACATTTGGCCGAACATGCCACATATTTAGGTATTTAGATGGGTGCTTTGGTGCACGAGCCCAATAAAACTTTAAACAAATGTCCATCTCCCAAACTTAGTCTAAGGTCACGTCTGGTTTACAGTATCATGGAATAATATTTTGAAAAAAGAAAATCATTACTTTTCTATGTTTGGATGCACGAAAAAAATGTGAAAGAAAAAAAAAAAATTCCATATGAAAGAAAAATATGGGAGAAAAGCTTTTTCCCATTCGTCCAAGTATTTATTTTTCCACACTATTCACTTTTTCTTCTATTTTTTTTTGACATTTTCAAACATCGAAATTTTTTTTTGATAGGAATAGCTATTTTTCAAAAAAAATAGTAAAGAGCTGATTTTTTTTTTCTTTTCGCGAACCAAATGTTCGAAGGGACTAATAAGATATTTGTAATATCTTCGTGTTCTTGGTGTTCTTCCTATGTTGCAATTCCAATTTCAATCTTCTAAAAGAAAAAGCAAAAGCAACTAAGGAATAAGGATGGCTCAGCCAGTAAGGAGTATTAAGTGATAAATGGAGTAGTTAGAGCTAGACATAAAAAATAACAAAAAAATTGTTGTACAGTTTTTTAAATAAATTAGTTAAAACAAAATAATTAAAAAAATTTGAAATTACCAAAGATTTTGCCATATCTGATGGCGAAAATCTGAAAAAAAAAATTATCTTTGTCAAATTTTCGCAAAAAAAATCAAATCCAATTATCAAAAAAAAATTATCACAAAAAGAAAAAAACATAAAAAACCAAACAAAAAAAAAAAAAAAAAAACCAATGTCTCAATTTGGCGAAAATTTGACAGTGGTTTTTGTTTTTTGTTTTTTTGTTTTGGTTTTTTTGGTTTGGTTTTTTATGTTTTTTTTGTGATGAATATTTTTGGATAATTGTATTCGGTTGTTTTTTTGTGCTTTGTTTTTTTTTTCTTAAAAAAAAAAATGCTTTTCTTTAGTTTTATTTAGGTTTAGTTTTTTTTTAAAAAAGTTGTTGTAGCAATAATTTTTTAAGTAAATTAAAAAAAATTAACATCCAAAATAAAATATGCTATCATTGAACAACTAAAAATAAAAAAGAATTCTGCCGTAAGAATATTACGTCTGTCGTCGAGCAGACTTCGAGCGACCATAACTATTTGTTTGGAAATCGTTTTTCGTGAAACAATAGGTCGATTTGTATGTTTACGACGAGAGTAACACAATTAGTGTAGAAATAATTTTCAACCAAAACAAGACGCACATGTTACAGGCAAAAATATAAAATTTAAAACTTTAAAGTATCATAACTTTTGACTGAGAGATCGAAACAAGGTCCAGTTTGTGCCAAAATGACCGTATCGAAAAATACTACGGGATAAACCATTTCATCGTTTGACGGACTTCGAAAAATTTTAGAATCGTAAAAAAAATGATGTTTCTACCTCCAAAATTTACTTTCGGTAATTTTATTTTCGAATTTTTTATTATCTATACTAATTTGTTATTATCTATACTAATATGAATGATAACAAAATCTATTGATTAATATTATTGTCAATATTATATTTTTCTTTCATATCACTAAGAGATAATTTATTATTATTTGTACACAAAATTTATTTAAAATAATTAGTTATATAGATAATAAATAATTAGTTTGTTATTTGTTAAATTGTGATATCTATTTTAATTATGATTTCTCATAAATATATATTTTGAATTTTGAATTTTGAATATGTGTTTATTTAGATAATAACAAATTACTATAGATAATAATTATATTTTCAAAATTATATTAGTATACATAATAACAAATTAGTATAGACAATAATTAAATGGTTGCTATTTCTAAAATTAAATTTTGAATGATAATAGATGCGATATCTAATATTTTAAAAAATATTTTAGTTAATTTTAAATTATCGTTAGAAAATCTATTGGTTAATTATTTATAAAACAAACACACACAAAAAAAATCAAACCCAACTATCCAAAAAACCAACACAAAAAAACCAACAAAAGAAAACCTAAAAAAAAAAAAACCAAAACAAACAAACAAAAAAAACCAAAAAAAAAGATAAAATAAATGATATTTCAATTTAAACTATAAACAATATCCAAATTATATAAAATCAAACATTTGAAATAGTTTGTATGACAATATTCTCAGGCATGTACTAAAAGTCGGTCACTAACATTGTAAACCAAGGATTCATTCTCTTTGTTAAGGGATGTTTTGTTGAATGTAATTAAAATACAAGCAATATTTGTCGGATAATTTTTTTTTGCATTCTAATATTTGGTTTGATGTAAATAATAAAACAAGTATAACATATATTGCATGATTTTTTTTCAACTTTTGTAATGTTTATTTTGGTCAAAATATTGCAAATATCACTTATGACAACAAATATACATCATTTACATCAATGTAATAAAATCGCAGTGAAATAATAAATTTAAAAAAAAAATACTCCTACACGCTATACTTATTACCTTATTTGAAACATAGATTTGTAAATCTTGCACTATTATTTACATATAATAAAAAAGTTTATAATTTTACTTACAATAACAAATATTATATGCAATATATATTATATAAGGTTTTTAGTTACATACAACCAAACAACTTAAAATATTTATAATAATCTCCTAGTAGGCTTTCCAATATTAATAAAATAACATTAACACCCCATCTCAAGATGTGTATTTGATCGGATCAGGCCAACTCGGGTCCAATGTTGATCGAATTTGATCGAGTTTGGGCCGGATCGGACCAGTCCGGGTAGGAATACGAACGAGACTGGACCAGGCAGGGGCGGAGGCAGGATTTCGTTATAGGGTGGGCTAGCTAATAGTTACTTAAGGTTCTAAAAATTTATGTCAAAAATTCGACAAAGTTTTCTTTATAAATTCGATGATTCGAGATCTATCATAGACAATAAACTTAAGAAAGGGTGCCTCACTTAGAAACAACTTGCAAGTTTGACTGATAATTTTTTATTAAACCATCTCATAACCACACATGTTAATTTTCTTGAACCAGTTAGGGGTGCATCAAGTGTCATAGATAGGTAGAAAAACTTTTAGTAACAAAAGTGCTGGTTACCACATTTTTTACTTTCTAAATCTGTATCAGCTCTAAAGAAATTTGAGACTTATTATGACTTGTACAGACTTGATATGCAACAAAGAACTCTTTAATTAGCAGGCACAATTAAAACAAATTTTTTGAAAGCCAGACCATATAATTAATGTAGATCTAAATTTTTAGACATATTACACTATCAAGCAACACAAATATCTTTACAATAAGAAATTTTCAAACACAAACTAGATGTTGTCATATAAGAAAATATCTGTTAAAAGAACCCCCACAGAGATGACCAATATGATGCTTAAAAGTTAGACATATGGAGTCTCCAATCTATTAAAACGAACAAATATTTGTAAGATGCTGGAAAGCATAAGCGAGTAAAAATCATACAATAGAAAGATGATATTGCATATAAGAATAACATCTGATTATGGGAATGAAATGGACCTTTGCAACATACATTGACATATAACTATCATAATATATTATAAAGTCATCCAGGATGGAATTCTAACTACTAATGGGAACTACTAACAGCAATACACAAGAAAAAAATGATTTAAGATCAAAAAAATTAAACAACAAAAATTAGGGTTATGATTTTTAAAAAAATTGGGGGTTAGTTAGGGTTTTACCAGAGGTCCAGAAGAGATGAAGAAGCTGAAGTTTGAAGAGTCAAGAGGGAGATTGGGAGAGGCTAGAGCCGAGATCGAGAGCAGGAGGAGCTGCGTTGCTGCAGCCTGGCAGTTGGGCTGGAAAAGGGAAGCACCAGCTGGGCCGCTGCTGCCCTATAGCCGAGATTCTGGAAGTTGGGACGACGGGACTCGATCACTCAGGGTCGGGATGTTGCCGTGTTGGAGAACACTGAAGAGAGAAGAGGGAGTCTGGAAAGAGAGGAAGAGGGATGGAGTCTTGGATTGGAGAGGTCGGGCCCTAGTTGCTCACTTCAAAATTTTGTTTTGAACATACAATTGCTATTTGCTAACTTGAACATCCGGTCGAATTTCTTTGTACAGTTGTACTGGACTGACTTCATTGCACTGGACTGACCACTTTACATTAAAAAAAAAAATTATTAGCTTTTTTTTTTTTGCACTAGGCTGTAGCCCAGTGCACCTATAGTGTGCCTCCGCCCCTGGGACCAGGCTTTTAAATCTAACCTCCAAATCCAGTCCGGATCGAGACCATGTAGCTTCGGACTGGGCCGAGTCTAGACTAAATTCGGGTAGGCTCGGATCCAGCCCGTGGGCCTTTCAATTTAAATAAAAAATAAAAAATAAAAAATATTAAATTTTAGTATATATAGTATATCGATATATATTTATAATACAAAATAAAGTGTATCTAGTGGTTACCTGGAAAAACTATAAAGTATTAGGAGGTACTGAATTCATTCAAACTCCTTTATCTCCTCAGGGCCGACCTAGGAGGTTGGGTTGTGATAGTCGGAGCTAAATTTGGTTGTCCCTTTTCCATGATTCCAAAAGAAAATATTCAAAAATTTACAACAAGTTGAAAGTTATAAATGTTGGAGTTGATCACGAAGTCTCTATTGGCATGGTGGATTGCTAGTTCAACTGACAAAGAGGAGTTAGGAGTGGACTGCGTAGGCTCTATTGGGGAAGAGGTGGGGACTTAGGGTCCGGAGAGTTGTCCTAACCACTGTAACCAGGGGAGTAGTCCAAGCCTGATGGCTTGTCAGACTTATCCCAGGGTCGGCCTCGTATCTCCTTTACAAATATTTTTTATGTAGATGTAAATTTACATTTGAATGGATTCTTATTGGGTCGGACCTTTAATCGGGCCGGGTCGAGCCTGCGGGCATGATGAGCAAAACCTAGGCTAGGTCCGGTAGAAAGTACGAGACTAACCTACGAGAGAATCAAATTCAGTCCGAACCTGTTACAGTAGCAGGCCGAACCGGTCTGCTGACTGGGTCTGGGCCGGTCCAGTCCGAATTTGATCGTGTGCCTGGACCGAACCGATTTCTGAGCCGCCCGGTACATTGCTCACCATGACCCCAGCCTCCGGGGCCTCCGTTCCTGGATCAGCTGTGACTGAAACAGCTTACAAAAAAACAGAGTTTTATGTAATAAAGTATGTCAGTGCACCTCCAAACCAATCAAAGAAGGCCGAATCACCGAAATCCAAAAGGAATGACGTCGGAAGTAGAGCGATCGTCGACACGACACTGATTGATGGCTATATCATCGATGGTTAATTATGACTATGTATAGTGTGGACATGACCGAAGCAGTGGACGACCTCCTCGGATCCATGCATGTATCTATCTTAGCGTTTGGTCATGACACGGACTGGAGAGTGACTCCTCCTCCTCCTCCTCCCTATTGACATCATTCTTACGAGTTGGACTCCAAAACTTTTTCGACCATAAGTTAAATCATATATACATAAAAGGTAAACTGGATACTTATATTCCTTTGAATTATGTATATGTTGATCAATTAAATGTACTCATATATTTCGTGTAGTTCATCCATGTACATTTGTACATTTTATTTCTATTGATCAACATGTACATTGACTCACGTAGAGCATATGGCTCATATTTCGTTTATATATATATATATATATATATATATATATATATATATATATATATATATATATATGGGACGGAATATTACACCAAACAATTTCAACCACACATTTTTGAAATGTATGGTCATAAAGAATAATGCTATTTGTACCTCCAAAGTATACCTCTAAACCATCCCTCCTTATGTGGCAGATGACATGACGATTAATGTGACAGATGACATGACAAATTATAAATTAAAATTAACATTAATATTAACATTAACATAATTTTTATGTTAATGTTAATGTTAATTTTAATTTTAATTTTAATTTTAATATTAATTTTAAACATTAATATTAATATTAACATTAATATTAATATTAAAATTAACATTAATATTAACATTGGAAATTTTTGGGTGATTAATTTGTTGGATTAAATTTTTTTATGTCAGCTGCCATGTCAGCTATCACATAATGCTATTTAGCATACCACGTCAGCCGCCACATAAGAAAGGATAGATTGGAGGGATATTTTGGAGGTACGAATAGTATTACTCGGTCATAAATTATCCCATAAAGTTGCTGCCACGTCAGCATACTTTATAACCACACATTTCAAAAAAATGTGTGGCTGAGATTGGTTGGTGCAATAAATGATGCAATGAACCTTGGTGCAATATCCCGTCTATATATATATATATATATATAAACGTCTAGAAATTTTAAAATTATTAAGGGAAACAAAAGTGATAGAGACTATCACATTTTTTTAAACACTTAAATTATCCTTCAAAAAAAATATTAGGAAACAACACACAATTACAATAATCAAAACTCTTGTAACCTATTCCTAGCTGAAGACAATTATTGTTGACTTTGTAACTCATTATAGGAATTTGAAAACTTTAGATATCATGACAGTTGTGTTGGAAACGATGAATGACTATTAAGATTGGCAGTCATGACTGTTGTTAGGACTGTAAGAATCATGGTAGTCCTAGACTCCTAGGACAAACAGTTATATATATATCTCAGTCATGGGGATGACAATCATGAGTACTATTAGGACTGCCATAATTATGTCAGTTCTTCGTAGTCTTCAACCCGATTATTACGATTTCTAAAACTTTCAAACCCCTATATATAATGAGATTTGAAACCACTAATAAGGAAGAGAAAGAGGAATTTGCGTAAGAGAAAGAAGGATTTGAATGTTTGAAATTGTGTGTTGTTTTCTAACATATTGCGTGTTGTCCCTTACCACTTTTACAGTGGCAAATTCTATAGGTACTCCATAGTTTGCTTAGAACAACCCATTACTTCAGGACAACCAAGATTTTTGTAACTTTTACTTAGGATAGCCCAAAATTTACGCAGGACAGCCCAACTCCCCAAAATTTTTTCAAAATTCTTCATTCTAAATTTCTACTCTCTCTCTTCAAATTTCTAAATCCCCAAACCCTAACCCTAACCCTAACCCTAACCCGGCCAGAGGAGGAGGCGGAGGCGATGGCGGGAGGCGGAGGAGGAGGAGGTTGAGGCTAGAGGAGGAGAAGGAGGAGGAGTCTAGAGGAGGAGGAGGCGGCGGGAGACGGAGGAGAAGGAGGGTGTAAACACCCTGATTTTTAGAATTTAATTTAAAAATTATTTAATTATTATTGTGATTAAGAGAGAAAATTTTATTATTTTTAGCTAATTATAATAAATATTTATTTATGAATTTATACTTTTGTATATCAAATTAATTATTAAAATAGTAAAAAAATATTTTTGGGTGTACAATTAATAATAGAATATTGTGTAATTTTTTGGAATTTATTGGGGTCCAAAACTATTTTTAGATAGCCATATATGGCTATATATATATATATATATATATATATATATATATATATATATATATATATATATATATATATTGTTTTAATAAACCAACCCAAACCAATCCAAACCAACCCAAACCAATCCAAACCAACCCAAACCAAACTAACCGAACCCGGATCCCATACCCGAACCCGCAATCCGAAATCTACCAACCCAAACCCACCAATCCCCCATCTACTGTAACAGCCCCGAAACCTCCGACCCCATCTCTTTCCCTTCCCAAAACCTCCCCGACCCATCCCCTTCTTCTTCCAATAACTCCCTTCACCCCCTATATAAAGCCTAGCCTAGCCGACCACCACCACCATTAACTCCTCTTCCAATCCTAACGAGCCCCAACTGCCACCGACGCCGGGCCGTCGCCGCACGCCGCTGTAAAGAAGCCGCTCTGCACAGCCGTCAGAATCCCGAGCATAACACACAGCGAGGTACACTACTTCTAGACCCTGTAACTCTCTGCACGGTTAACTAAATATTGACCCGTCGAATCCTATGCGAAAACCACATAACCCACTTAAATCCTGTGTAATTAGTTCGGTGTATCGTGTCATGTGTCGGTCGTAATTCATGACGCAAAACAGAAAAAAATGACCAAGTTTGTAGTTCAGAAACTGTTCCAACCACTCATGTTCATGTTTAATTTTCTTCCAACCTAATTAATATTTATAAATTTTACTTGAATAGTAATTTAGACAACATAAACAAGTTTTAATCTCTTTAATTAGTTTATTTTAATTCGATGTATACTGTGTTTTAATTTTTGTTGAAATCTGTCAAAAACTTAATTTTCTAAATCTAAAATTTCCTGAAACGAGATGCGTCCCGCTAAACTAGGCGACTTCGTCGTGTGCGAATTGCACCAAAAGGCACGTATCATCAACACGGACGTGTAAAATTTTGCGAAAGTTGATTTGGATGTGCGTGCACACCAGAATCAACGCGTATCCGTCGAAAAGTCCCGTATCGACCTCTTCTGACACTCGTCATAATTTTGTGTTCTTATCGTTTTGTAACGAAACTTATGCCATCGAATTTGTAGCGTTACGCTGGTCCTGTGATCCAAGTTTGGTTTGATTCTGAGAACGTTGAGAAAACACCGTTTTATGGGCTCCACGGTTCCAGTTGACGGGCGATTTCATGATCGGCTCATTGGAATCCAGTTTTGGATGTTCCGTTGGGTTCGTATCATCGTTCTGGACTCGTAGACACTAAGTTTGACGAATTTGGAGAACTTTGTCACTATCACATTCTAAAATAGGAGTATTTTTGTCTTTTTATTATTTATAAGTATTGTGTATATTTTATTTTATATATTGCATGATATTATATATATATATATATATATATATATATATATATATATATATATATATATATATATATATATATATATTATAGTGTTCTTTAATGTATGGGTTAGTGGACTGGACCTAGAAATCCACTAGATGAACCCCTGGCCAAATTATAGGATTATGGATTTTAATTTGTATTATTCAGGATTAATTATTGAGGTTATAATTCACTACCGTAATTTTATTTTAATTGTTGTACCTTACCGTTGCTTCGATAATTGGAGCACTATACTAGCTTTTGTCTTCCAATAAATTTTACATCCTTGTCCTAGACGTGCCAGTCTTCCATTCTGACCTTTGTGTAACTCATAAATACCATCTTTTGTGCTTTATTTTAGTCGCACAATATTCGTCGCAGACGTATATTTTTAATTCCAAATAAATCCAACTTTGCATCTTTGTCCGTTCCAATCGAAATTGGAGACACAACCTCGACCCGTTTTATGCAACCCAAATTATGACAATATTCTATTCTGAGTCTTCTACGTCCATGATACTTGTGTCCCACCTAATTTTAGCCCTTAGTACTTCCAATTAATTTAAGAACAACATTTACATTAATTTTAATTAAATTGGTGTAAGGACCCAACTTAACCTAAAACTAGACCAAACACCAAATCAAACCCCCATTCACACCCTCAAGGTTCATACTAAATACCACACACCCTTTTTAACCACTATATCATACCAAACATGGTATTTTCCTCATCCAATCCCAAAACCCCACTTTTTGTGCAATTTTCCAATTGCTGGGAGCTTTTATGCAAAAGTCCAGTGAGGTGTCCACCTCCCATTGGACCTAACACATGAAGAAACACCTCCCCTCTTCATTGATCGGTCACATGCATTTTCTCCATATTTTGGAGTGTGCAACACTCAAACCTCACCCCTTAGGCCATCTTGGCCCTTCATTCAAACCCACTCAATCCTAGCCATTCAAATTTCCTTCATGTAAAAGCCAACCCCAATCCCTAGGAGGCATGACCGGCCCTAATCCCTAGGTTTACATCACCCTTTTCTCCTCATACATAAATACTTTTTTCTATTATTTTTATCACCATCAACCAATACTCAAAACCCTAAACCAAACCTCCATCTTTATCATCTTCCTCCTCACACCCGACCTTCCACCTCCGGTGATCATCCCGCCTGAGTTTCCCTCACAGCAACCGACTGTATCTCGGGCCAGTCCCCGAGCACCCACTGTAACCACCTTATACCGCCACCATTACCATCATCTCCTCCCATCATCATCTCGATCCCGAGCCACCGCCTCCATCCCGACTTCATCTCCACCGCTGAGCAGCGACCCCGACTCCCCCACGCCTGAGCCTCTACCGCTGAGCAGGACCTCTCCATCCCCGAACAACTCCGCTGTCAGCCACCATCGACTGCATCTCCGCCGGGCCACAGCAGCCGACATGACCACCCTCATGAACCCGACTTCCTTCTTCCCCAGGCCAGTCATCTCTATCCGCCACCATTAACTACATCACCACCGCCATCACAACAGCCTCCCAGACCGACCTGAGCACCCACGAAAGATCCCCCTCGCCGGAGCACTGCCCCTCCTCACCGTATCGACTACACCCATCATCACCATCACCATCATCGTCAACATCATCACCCTCTCCCCGACCACACGACTTTCCCTCACCCCACGGCCATCAACCCCGGCCACACGACCCCGACCGCCGACTGAACCGCCTCCTTCCATCATCATCTCGATCCTTCGCCCATTGAGATCACCACCACCATCATCGTCAACATCATCATCATCATCATCATCATCACCATCGACATCTCCTCCTCTTCCCCAGTCCGTCGATGTCACGCCCCAGTCCCAAAATACCGAGGGACCGGACGCGTGATAATGGCCAGCAGTACGCACCGATGGACTGACCCAATTTAATGGATCCATCGGGGCACACTTAAGCTATAATATACGGTCTACAATATCAAGTAAAGACTAATCTCATCCACACACGAGATAATAAGATCAACAGCAAATAAAGGAAGTACATCAAAGTCCAGTCTCAGCAAAGTATGTCGGGAAACAACCCGATAAGAGTCTAAAAATACTGGTTCATCAGACCAGAACAAAAGAGTCAAAATATAGTATCTGAAGAGTACAAACATCATAAGCTCATGAAAAGTCTTCAGCCATCACCTCTGCTTCTATGTTAGGTTCTCCTTCAGCAACAGCTTCTGGTACAACTTCAGCTCTTGTCCCGTAAACCTCGGGATAATGTTCTTCTGCTAAACCTGAGGACATCATCCGGATCCAGGTCCTCAGGGGACATAGCAAGGTACAAATAATACAAGCCAAAATATATGCAGTGAAATAGTAAATGAAATAAACAGGGTATCTACATAACCATCTATGTGAAAATGCAACTGAGAGCAACACTAGTACTCAGGCTGAGACTGCTACAAGCTCTGTGTCGGGGAGCCGGTAGCCCCAATATCTAGTAGTGGTCTAGCTCTGCTCGAGAGTCTACAACCTCACAATATTAGTACATATATGGAACAGCCTATAGCCTGTGTGTCTCTCCCCACCCAATGTAACCACACGTCTCATGTCCATGTCATGTGAGATCAGAGCTAATGCAACAGTCATAATCTAAGAGTATAATACTATGTCCATCCTGTATCCTATACAGAATCACCTTGAATATCTCAGGAAGATTCTGTCAATGTATGGTGTCGAGTATTCTAGGTTATGGTGTACTTGATATACAAGCACAAGAAAATAAAGGTCACGAATGTCCATCACTAAATGACATACACAACTCCGCGTACGGAGTTGGCACCCGACTGTAACCGGACACTAAGTATGTCATACGGTCCTAGGTTATATCATGTACACTAATCACAGAAAATAGAGCAAGAGAATAAAATAAACTAATAAACTGCAATTTATGGCAAGGTACACTTGCTTGGGGTTGGAATACCAATAGCGATCCCTGTATCAGTGGGTCCAGTAAATGCTTCTCCAAAAGCTGAAATGAACAATACCAACAGTCTCAGAACATAAGAAATAGCTAGAAACGCCTGTCCTTAAGTCCAGTTTGGACACTAGGGTAAAAACGACATTTCTGGCCCAAAGCGGGTCCATATGTGGGCCGCTTTGCACCGAAAACTGGGTCAGGGTCAAAGGTCTCCAAATCAGTCTAACTTAGTGTCAACAAGTCAGGAACGTTGATACGAACCCAACAAAACTTCCAGAATTGGATTCCGATGAGCCGTTCTCAAAATCGCCCGTCGGGTGAAGCTTGTGGGGCCCACGACACGCGATTTTCTAATATTCTCAGAATCGAACCAAACTTGACCCACAGGACCAGCGTATTGCTACGAGTCCGATGGCACAAGTTTCATCTCGATCCGACGCGTGTATACTAAGTTACAGTAAGAATCAGAATGGTCGGATACGGGGCGGTATCCGCGGATACGCACTGATTCCAGTGTGCATGCACATCCGAATCAGCTTCTGTGAAATCCCGCACGTCCGTATCAACGACGCGCACGTATCTGTGAAGACCGCACGCGACCAAGTCGTCCCGTTTGGCGGGGCGTACTCGATTCTGGGGTGAAACAGGGCTTAGTTTTTCCTGTTTTTGGATCGCGGTGTGCGATCACCACAGGACGCGATGCCCCGAGCGGTTTGTCCGGGCACCGAGAGGGTCATACAGGCTACGCGATACAATTTACGGAGTTGAAAACGGGTAACCGGGCAGAGAGTTATGGGTACCTGAACAGGGTCTTGAAACAGCGTATCCTTCGTGTCCAATTCGTGTCCGACACGAAACACAAAGCTAGGGTTAGGGTTTTCTGTGTCCTGACTGAAAATCCGGTGTCCGTGTCCGAGTCTATGGCTCGCCGGAGTCGGGAGACTGCTTGCTGGTGGCCGGGCGGCGCTCGAGGAGGACGAGGAAGGGCTGGGGTCGGCGGCGCTGGCCAGAGGCGACCGAGGCGGCTTCTGGCGACGTCGGGCTAGGACAGCAGCGGGTCGGCCGGCGGGCTGCTGGGTTCCTCGAGTTGCGGCGGGTGCTGTGGAGTCCGTCGGAGGGAGGCGGAAGTTAGGGAGGCGGTGGAGATCTGAGGGAGGCGAAGCGGCAAAGCTAGGGCAGTGGCAGCGGGTTAGGGTTCCGGCAAGGGTGGCAGAAAGGTCGGAGAAAACTCGCCGGAGCTCGAGTTATATAGGCAGGGTAGGGAGACGACGGGGTGGCGGTTACGGGTAGGGGAAGAGCTGGGCGGGTCGTCGGCCGTTAGGGAAGCTGGAGGGTCCGGGGAGACCAGGCGGCGGCAGTTGGCCGGCCGGAGGGGAAACGAACGGTCGGCCATGGGCGGTTAGGGATTGGTTTTAGGCGGGTCGGGTCGGGCACTGGCGGGTCGGGTCGGACCCGGATCCGACCCGCTAGGCAGCGGTCCGGTCTAGTCAGACCGGCCGGTTCATACACTGGGTTGGTTTGGTTCATTAATTATTTTGGTTTAAATAATCAGTTAAATTTTACAATAGTTTTTAATACTTTAGAAATTCATCCGGGGTCCAATAAATTCTCAGAAAAATACCCCATGCTCGGTTTTTAATTTTACACTAGAAAATATAATTTTTATCACATTTTAATTTTATTTAATTTTATTTAAAAATTTATTTTAAATTAGACTACTTTAATTTATAGGTTTAAAATTTACAGAAAATGCTAATTAATTCCAGAAAATTTAAATTTAAAAATTCTTAAAATTTTCAGGTGATTACAATCTACCCCCTTAAGAAAATTGCGTCCTCGCAATTTAAAGATTAAACTACTCATAGAACAGCACTACAGGAAATTTAAAATTTACTTAAGATATACCTGCATCCTCGAATAAGTGGGAGTATTTCTGGCGCATGATATCTTCCCTCTCCCAGGTAGATTCACCAGGAGAGTGTTGCTTCCAAGCCACACGAACCAGTTTAATTGTATGCCCTCGCAGCATCTTCTCACTAGTTCCGAGTATACCCACCGGTTGCTCTTCATATCTCAGGCTTGGACCTACGGCGATCTCAGAATGATCCACTATGTGACTTGGGTCAGTCACATACCTTCTCAACTGTGAGACATGGAATACATCATGCACTCCCTCTAAGGATGGAGGTAATGCAAGACGATAAGCCACCTCACCTATGCGCTCCAGAATATCAAAGGGCCCAATGTACCTTGGACTCAATTTGCCTCTGCTCCCAAAGCGAATGGTACCTCGGGTAGGCGAAATCCTCAGGAATACATGCTCTCCTTCCTTGAACTCCTGGGGACGTCGGTGTGTATCAGCCCAATGCTTTTGTCTGTCCTGAGCTGTCCGAAGGTGATTCTGAATTTGTTTAACCTTCTCCACTGTTTGCATTACCAACTATGGCCCCAATATTTGACGCTCTCCGACGTCACTCCAGCATATTGGCGATATGCACTTCCTACCGTATAATGCCTCGAAAGGAGCCATCTTGATGCTTGCTTGATAACTGTTGTTGTATGAGAACTCTACCAAATGCAAATGATCTTCCCAAGACCCTCCAAAATCTAACATACAGGATCGCAGCATATCCTCTAAGATCTGGATTGTACGTTCTGATTGACCATCTGTCTGGGGATGATAGGCAGTGCTGAATTTTAGTCTGGTGCCAAGACTCTCTTGCATACTTCGCCAGAAATGAGAGGTGAATCTCGAGTCCTGATCTGATATAATACTAACCGGCACTCCATGCAACTTTACAATTTGTCGCATATACATGTCGGCTAGTACCTCTGTGGACTGTCCAACTCTAAACGACAAGAAATGTGCCGATTTAGTGAGTCGATCCACGATCACCCATACCACATCTTTTCCGCTGGGGCTCCTTGGGAATCCTGTGACGAAGTCCATGGTGATATATTCCCACTTCCATTCTGGTATGGGAAGCGGCTGCAACATTCCTGCAGTCCTCTGATGCTCGGCCTTCACTTGTTGGCAGACTAAACATTTAGCTACAAATCTTGCAATCTCTCTCTTCATTCCATGCCACCAATAATACTGCCTTAGATCTCGATACATCTTTGTTCCTCCTGGATGAACAGAGTATATGGAGCTATGGGCTTCAGTCATTAGCTCCTGTCTCAGTTCTCCATTTGGAACATATAAATGATCTCCGCATCTTAATGTACCATCCTCATGTATGCGAAGTCCCGTCTGCATGCCTGCTTCTGTCTTCTCCTTGAGTCTACGAAATCTTGCATCAGTAGGCAAAGCTTCTTTAATCCTTTCCACGAGCGATGACTTCACTTCCAGATTAGCCAGCAAGCCACTTTGTCTTGGTAGAATAACCTCTATCTGAAGCTCCTGTAGATCCCTCAATAGCTCAGGCTGCACTGTCAAGAAATAAGCTGTAGGCTTCCTACTAAGTGCGTCTGCTACTACATTCGCTTTCCCTGGGTGGTATTGCAGATCTATATCAAAGTCCACCATTAACTCAAGCCAGCGTCTTTGCCTCATGTTAAGCTCCTTCTGGGTATATACATACTTTAGACTTTTGTGGTCAGTGAAGATTTCTACCTTCTCACCATAAAGATAATGCCTCCAAATCTTCAGTGCAAATATTACAGCAGCCAGCTCCAGATCATGCGTTGGGTAATTCTTCTCATGGACCTTCAACTGTCTCGATGCATAAGCAATAACTTTGCTGTGTTGCATCAAAACACATCCTAGGCCACTACCTGACGCATCGCTATAAACAACAAAACCGCCTGACCCTGAAGGAAGAGTCAATACTGGTGCTGTTGTTAGATGCCTCTTTAATTCTTCAAAGGCCCTCTGACATTCCTCTGTCCATGCAAAGTCCTGATCCTTCCCTGTCAACTTTGTCATTGGCTTCGCAATCCTTGAGAAATTTTCTACGAACCTTCGGTAATATCCAGCAAGTCCTAGAAAACTCCTCACCTCAGCAACTGATGTTGGTGTAGGCCAAGTCTCAATAGCAGCAACCTTCTCTGGATCCACTGACAGTCCTTCTTCTGAGATAATATGCCCTAAAAATGGTACCTTATCCATGCAAAACTCATATTTACTGAGCTTAGCATAAAGCTTCTCCTGCCTCAACGTCTCTAGCACGATTCTGAGATGCTCCTCGTGCTCTTCGTGGCTTTTGGAATATACCAGAATGTCATCGATAAATACCACCATGAATTTATCCAAATACTGATGGAATACTCGGTTCATCAAGCTCATGAATACAGCAGGTGCGTTGGTTAAACCAAACGGTATTACTAAGAACTCATAATGTCCATACTTTGTTCTAAAGGCTGTCTTCGGGATATCTTCCTTCCTCACCCTAATCTAGTGATAACCGGATCTAAGGTCAATCTTTGAAAATACCCTAGCTCCACTCAATTGATCAAATAAGTCATCAATGCGTGGCAAGGGGTACCGGTTCTTAATGGTCACAGCGTTTAACGCCCTGTAATCAATGCATAGGCGAACTGTTCCATCCTTCTTCGGTACAAAAAGTATAGGTGCTCCCCAGGGTGAAACACTAGGCCGGATGAAACCTTTCTCCAGAAGTTCATCAACTTGCTTCTTCAACTCTACTAACTCCTTAGGGGCTAGTCTATAAACCGATGAAGTGATAGGTTCTGCTCCTAAAGTTAAGTCTATGGTGAATTCTATTTCCCGATCAGGTGGTAGACCTGGAAGATCATCGGGAAATACATCCACAAACTCTGATATAACTCTTGGGTAACTTGACTCTCCTTCTACAGTTAATACCCTAAGAGTTGGCTGAACACCTTGTTCTACAGCTCCTCGAAGAAATTCAAACTCTGAGTGTCCAGGTGGTCTGAATATAACTCTTCCAAGCCGACAATCAAGAGTAGCATGATACTGACTTAACCAGTCCATACCAAGTACAACATCATAGTCAGGCATAGAAAAGATCAGAAATTGGGCTCGTATCTCTCTCCCGCAGACTACTACTGAACATGATCTACAGATATCACTAACAGGTATAATTCCACCTCCCGTAAGAATTCTCTTAGTCTTCGGAAGGGGTGCAGTAGCTACTCGATGGGTGGCTACGAAGCTAGCAGCTATAAATGAGTGCGATGCCCCAGAATCAAATAAAGCTACAGCAGGTAATGAAGCTACTAAAATGGTACCTGCTATAACTTCTCCAGCAATAGCTTCTTCCTGAACAGCTAATGCAAAAGCCTGACCTCGTCCCTGAGCTGGACCCCTCTGCTGACGAGCCTATTGGAATAGTGCTGCTTGAGGTGGCAATGGTGGTCTTGGCTGATATCCTCCTGGAGCTGGTGGTCTGACTCCTCCAACTCCCGTCTGCTGTGCTCCCACTGCTGGATAATCTGGCCTTTGTGCAGGTAGAGCTAGTCGTGGTGCTCCCTCTTGGCGTGCTGTGCAGTCTCTGGATAGATGCTGGTTGGATCCGCAAACCAGGCACAGTCCCAATTTGCGTCTGCACTCCTTCTCAATGTGACCCAACTTGCCGTAGAAATGACAAGTAGGTAGGGTTCTTGGTGCTGCTCTCTGCGGTATATTCCTCTGGAGTCGCTTTGCAGAATCCCCTTGTGCTGCCTTGGATGGTGCTGAGATAAATGGCCGCTTCAGACTTGACTCCCTCCCGGTGACGCGCTCCATGCGTCGTGCTGCAGCAAGGACGTCGTTGTACGATATTGGTGCAATAGATCCAATCAACCTCTGAAGCTCAAACCTGAGTCCGTCAAAGAATTTCTCCGCCTTCTCTTCTTCGGTAGGAATTAGAGAAGGGGCAAAACGACTAAGGCGAATGAATTCAGCATTATACTCCTCCACCGTCATGTTGCCCTAGATAAGGCGGTTGAACTTATCTCGAAGTTCTGATCTAGCAACGGCTGGGATATACATCTCTTGGAAGAGTCTGGAGAACTCCTCCCAAGTAACTTGGTCATGTCCGAGCCTTCTCTCTTCAGCTAGCCACCAGTGGTGCGCGTTGTCCGTCAGTTGCATTCGGACAGCTGTCATCCATCTCTCCCGCGGAAGTTCAGCTGCTTCCAACTGATATTGTGTATTGGTGAGCCACTCATGCACTTCCGTTGGTCCTTCCTTTCCCGAAAAGGTACGGGACTTGAGTTGACGGAAATCAGTGATACTTCCCGTTGCTGGTCGCCTAGCTTGCGGGTTTGCCTGTTCCAATGCATTTACTAGGCTGTTTCTCAGGTTCTCTGCCTCCTGACGCTGTGCCTCCTGTTGAACTTGTTGTTGAGCTTGCATCATGGCATAAAATATCTGGAATATTTGCTGCCCATCCATTGCTTGCCCTGGTGGGAAGGCAGGCATCTGTGGAGTGAACTACGGCGGTGGTGGGATATCATCACGCCTGAACCTTGAGTTATGCTGCTCAGCTTGTCCACTTTGAGAGGATTGACCTCTGTTCTCTGGTGTAACTCCATCACCATAGGTAACCACAGCGTCTTGTGGTATAAAAGGAATTTCATCTCCATTTTTGGGATCCATCTTTCTCTCTGCATTCAAAATAAACTTTATGAGAACGTTTAGTAGAGTCAAGCAAGATGTAAATCAAGTACTTAATTCGAATGCGATATAGAGTTTCAAAAACGATTCAACAAATGGATGAGATCCTCTACCCTATCCTTGTACAGGTTTGTTTGGCCCCTAAGTTGAAACCAAACAATTTTGTTGTAGACCTGCATGGGCCACCACAGAAATCATGTCACGCCCCAGTCCCAAAATACCGAGGGACCGGACGCGTGATAATGGCCAGCAGTACGCACCGATGGACTGACCCAATTTAATGGATCCATCGGGGCACACTTAAGCTGTAATATAAGGTCTACAATATCAAGTAAAGACTAATCTCATCCATACACGAGATAATAAGATCAACAGCAAATAAAGGAAGTACATCAAAGTCCAGTCTCAGCAAAGTATGTCGGAAAATAACCCGATAAGAGTATAAAAACACTGGTTCATCAGACCAGAACAAAAGAGTCAAAATATAGTATCTGAAGAGTACAAACATCATAAGCTCATGAAAAGTCTTCAGCCATCATCTCTGCTTCTATGTTAGGTTCTCCTTCAGCAACAGCTTCTGGTACAGCTTCAGCTCCTGTCCCGTAAACCTCGGGATAATGTTCTTCTGCTAAACCTGGGGACATCATCCGGATCCAGGTCCTCAGGGGACATAGCAAGGTACAAATAATACAAGCCAAAATATATGCAGTAAAATAGTAAATGAAATAAACAGGGTATCTACATAACTATCTATGTAAAAATGCAACTGAGAGCAACACTAGTACTCAGGCTGAGACCGCTACAAGCTCTGTGTCGGGGAGCCGGTAGCAGCAATATCTAGTAGTGGTCTAGCTCTGCTCGAGAGTCTACAACCTCACAATAGTAGTACATATATGGAATAGCCTGTAGCCTGTGTGTCTCTCCCCACCCAATGTAACCACACGTCTCATGTCCATGTCACGTGAGATCAGAGCTAATGCAACGGTCATAATCTAAGAGTATAATACTATGTCCATCCTGTATCCTATACAGAATCACCTTGAATATCTCAGGAAAATTCTGTCAATGTATGGTGTCGAGTGTCCTAGGTTATGGTGTACTTGATATACAAGCCCAAGAAAATAAAGGTCACGAATGTCCATCACTAAATGACATACACAACTCTGCGTACGGAGTTGGCACCCGACTGTAACCGGACACTAAGTATGTCATACGGTCCTAGGTTATATCATGTACACTAATCACAGAAAATAGAGCAAGAGAATAAAATAAACTAATAAACTGCAATTTATGGCAAGGTACACTTGCCTGGGGTTGGAATACCAGTAGCGATCCCTGTATCAGTGGATCCAGTAAATGCTTCTCCAAAAGCTGAAATGAACATTACCAACAGTCTCAGAACATAAGAAATAGCTAAAAATGCCTGTCCTTAAGTCCAGTTTGGACACTAGGGTAAAAACGACATTTCTGGCCCAAAGCGGGTCCATATGTGGGCCGCTTTGCACCAAAAATTGGGTCAGGGTCAAAGGTCTCCAAATCAGTCTAACTTAGTGTCAACAAGTCAGGAACGTTGATACGAACCCAACGGAACTTCCAGAGTTGGATTCCGATGAGCCGTTCTCAAAATCGCCCGTCGGGTGGAGTCTGTGGGGCCCACGACACGCGATTTTCCAACATTCTCAGAATCGAACCAAACTTGACCCACAGGACCAGCGTATTGCTACGAGTTCGATGGCACAAGTTTCGTCTCGATCCGACGTGTGTACACTAAGTTACAGTAAGAATCAGAATGGTCGAATACGGGGCGGTGTCCGCGGATACGCACTGATTCCAGTGTGCACGCACATCCGAATCAGCTTCTGCGAAATTCTGCACGTCCGTATCAACGACGCGCACGTATCTGTGAAGACCGCACGCGACCAAGTCGTCCCATTTGGCGGGGCGTACTCGATTCCGGGGTGAAACAGGGCTTAGTTTTTCCTGTTTTTGGATCGCGGTGTGCGATCACCACAGGACGCGATGCCCCGAGCGGTTTGTCCGGGCACCGAGAGGGTCATACAGGCTACGCGATACAATTTACGGAACTGAAAATGGGTAACCGGGCAGAGAGTTACGAGTACCTGAACAGGGTCTTGAAACAGCGTATCCTTCGTATCCAATTCGTGTCCGACACGAAACACAAAGCTAGGGTTAGGGTTTTCTGTGTCCTGACTGAAGATCCGGTGTCCGTGTCCGAGTCTATGGCTCGCCGAAGTCAGGAGACTGCTTGCTGGTGGCCGGGCGGCGCTCGGGGAGGACGAGGAAGGGCTGGGGTCGGCGGCGCTGGCCAGAGGCGACCGAGGCGGCTTCTGGCGACGTCGGGCTAGGGCAGCAGCGGGTCGGCCGGCGGGCTGCTGGGTTCCTCGAGTTGCGGCGGGTGCTGTGGAGTCCGTCGGAGGGAGGCGGAAGTTAGGGAGGCGGTGGAGATCTGAGGGAGGCGAAGCGGCAAAGCTAGGGCAGTGGCAGCGGGTTAGGGTTCCGGCAAGGGTGGCAGAAAGGTCGGAGAAAACTCGCCGGAGCTCGAGTTATATAGGCAGGGTAGGAAGACGACGGGGTGGCGGTTACGGGTAGGGGAAGAGCTGGGCGGGTCGTCGGCCGTTAGGGAAGCTGGAGGGTGCGGGGAGACCAGGCGGCGGCGGTTGGCCGGCCGGAGGGGAAACGAACGGTCGGCCATGGGCGGTTAGGGATTGGTTTTAGGCGGGTCGGGTCGGGCACTGGCGGGTCGGGTCGGACCCGGATCCGACCCGCTAGGCAGCGGTCCGGTCTAGTCAGACCGGCCGGTTCATACACTGGGTTGGTTTGGTTCATTAATTATTTTGGTTTAAATAATCAGTTAAATTTTACAATAGTTTTTAATGCTTTAAAAATTCATCCGGGGTCCAATAAATTCTCAGAAAAATACCCCATGCTCGGTTTTTAATTTTACACTAGAAAATATAATTTTTATCACATTTTAATATTATTTAATTTCATTTAAAAATTCATTTTAAATTAGACTACTTTAATTTATAGGTTTAAAATTCACAGAAAATGCTAATTAATTCCTGAAAATTTAAATTTAAAAATTCTTAAAATTTTTAGGTGATTACAGTCGACCTTGAGTCGTCACCACCACCATCATAATCACCACCGCCCCCTTCCTCGTCACAGCAACCCGACATCAGTCGACCACACCGCCGGACGACCACGATAGATCCCTCTCCGTCGGGACAGCACCCCGAGCACCATCTCCAGTCAACAACCTCCCTCGACGTTGACTACCCCCTCCCCGGGCACGTGCACGCCAAGGCCAAGGTTCGAAACTTGCCTTTCTTTTATGATTGTGTGTGTGCTTGTGTGAATAGCAATTAGGGTTAGCATGTTACCTCATGGGAGTTTGGTTGTTATATATGAGTGCATGACACTGTGTTAGTGAACCTAATAATTAGTATGTGTTTATGCATGTATGTGTGTATGATAATTAGATTTAATATATGTATATACTTCATGGGAAATTGATTGCTAGTATTACATATGTTGTATGGCCATAAGTGTTAGTAGTGGGTATCCCGTATTTACATATGACTATATGACCCTGAGTATTAGTGAACTGTCTGCCTTGTGTACACTAACGTACTGGCTTAGACATGTATTGGTGTTACACGGGATTTAGAGTTCTAGATATGTGTTAGTGAGTTGACTGTCTTGTTATGCACATCATTCGAAGATATGACACATGTGCATTTAGACGCACATTTGACCCTGCTAGTTGACCAGTTATCACCCCTAGCGTAGTTCCGAGTTCAGTAAAATTATGTTTGTGTGTGTGCTAGTGTAATGACTGATGCTATATTATTATTATATTATGTATATAGGACCGTTGGATTGTTCAGACGAGACTTCGGAAACATGATATTGGTATTGCCAGCTCAGGACCACAAGCGAGTACATTCTCTGACAGTTTTTATTATGTTGATAATCTCTATGATTCTAGTTGTATAGCGTACATGATTCTGACACTATGGATACACGGGTTAGCATCATCGATACCTGTCACGAGGAGTCATGATTGGAATCCATCGTGCTAGCTGGGGGACGGAAAGATATTAGTAGATTATGTGATCATACCCCACTTTACATGCATCATAGCTCGCCCCACACATCACGTTGGGTATAGCCTGACCATTTATGCCTCATAGCCTGTTATATATGATTAGCCTGACTATTGCTCGCATCATAGCTAACCAGATGGTTAGCCTGACCTCACATGAATCATAGCCAATCATATATAACAAGCATGATCTTGTCCCAAGATGATCACATGATAGACTGATATTTCACACACTTAGCTAGATATTCTATTTTGTATTTCCAGTTCATTGTTCTAGCATTCACTGATATTTTTGTTCATTGCTCGTTGTGCTATTGCTGATGATATATTCTCCAGTATTTTATACTCCCCAGTATTTCTTATTTCCAATATTTATCTCCATCTTGTATTTCTTTATACTGTATTATAGTTTTTGTCAATATACATTGAACTGCTGTTAGTGCTTGTACTTCGTTCTAATCCTGAATGGATAACATTTTTCCAGAGGATCTTGAGGACTTCTGTCCTACACACTATGGGCCAGGTGTAGAGGGAGACTACATACCAGAGATCTTAGAGGAGTCCCTTCTTTTAGAGGAGACACCACCTGCAGCTATTTAGACAGTTATTTTATGTATCTTTGAGACTTATGATGAGACTTATGTTAAGACTTATGTTGAGATTATGTTGAGACTTTGTTGAGACTATTTATGTTGGACAGCTAGACTTTAGTTTTATCTCTATTTTGAGCTGTTGTGCTTGATTTATGTCAGTACTTCTTATCTTTATATCTCATTGTGCCATTTATTTCTTATAGTTATTATGATTGAGTATATATTATGAATTGTTGAGCAATGCATTATTCATTGTCCTCCTTATGGAGTTGATATCATTGACTAGTTGTGATTTATTTTTAGTATTATTGAGACCTAGACAGCATTCTACCGCCGATGCTGCAGCGTAGGCTGGACGTACCCACGACTCATGCCCAAATTCCGGGTGCGGGTTGTGACACATTTTTAATGGTGGCCCACACAGGTCAGGCTTTGCAAGTAGTACGATATTGTGGTAGTATGATGTCTTAGTTGTACTACTGTGAGCCTGTGATAGGATATATGACATAGGATACTAGGATGAGAGCGAATACTCAATCACAACTAGGAACACTTCCAATCTATTGCTATTATTATTCCTTCTGAGCATTGCCTTCCTTGAATATTCTGTCCTTCCTTGATGATATCGTATTCTTGTGCCTTAATGACTTCTTCTGGTTTTGATCCGTCTTCAGGATGCCGCCGAAGACCAGATCGCAGGATCAGCAGCAGCCTCCGAGGCAGACCCAGCAGGCTTGTTATTTCTGTAAGAAGCCAGGTCACCTTCGGAAGAGCTGTAGAGTGAGGCTAGGACTTTGTTTGTACTGTGGCACTGCGGGACATCGAGTGAAGGATTGTCTTCGAGCTCCTTATCTTCCCGGCCAGCGCGCAGCTCCAAATCAAAAACGTCCAGTTAGGCCACCTATTGTAAAACCCCCTTCATAGAAAATCGTATATACCTTTTTATTTAGTAATTATTAATTAAATTGTAGTAATTAGGTCTAAATAGGAAAAATAGATTTTTAATAATTTTTATGTTAGGTGTTCGGGCACTTAGATGACTTGTGGGACCATCAGAAATTTTTAGAAATTTATTCCATGTAGGAGACCCCTTAAGCTGTTGCTAGCCTAACAATGTGCAATACCCTAATCTATAAATTTTATTATGAGATTACATATATATATATATGTATATACAAATATATATATATATGTATATATATATTTTATAAAGAGAAGAAAGGAAAAAGAATTTATTAAATAAGTAACTAAGTATTATAAGTCTAATAATAATAATAATATAATAAAAACACCAAACTAATACATTCTTAGCAAATGCTAACTCTTCAGCAACTTGCTGAGAGAAGCCGCCCACTTATGACCCGCTCCTAAACAACTTAGCATCTTCAGCAACTTCCCTTCAATCCGACCCTTCACGCGACTTTCACCCGCGAATTCCAACCCGCTCCTTCCCTCTCTCTCTCTCTCTCCTATATATATATATATATATATATATATATATATATATATATATATATATATATATATATATATATATATATATTAGCTCCCAAAAACCCTAACCTAAACTCCAGACCTCCTCTTCCCATCTAAGAGCCGTCACCGCAGCCAGAGAAGCCCCGCCAAGCCATCCAACCATCCCGTCGACGCCGACCTCACGAACTGCAGTTTTCCACTCGAGGCACCTTCGCTCTGGCGTGATTTTCCGTCGACTCGCTCGACCAAACGCTGTTCCGTTTTCATAGGTATGATCATCCCTTAACCCTCTCCAATATTTGTTTTATAGCCAACCTCGGAAAACGTGTGTCCCTAGGTGAAAAATAGCGCCCAAGTTGGCCCGGACTTACCCAATTCTGAAATCGCAGAAACTTGCGATGACCACCCATATTGTCGAGTTCGTATCTCCCACCACAGAGATCCGAATTCGATGATTCTTTTTGATACCTGTAGATTACTTAACCTAGTTTATTTTTTGTTTAATAACCCTGTGCTATTAGTTGCTGTGGACATAATTATATTCGTCACAAAACTGCGCGCACCCACTTTTTTCTGATTTTCCAAAAGTTGGAGATCGGAGCGCGCCCCACCAAACGGGACTGCCCCGCCGTGTGCCAAGTGTACCGAATGGTGCATGCAGCATAACGGAACACGTGAAAATTTGTGGAGACTGATTCGGACGCGTGTGCGCGCCGGAATCAGACCTTATCCGCGGACACATTTCGTGTCGCCACTTTTGTGGAACTTGCGCGTATTTTGTACACGCTTGTCAGATTGCGACGAAACTTGCGCCACTGGACTCGTGGTAATGCGCTGGTCCTGTAACCCAATTTTCACGCATTTCTGAGACGGTTGACCAGATCGCCAATTGGCGGGCCCACAATTGACTTTTTGGACAAAATTGTGTACGGCTCATCGGAATCCACATTTGGACATACCATTGGGTTCGTATTGACATCTAGAGTTGTTTGACCCATAGTTTGTCCGATTTAGAGACTGTTACCCTTGGCACGCTTTTCGGTGCAAAGTGGGCCACACGTGGACCCCACTTTTGCCCAAAATTACCGTTTTGCCCCTGTGTCCAAATTGGACGAAAGGGATATACTTTTTAGCTAGTTTTGCTCATTTCGAAAATGTTGGTGATGTTTATTTCAGCATCCGGAGACGTTTGTTCGGAGTCCTTAGTTCCAGGTTCAGTGTCCTTGACATTTGGGCGCGTACACTTTACAGATTTCTTGCTAGGCAAGTATACCTTGCCATTGTACTATTTTTACATTCCATTTGAGGCATGCATGTTTATTTTCTGCTTATTTAGTTTATTTATTTTTAACTGCTATATAAACTGCGCGTCCAAGGAAACTTGGGTGCAACGACGGTGTCGTCGTACTATGTTTTTACTTATGTATATTCATTGGACCTACTTTATGAGACTACCCCATCTTCATGAGGCATTTATGTTTCATTGGCCATGACACTATGCTTACACGAGTGTGAGTCACATGTAGGACACGGACTTGCGTACTCGACTGGCCACTGGTACGTATAGGTCGTGCGACGGATAGGGATAACTGCCAATAGAAACTTTGCATACTAGTAGACCTGGCGGTTATTAGAGGTTTATTGTGTCATGGACATGACATGCTTAGAGCATTGGGTGGGGAGAACAACAAGTACCGCATTTGAGCTCCTTTGCACTTTTATCTATTGTGCGCCCGGATTCTCCGCTGGAGATACGGGTGGTGATGACCACTATATATTATGTATTATCAGGCGGGCCTCCGCCGTTCAAAAGATGATGTGCCTTTTAGGCCCCTGGATCTCCAATAGAGAACCATGCCAAATCCCAGATTTTCAGCCAGATAGCTCACTTGTGGGGAAATGTGTTCTTAAACTGCATTCACTTTAGACGGCTAGGCGATCCATTGGATGTTTATTTCAGTACTTTATTGGCATGTGTTTAAGTATACTTGTTATGTCCCTCTGAGGACCTGGTCTGCTGCCAGGTGTACCTGTTCTTGAGTATTTACAGGAGCGCAGATTTGGAAGGATATAGAGGCTTCGTGGATGTCTTCTCTTCGAGCCGTGATTGGTAGCTGGTACTTATATTGTTTGAGTGAGTTGTACTTATATTGTATTTACTTTTCCATTTGAGTTGGTAGTGGATTTGTTTCCATCCAACTATCATCCTTAGATACTTTTATTGAGATCTAGTTTCATAGACATTGGTTATTTTATTTCTATTGATTTTCATGGATGAGATTTAGATTATACCCTGTGACTTGTGACATATATTATACCACTTGTGGATTTGATATTCATAATATAGCGTACGTATGAATTTGGTTTCCATATATTGGAGTTGCCATATCCATGCGACTGGCATGCTTACGTGTCCTAGTCTTACGTATTTTTAGGACTGGGGCGTGACACCTATGGAACCGCAGATTGCTCAGCACCCGCGGAGGAAGCCACCCCAGCAGGATGGGGCATTTGCGATGACGGTCAATGAGACCGATACTGCAGGTGATGGGATAAAAGGTTCGTCCGTTCTCACTTATTGTTATTGAATTTGATTCTTGTTGATCAGTTGTTAAATTTAATTCTTGGTGTCGTTGTTGAGTTTGATTTTATATCGAGATAAATTTTACGGACTAAATTACGGTATCATCTGATGACATATGTTGATGAGGACAGTGAGAAAGGTGAAATGTCTGCTTTGGTTATGGAACCTAAATTTTATCGCAGCCATATTAGCCGTCGTGGTAGAAACATAGGAACCTGAATTGGGATGTACATATCTTAGTTATGAAATTTAGAGTTTCTCGCAGCCATAACCGGTTGGCGTGGTGAGGATTCTAGATGATGTAATTATAGAGTTGCATACCTTAGTTATGGAACCTATCGTTTATCGCAGCTATGCTTACTGGCATAGCGAGGATTCTGAGTGTCATGATTTTGACAGACGTGTATGATTATCAGGTTGTATCTTAAATTGGTTCTTAAAGTATCATCTCAATACTTATCCACTTCTGTTATTATAGGACCTTGTTCCATCATTTTCTTTGCTAGCAGTAGAGATACTTTCAGTCCTTAGTCCAGTTTCTTATCGAGCTTCTTTCCGTTAGGGTTCCTTGTTAGTGTGATAATTGGTGATTTACAATTAGGTCTGTGTCTTGAGTATCAGTATTGACTGTTGGGAGTGTGGCTTGTGAGTTTGTAAGTATTTCTTGGTTGGACATGTGAGCAATAGGCATCAATCTAGAGATAACCCATAGCGTAGTACCTTGTAGCAATAGTTTCATGATTGGTGTCATTATAGTTAGTATTGGTACTATAGGTAGAAGGGGGAGTAAAGAGTATCAGTGAGGGTTCCAGGAGTTAGTATCAGAGTCAGCATGCCAGTCCTGGATAGTCATGAATTTATGTAGTTGGGTGATCCATGTAAACAATTAGTATCAAGGAAATTATGTTAAAAATTAATGGAGCATGATATTCAATTTGGTGGTTGATACTTGGGTATGTCAAGAGCAAAGAAATGCATATGCATAAAGGGTATTAATAAGTGTGCCATAGTAGGAGGGTACCCATAAGTGGATAGGAGAGTGTGAAGGAATAAGAATACATTGTGCTAAGTAGTAAGACTTGTATTACAAATAAAAGTAGGGCCTTGATGTGATTAGATATAAGTGTACCAGTATATGACTAATGATGGATGTATCACCTGATATTGAGGCCAGTGATGGGTTGGAAGCAATAGATAGAATAGTGTCTAAAAATTATGTACAGGATGCACAATGGGTGATGAGTGTCAGTGTGGGAGTTTATGAAAGTGGAAGCATGAGTATTAGAAAATTCCAATAGTGTGTCATGGGTTGAGAAATATCAAGATTGGTCATGGAAGGTATGAAGTGTATCACTGATTAGTATATTAGTTTATAAAAGGTTAAGGGGAGATACTTATACATCAATAGAGATATGGAACCATATGTCTGCCTTTGGGAGTGAAGTGAAGCATGTGTATTATAGAAGTTAATAACTAGTACAAGTGATCGTGAGTTCTTGTGAGTGTGATGAGGTAATCTAATGATGAAGCTAGTGTTACTATACCAATAGTGCTAGTGTTTATATATCAAGGATTAGTTGAGCAATGTGCTAGTAACAGTAAGTACCCCGTGTGATAATATTAGATTGGTGTATCAGTTAATATGGATAGAAAATTATTGGAAGTAATAGTGCAAGTAATCCAGGCAGTGCAAATTTTAGTACACGGTTGAGGGGTGTAGACAATTGGTGTATCTGTGTGTACCTTGAGTGTTAGAGACTGTGAGTATATATAGGTATACTTAGATAGATGTGGGTAAGAAATGTGTATCAGTATATGAGTGGATGATGTGCATGTGTAAGGATATGTTGGCTTGAGCATGCCTGAGATGGCACTGCAAACTGACTTGGGTGTCCATCTAGAGTTGTATTAGAGGGAGAAGTACTTAGTATGCTGTGTTGCACTTGGTGTGCACTTGAGTGATAAGAATAACTAGTATAAACAATTGCAGTAGGTAAGAGATCCAGCAGTGTGTGTGCTTGTAGTAGAAACAGTAGTACCAAATGGATAGGGGTATCAAACTTTGGATGCATTATTTGACCTATGGTTATGTTAGAGGTTCTTGGTGTCAGATTTTGTTATTAATAGACAGGTGTGTGCAATGTGGATGTATCTGTAGCACCACGTTCCCCCGGTGCGGAGAGCGCGGCTAAGAAATACAACGGTATCGTTCGATCGGGATAGATTAAAATAAGAACTCGTCCTTGTTATGGATTTGTTTCTTCGGAATCGATTCCCATATTCAGTGGACCGTGCCCCCGGGATCGACTTAGCGGCAGAGTCAGGAGGGACCTCTCCGCTGTTATCTTTTATTGCCTCGGATTTCGATGTCGCTTGTTGTTTTCGTGCTTTGAGTTGGTTTTAGATTTGCTTGGGTTTTCTTGAACGGTTTCGATGATTTCATTGTTTTCGTTCATTGAAGTGCACTTTAATTCCGAGATTAGAAAGGGTGGAAGGAGTATTGATCAAGCTGTTCGTGCAATGCAGATGAACGAGCAGTAGGCGGCTTGCGAGCGGAGTCGTGAAGCGCCTCTTTCCTTCTCCCTTCCAACCATCTAAGTGAGTGGCTACCACCCCGATTAGCTAGCCCTGCTTCCAAGTCTTCACACCAAAAACTCTTGCATTCTTGTTGCCCCGATCAGACAATACCAAGTAATAATAAAAGATACCAAGATAAAAAAAGAATAGACTTGGATAATACTGCTTGTCAATCAAACTTGTGAACGGTTACTTACTTGCATACTTGTTAGTTTGGAATATTTATCATATGCATAAATACAAGTTAGAATGTATGCTATTCTTTAAATTATGCTATGAAAATAGCTTATCCGAATGAAATATACTGAACCAAGAGGCTATGCAACTGAATCATGAAACACTGCTTGTTTTGTACTCGTGTTGCCTCAACTGCATGAACTGTTAACTAAATAAACATATTATTCGATCATGGACAACTTGTGCACAAGGCCTTTGGTTCCTGCGGACGGTCGCTGGGACACTGGCACCGATCCGATCTGGACGAAACTTCACGATAGTCTCTCGAGCGGGTGGAATGGCATGCTTCGCCTCGAGTTCCTAGCGTTGCATACCACTCTCACCCAAGACTATAACCTATCCATTATGGCATCACGCTAGTGATCCTCGTGTATATTTAAACCTGTTGCAAACTAACTTGTGTCTTCGTGGCAGGGAAGGCATGGTAAGTATTGTGCAGGTGGTTCAGACGGACAGGTAAAAGCCATCGAACGGTGGAAAGTTCGTTTCAGTATTATACATATATACTGTTGCTTGTAAATGAACTAAGGCAAGATAGAAACCCACAAAATATGCATGCTTCATTAAAACAACGTGTTGATTGGTATAGTTCGGTTAGCTTGCCTTCACCAGTATGTTTCGACATGCTGACCCTTGTTGAAACAGGTTCTCCGCACTAAGGCGAACCGAGCGAGGAGCCGAAGTCGTCTTCCCGATCCAGTCCAGCTGTTGGCGCATCCTGATCGCGTCGTCCTTGAAGCATTTTGAAGCAGGAGCTTGCAAATATTCATACACAAATGCAGCTTCGTGGCAAAGCTGTCCTCCAGCCCGGAGGTCTATACATTTTGAAGTTTAGTAAAGGGATATAATGTACAGGACTGCTATCTCATTTTGAGTCAACACTTTTGTAAGCCCGTACGACAAATTAGTTGACTCGTTCAATAGTTTGTAATAGATGTTCATTATCAATAAAGAGAACTTTTCCATGTTTCAAAGCTGTGTTTTAATTTATCTGCATACTCTGAATATGTGCTCGTTATGCAAAACATTAAAGCCTTATGCGGGCGCAACCCCAGGCCCGCACGTCGGTCACGATTTGGGGGACGCCTCAACGATTCTACAGAATCGGGTTATGACATAATGGTATCAGAGCACAGATTCAAGTTCCTTAGACTCTCACACTGGAAAAGTTTCTTTAACGATCAAATTCCTGTGCGAACTCTTGAACTCGCTAGGCCAAAATGAGATACATTCATGCAATAAATCCATAATACATTATGATTCTAATGTAATTTATCTTCTTTTGAAGGAATGGCACCAACGCAATCTGCAGCGCAAGCAACGGACAAAACGCAAGGCCAAGATAGTAGTTCGGGCACTTCGGGAAGCTCTCGGAGCCAACGGGGCATGTCTCAAGTCGACCCGCTCGAGCGGGTGATGCAAATGTTAGAAGCACAACGACAAAGAGACGATGCTCACCAAGCCAAGTTCGAAAGCAATCTAGAGACTCGATTCTCAGTCCAATAAAAGCAGGTAGATGCCCTGCAACCGTTCAGACTTTGGCTTCCAACCATTTTGCTGCAACTGCAACGACTCCGGTGGAACAGCCCATGCTTGAAGTAGAGACGCCACAAATCCCAAGGCCGAGGGAAGTGACTGCCTTCGACTTTGGCCACTTCAAGAAAGTCTGCAACACTCCATTCGACGGGACTGAGGAACCAGTTGTGGCTCTAGATTGGTTGGCCGAACTTGAAGACCACTTCGCTCTGCTGGTGGTCCCCGAAGAGAAGTGCGTCGCCTGCGCCCAACTACAGCTCCGCCTCAACGCGCACGATTGGTGGAACGTGCATCAATGATCTCTCCAATTTGACCATGGAGAGGAGGCGATCTCGTGGACAACTTTTTCTGTCGCGTTTGAAGAGGAGTACATACCCCCTCCAGTGCAACGTCAGATGGAAAATGAGTTCGTGCAGCTGCGGCAGGGCAGTATGACAGTTAAACAGTACTCCGCCGAATTTAACCGACTCTCCAAATTCGCTATGGCCTATTTACCTGATATAGCGAGTTGAGCTAGAAGTTTTGAAGATGGTTTGCGCCCTGCCATCCATGCGCACGTGGTCGTTCATCAGTACATGACAATGCGTGAAGTCATGAATCATGCCCTATCGCTTGAACCACAGTATCCTCACGTTTCTGCCGGCGCTGTGCATACCTACAATCATAAATGCCAAAGCAACGAGAGAGAAAACAATGCTGCAAAGCATCACAATGACGGTGGAAAGCAAAAAGTAAATTCAAACCAAACATGTAACTTCTGCAGGCGGCCGGGTTACACGGCCGATAAATGTTGCAGAAGGCTTGGGTTATGTTTAGTATGAGGTGAATTAGACCATAAGATAAATGAGTGTCCACGCTCGACTCATCGCCGCCCCCAACAAAATAATCCCTAATGGTAGGTCATATTCTTAAGTTTCGAGGATGAAACTTCTAATTGGTTGGGTAGGATGTAGCGCCATGTTCCCCCGGTGCGGAGAGCGTGGCTAAGAAACACAACGGTATCGTTCGATCGGGATAGATTGAAACAAGAACTCGTCCTCGTTATGGATTTGTTTCTTCGGAATCGATTCCCATATTCAGTGGACCGTGCCCCCGGGATCGACTTAGCGGCAGAGTCAGGAGGGACCTCTCCGCTGTTATCTTTTATTGCCTCGGATTTCGATGTCGCTTGTTGCTTTCGTGCTTTGAGTTAGTTTTGGATTTGCTTGGGTTTTCTTGAACGGTTTTGATGATTTCATTATTTTCGTTCATTGAATTGCACTTTAATTCCAAGATTGGAAAGGGTGGAAGGAGTATTGATCAAGTTGTTCGTGCAATGCAGGTGAACGAGCAGTAGGCGGCTTGCGAGCGGAGTCGTGAAGCGCCTCTTTCCTTCTCCCTTCCAACCATCTAAGTGAGTGGCTACCACCCCGATTAGCTAGCCCTGCTTCCAAGTCTTCACACCAAAAACTCTTGCATTCTTATTGCCCCGATCAGACGATACCAAGTAATAATAAAAGATACCAAGATAAAAAGAGAATAGACTTGGATAATACTGCTTGTCAATCAAACTTGTGAACGGTTACTTACTTGCATGCTTGTTTGTTTGGAATATTTATCATTTGCATAAATACAAGTTAGAATATATGCTCTTCTTTAAATTATGCTATGAAAAGAGCTTATCCGAATGAAATACACTGAACCAAGAGGCTATGCAACTGAATCATGAAACACTGCTTGTCTTATACTCGTGTTGCCTCAACTGCATGAACTGTTAACTAAATAAACATATTGTTCGATCATGGACAACTTGTGCACAAGGCCTTTGGTTCCTGCGGACGGTCGCTGGGGCACTGGCACCGATCCGATCCGGACGAAACTTCACGATAGTCTCTCGAGCGGGTGGAATGGCATGCTTCGCCTCGAGTTCCTAGCGTTGTATACCACTCTCACCCAAGACTATAACCTGTCTATTATGGCATCACGCCAGTGATCCTCGTATATATTTAAACCTGTTGCAAACTAACTTGTGTCTTCGTGGCAGGGAAGGCATGGTAAGTATTGTGCAGGTGGTTCAGACGGACAGGTAAAAGCCACCGAACGGTGGCAAGTTCATTTCAGTATTATACATATGTACTGTTGCTTGTAAATGAACTAAGGCAAGATAGAAACCCACAAAATATGAATGCTTCATTAAAATAACGTGTTGATTGGTATAGTTCGGTTAGCTCGCCTTCACCAGTATGTTTCGACATGCTGACCCTCGTTGAAACAGGTTCTCCGCACTAAGGCAAACCGAGCGAGGAGCCAAAGTTGTCTTCCCGATCCATTCCAGCTGTTGGCGCATCCTGATCGCGCCGTCCTTGAAGCATTTTGAAGCAGGAGCTTGCAACTCTTCATACACAAATGCAGCTCCGTGGCAAAGCTGTCCTCCAGCCCGGAGGTCTATATATTTTGAAGTTTAGTAAAGGGATGTAATGTATAGGACTGCTATCTCATTTTGAGTCAACACTTTTGTAAGCTCGTGCGGCAAATTAGCTGATTCGTTTAAGAGTTTGTAATAGATGTTCATTATTAATAAAGAGAACTTTTTCATGTTTCAAATCTGTATTTTAATTTATCTGCGTACTCTGAATATGTGCTCGTTATGCAAAACATTAAAGCCTTGTGCGGGCGCAATCCCAGGCCCGCACGGCGATCACAATTCGGGGGACGCCTCAACGATTCTACAGAATCGGGTCGTGACAGTATCCATGGATATCTTGTGAATTAGTGATTAGTCGATGTGGGTATCAGTGTATAGGGATAGGAATTAGTGAGTGAATGTGCCAGAGTTAAGTGTATGTTAGAGGATGAAGATGTGTCCAGGTGATGCATATCATAGTGTTTGACTATATCATAATATTGAGTGCATCACATATATTAGGGTGTTTGGGGATAATTGAGTTGATGCCATAGTTGAGAGTGTGGGTCTAGTACAACACAACCTGTGTAAATATTTGAGCATCAGAGCACAAGCTTGAGGTATAATTCTTTGTCTGATTGTATGTTCTTGTGCTAAGTTTAATTCAATTTCGAGGACAATTTTTTTAAGGAGGGTAGACTTGTCACTACCATATTCTAAAATAGGAATATTTTATCTTTTTATTATTTATAAGTATTGTGTATATTTTATTTTATATATTGCATGATATTATATATATATATATTATATAGTGTTATTTAATGTATGGGTTAGTGGACTGGACCTAGAAACCCACTAGATGAACCCCTGGCCAAATTATAGGAATATGGATTTTAATTTGTATTATTCGGAATTAATTATTGAGGTTATAATTCACTACCATAATTTTATTTTAATTATTGTACCTTACCGTTGCTTCGATAATTGGAGCACTACACTAGCTTTTGCTTTCTAACAAATTTTATACCCTTATCCTAGACGTGCCAGTCTTCCATTCTGACCTTTGTATAACTCATAAATACCCTCTTTTGTGCTTTATTTTAGTCGCACAATATTCGTCGCAGACGTTTATTTTTAATTCCAAATAAATCTAACTTTGCATCTTTGTCCGTTCCAATCAAAATTGGAGACACAATCTCGACCCGTTTTGTGAAACCCAAATTATGACAATATTCTATTTTGAGTCTTTTACGTCCATGATACTTGTGTCCCACCTAATTTTAGCCTTTAGTACTTCCAATTAATTTAAGAACATCATTTACATTAATTTTAATTAAATTGGTGTAAGGACCCAACTTAACCCAAAACTAGACCCAACCCCAAATTAAACCTCTATTCACACCCTCAATGTTCATACTAAACACCACACACCCTTTTAAACCACTACATCACACCAAATATGGTATTTTTCTCATCCAATCCCAAAATCTTACTTTTTGTGCAATTTTCTAATTACTGGGAGTTTTATGCAAAAGTCCAGTGAGGTGTCCACCTCCCTTGGACCCAACACATGAAGAAACACCTCCCCTCTTCATTGACCGGTTACATGTATTTTTCTCCATATTTTGGAGTGTGCAACACTCCAACCTCACCCCTTAAGCCATCTTGGCCCTCCATTCAAACCCACTCAATCCTAGCCATTCAAATTTCCTATGTAAAAGCCAACCCCAATCCCTAGGAGGCATGGCCGGCCCTAATCCCTAGGTTTATATCACCCTTTTCTCCTCATACATAAACTCTTTTCTCTATTATTTTCATCACCATCAACCAATACTCAAAACCCTAAACCAAACCTCCATCTTCATCATCTTTCTTCTCACACCCGACCTCCCACCTCCGGTGATCATCCCACCCGAGTTTCCCTCACAACAGCCGACTGTAACTCGGGCCAGTCCCCGAGCACCCACTGCAACCACCTTACACCTGTTTGTGGTATTAAACGAAAGGAATGAAATTGTATTTTCAATGACGGGGTTTATGCGAAACCCGCGCCCTTCTGTTTACAAACAAACTTGTACAATATAATCCTATACGAGGATGTGGGAGTACAATTTATTTAATCTGGGTATAAATTGCTATAGGTGTCTGATCTGCGGTCGATCACTTTAGCCCTTGGACCACACGATGTTGAAGAAGTGCCGTGGAAGACAGGTAGCAGCTTCGAAGGTTGCAGAAGAGGTTGGACGCACGAGGCCAAGGTCGTCGATCCCTGCTCTTTGCCTGCTCTCCGGGCTCTCTCTCTCTCTCTCTCTCTCTCTCTCTCTCTCTCTCTCTTTCTCTCTCTCTCTCCTTGGACGATAATTCTCTCCTGGATGATAATTCTTTCTCCTGGGTGATAATTCTTTTTCCCTCCTTCTTTCCCCATTGATAGGGGTCTCTATTTATAGAGTTTTAGTGACAGTGACCACTCCGTCGGTGTAAAAACCGAGGAGTAGGAAGTACAATACCCTTTTACACAACGGTTAAAGTAACCAATGCCTGCGTATGGATGATCTTTTGAATGAGCGTATGACGCGGGTCCAACTAAGGGAACGCAACGCGTACTATTGCTACGAAGATCACGGCGTAAGAGCCACGCAGGTAGGTATTCCGTGTGTAGAAACGGTTGGCATAGAAGCCAAATGACTGTCACCCTGGCACAGAGGCCAGATAGGCATAGAAGCCGAATAGGCGTAAAAACCGGATAGGCGTAGAAGCCGGATAGGCGTTGAAGCCGGGTAGGCGTAGGAGCCGGAGAGGCGTTGAAAGCCGGATAGGCGTAGGAGCCGGAGAGGCGTTGAAAGCCGGATAGGCGTAGGAGCCGGAGAGGCGTAGGAGCCGGAGAGGCGTTGAAAGCCGGAGAGGCGTTGAAGCCGGAGAGGCGTTGAGAGCCGAAGGGGCACAGGTCTTGAATGGGCGTAGAAGCCGCTGCATACCGTGCCCGAGTGCTGACGGGGACGTCTTAGCCGGAATCACGGCTTTCGAAGATGTAATCAAATCTTCTACAGAGATTTGCCATCATCCTGTGCATTAAATGCGAAGACGTGTTTCGAAGGTCTGCAGCCCTTCTGTGCATCCGTTGCAGAGACGTGCCTTGACTGAACCTGTCACCGCTCCGTGCAATTAGACGTAGAGACGTGCCTCGAGCCCCGTACGATGTGCAGCTTTTAACGTGGCAGGCGGTTTGTCTACTGCGGAGCGTAAACCGGCTTATGCCTGCCTGTGTAAAACAATGCAGCGTATCCCTCTGTGCGCGAAAGAGCGGTTTATGCTGAAGGGACGTCAGTAAACGACGGTTCGGTGGTATCTTAACCCAATCCTCTGCATTAAATACAGGGATCCGCCATCATACTGTGGTGTACATCCCGAGGGGTCTGTGCCTGTTTCCAGCCGTCGTCTGGGTCGCCGTGCAGCACTTTTTGTCAGGAGTCAGTGGCCAGGTTCACTGCGTGACTTGACAGGTTCATTTTGGGGAAGACGAAGCGTTCCTCGTACGCTATTTTAACGCTACTTTGAGAGCGGTTGAGTTTTTATGCCCTGGAGGCGATGGGGGGGTCCCGTCTACGCCGAAGCGATTTTGGACGCGCTGCACCCTTGAGCTCTTACGCCTGATGGCACTGAAGGCCTTTGCTTGCGCTGCTCTGTATCAATACGCCGCGTAGCTTTTGCCAGCGTATTTTTTATTCTTCTACAAGACCCCCTTCAAAGCTTTTAAATTCCTTGGAATTTGAAACGCTTTGAATGAAGCATGAATGGCCCCTCGTGACTCGAAACGTTTCTGAATGGAGCGTTGAAACGGTCGGTGCGGCCTTTATGGCAGATTTATTGGGGACCGCTGTGATCTCTTTTGCCTATAAAAAGGCAGAGGGGGGGGGGTTAACCTGTTTCCCCATATTCCCATCACCATGCTAAAATGATCGCCGGAGTTCGTCGGGTCGATCTGAGAAAGAAGGAGATCATGTTCTTCCAGCATATTGGGAGCCGAAAAAGACGGCGTCTTCGAGCAAGTGTCCACTGCAGCGATGGATCATGGAAGGATATCTTAGCCTCCCTTGCTCGAGATAATCAGACACTTTGTATGGCGTTGCGTCTGTCGAGAGGAACGGTCGTTCTTGACCGTGCTGCCTATAACTGGCGCCTTCTCCTCTTACCTCCAGTGACGAGAGTCAGACAGACTCGTGCTGTCCCGGTTTGAGCGGTGCGCGGAGTAGGGGATCTGCAAAATCTATGCAAGCCCCAACTCTGTCGTGTCCGCCGGTGATCATCTTCTTAGAAGAAGAGGAAGACCTTCACCGACGTGAGAACCTGTCAGAACAGCCTCTCGGTGCGATCTTTAGACGACGAGGGAGTCTTTTGTAGACGGAGTTTCCCTCATATGTAATCATGAAAAGTAGAAAAAAAACCCTGTAGACAGGGTTTCCCTCATATGTAATCATGATTTTAATTTTTAATAAAGTCGTCTTTTCTTCATATGATCACTTGCCATACGTTGTTGTGAAGTCTGAATGTGTGCAGCTTCGACACGTCTGATACTTTACGCGACCCTGTATAGAGAGTACTAGGTTCTGTCCTGTTCTTTACGTGCAGCGGATAGTGCATAGAGCGCTGCTTTAGCATTTTGAACACTTAGAACTGTCCTGTTGCTAGGACTAAGGAACCGTGTAGAGTTCTGAACTACTGCTTCTGATGAGCAAAACTTTGTTCAGTCTTCGTCTTCAAGAATGATCTCTCGGAACTCCCTTGAAACAGGGTCGAGGATTCTGGCTGAGTTTTGTCATCTTTGACAGACGAGATGTTCAGACTGGAGTCCGGATGAACCTCCAATTTTGGGACCCGAAAAGAGTAATTTCTTAATGGTTGTACTCTGTCCGTTTCGGGTATTTGGGGTCAAGAACGAGTATCTTCTGTGTGAACTCTTTGCACTTGACCGGGTCGGGGACTGTTTTGGATAAGCGGAAAGTCGCGGAGTGCGAAATCCTCAGCCTGCAGCGTCTGGGCGTAAAATACCGTTGAGCGCGAAGTCGTAGACTTGTGGTTCCTGAGCGTGAAGTCGTAGGTTTGTCGCCTCTCGAGCGTAAAAGCTATCGAGCACAAAGGTATCCGGACGAGAAAAACCCTAGACTTATAGCTGCTTGAACATAAAGCCGTAGAATCGTTGCTGTTGAGTGTAGAAAGCTCCTTTAGCGTAGGACTTGTGGATCTGTAGCTCCTGAAAAGAGAATTTCTTCGAGCGTGAAGTTATGCGGATCTGTTGCTTCTGAGCGTAAACTGAGTGCCACCGAGCGTGAGATCATCGATTTGGTATCTGCTGAGCGTAAAGCCGTAGGTTTGTCGCCTCTCGAGCGTAAAAGCTACCGAGCGCAAAGGCATCCGGACGAGAAAAACCATAGACTTGTAGCTTGCGAGCGTAAAATCGTAGATCTGTTGCTGTCGAGCGTAGAAAGCTCCTTTAGCGTAGAACTGCTGAACTGTCTTGCGCGAAGAATTTTTCGAATTCGCTGACTGTCCGTCTTTCGAGGGTAGTGGGTTGACGTAGCACCCAATCATATCCGACTATTAATGCGAGACTTGGTTAGGGTCTCGAGGAGTCCGTCCGAGGATTTGAGGAGTCGATCCGGACTCTATATATATCCCAAGCTTTTGGAGAGAGAAACTTTTCATCTGTCTTCCGCGAACGAGAGTTCTTGATTGTTCGAGCTTTCCTCCTTCATTCCTTCTCTGAGCACTTCGAGCTTTCAGAAATGGCGATGAAACAAACCTCCTCCGCTAAGGGAAAGAGCATAGGTTCTTCTTCTTCTCCCACTGCCCCAGCGAGGGAGTCTTCGTTCGGGCAAGGTGGACTTCCTTCCGAAAGTATCCCGCCGACGGGCAGCGCACCCGGTCTGAGAGGTAGATCCTTTGGGGTGACAAGAATAACGAAAATCCTTCGCACACGTTGAACGTGACCGCGCTAGGTCGTCTTCTGTGCTGATAGCCTCTTCTGAGGAAGATGATGCACGGAGGCGTTTTCATCTTTTACGCCCACATTTCTCGTGTGCTAGCGTAAAGGCGCCATATTTTCGTAGTTCCGAGCGTAAAAGCTCTGGCTACCGAAAACTGGCGTATGCCGTAAAATAAGCATTTTACGTTTGTGGAGGGGACTCCCGGCGTATAATAACCGAATTCATACAATCCTGGCGTAGAGCACAGTTTGTCGTTTCTTTGGTTTTTGTATGTTTGTGCAAGATTTTTGTAATGACATACTTTCTTTGCACCTTTGTAGTTAACCTGGGTGCGTCTCCGCTGACCGAGGTGATGGGTTCCTCCGCCGGGATGCTGCACTCGAACTATCTGGAGGACTTGTCCCACGTGGCATTTTCCCTCTCCGGATCCCAGTATCCTGAGGGAAGGGGTCTTTTGTTGGCGGCTCAGGGCGAGCGGGCACTGCTGAGTATGATCAATGGGGAGCGATGATATCAATGGTGTTGGCGAAGAGTCTGGATTTCGAGCGCCTGAAGAGAACTGCCCAGTTCTCGATCGGGGTTGTCAGGGAGTTCGGCGATTCCGGGGGAGCCGATGCCCTGGAGGCGATGGTTAATGGTTTAGAACAACCCATTAACGAGTATTTGCGGTTGGCTCAGGGCAGTCTTGATGCTGAGGCCCAGACCAGATACGGTTTTATGACTGCGCATCTTGCCAAACGGATGGAAGACATGAAGGAACTCCTTCGAACTCGCCAGCTGGAGGCGATTCAGAGGAAAGCCGCCGTGGATGAGATCCTCGCCCTCCAGACAACGTGCCAATCCGAGCACGAGGGGAATATAGCGAGGATTCACAGGTTGAGGGAGAAACTCGCTCAGGCAGAAGAGTGGGCTTCCCAGTCGTTGGCAGGCTTGGATGTGGTGGCCGGTCGACTGAGCACAGCGCGACGGGATCTGGATCGCGCGGAAGGTGCCTTTGCGGGCGTTCGTCGGACGATAGCCGAGCTGTCCCAATCGAGTGACAACGAGGCACTGCTGGAGCGGGCCCGTGCTGATGCTCTGGCCATTAGGGACGAGAGGATGGCCGTGCTAGCACGGCAGATCCGTGACATGACTGCTCCGCCGCGATGATGTACTCTCTTTTTTTTTTGCCCTTTTTGCTTTCCCAGATGTAATTTCGTTCTTTCTTGGGAATAAAAAGAGACCTTTTCCTAACTTTGGACCCATCATTTCGGAATGTAAATGACAGGTTAGGGCGAGAGTGGTATCAGAGGTAGTATGGACGTGATAAACTCTCGGTAAACTTCAGCAGGGCACATCTATCCAGAGGTCATACGGACATGATAGAACGTGCTTTGGCCAAGTTTTGTAGGTAAAGTACTATCAGAGGTGAGATAGACGTGATAGGCTTTACTAGAGTTTACAGCTCAGAGGTAATATGGACATAGCTGTTTTGTGGGCCTATTACTTTTTGTGCACCTAGGTGCAAGTAAATAGGTTTGAGGACAAGCCCTGCTAGAGGTAATATGGACGTAGCAGATTTTGTGGACCTAACACCACTGGCGTACTTAGATTTAGTACGGGCGTTAGTTGAAGTGACGATCGATATCAGAGGTGATAATCGATGGTCAGAATCTTGGAAAGCCTGTTCAGAGGTGATATGGACATGGCAGATTCTCCAAGGAAATACAGTTCAGAGGTGATATGGACATGACTGATTTGTGGGCCTATTGCTTTTTGCGCACCTAGGTGCAAGTAATAGATTTGAAGACAAGCCCTGCTAGAGGTAAATATGGACGTAGCAGATTTTGTGGGCCTAACACCACTGGCGTACTTAGATTTAGTACGGGTGTTAAGTTGAAGTGACGATCGATATCAGAGGTGATAATCGATGGTCAGAATCTTGGAAAGCCTGTTCAGAGGTGATATGGACATGGCAGATTCTCCAAGGAAATACAGTTCAGAGGTGATATGGACATGACTGATTTGTGGGCCTATACTAGTTTCTTCTTTGAAGTAGTTTCGTCGGATTACGAGAATCTCGCCGTATTCCTCCTGAGTGGAGGAGATTAGGCGTAGTACTTCTTCAGGAATTTGCCATTGATAGGAGCCATTAATAGGTCTCCATTGGGCTGGGCTAGTCTGTAGGCTCCGTTCGAGAATGTTGTCTCGATCACATAAGGGCCTTCCCACTTGGGCTGGAACTTGCCTTTACTCCTGTGAGTAAGAATCATCGGCCTTCTTACGGCTAAAACTAGCTCGCCGACTTTGAACACCCTTTCCTTTACTTTACGATTAAAAGCTCTGGAAATGCATGCTTGGTAGAGCGCGATGCGCTGTCGAGCTTGGAGGCGTTTCTCGTCTAATCCTTCTAGCTCCTGAAGCCTTAACAGGTCATTCTTTTCTTGAGTCAGCTCGTTAGCCACGGCTATCCTGAGTGACGGGATCTGGATTTCAATGGAGAGAACTGCCTCACTCCCGTATACCAGTGAGAATGGGGTACAGCCTGTCGGCGTTCGTACCGTTGTGCGGTATGCCCAGAGACATTCGCCCAGCTTTTCGTTCCAATCTCTTTTGTTTGAAGAGACGAACTTCTTTAAGAGTTTGATAATGGTTTTGTTGAAAGCTTCCGCCAAACCATTAGCAGCTGGATAGTATGCCGTAGAGGCAATATTGTGTATTCAATTTTTATCGCAAAATCGATGAAACGCTTGGCTGATGAACTGGGGCCCGTTGTCATGGATTATCCTTCGGGGGACCCCGAAGCGATAAATGACATGATGCTTGATGAAGCTGATCACATTAGACGCCTTTACCTCAGCAAGAGGGATTACCTCTGCCCATTTGGAGAAGTAGTCCATGATGGCCAGTATGAACTGGTGACCTCGGGAAGAAGACGGGTGAATGGGACCAATGACGTCCATATCCCATGCTTCGAAAGGCCAGGATGCAACTGTAGGGTGCAGATGCTCAGATGGTCGGTATATGAAGTCTGCGTGAATCTGACAGGCTCTGCATTATCTTTCATACCGTATCGCATCTGTGATCATAGTAGGCCAATAATAGCCCATTCTCCTGATGCGATCCTGTAGCTTAGGACCGGGTTGGTGTGCTCCGCATACGCCATCGTGAGCTTCCCGGATAATCTGCTGTGCTTCGTCGTTAGACAGACATCTCAACAGTAATCCGTCGTAGGTCCGGCGATATAGGCATTGTGCAGATGCATCGTAATAGAAGCGTAATGATCGTCGCTTGATGGACACTGCTCCTTTGGGGTCCTCCGGCATGATTCTGTATGCGACGAAATTTATGAAGGGACTTCTCCAGTCCTTTCCGGGAAGATCTGTGTTCACAGCATGGCTGCGTTCTATGTGAAGGTTGTTCTTCGCACAGAATAAGTCTGTTAAGAAGGATTACCGAATCCTGCCTTCTTATAGGAGTGGCTAAGTCTGCGGCTAGACTGGCTAGGGCATCGGCTTCCAAATTCTGAGACCGAGGTACATGCTCCAGGAAGAATCCTTTGGAGGTCATGGCTATCTCGACCGTTGCTTGGTGGTAGGGGATGAGGTCTGGATTTTGGACTTCATATATCCCTCTGACTTGATTGACGATAAGCAGAGAGTCACCGAAAGCTTCCAGGGATTCGACCCCCAGCTCTTTGGCGGCTCGGAGCCCGATTAACAGAGCGTTGTATTCTGCCACATTGTTGGAGTAGGGCTCGCTAAGAGAATATGCTCGGTAGATGACGAGCTGATCAGGAGTGACCAGGACGACCCCTACTCCTGAGACGATATTTCCCTTGGGACCGGTTCTGGAGGCCCCATCGAAGAAGAGTTGCCATGCGTCGGTCTCCATTGCGGAGTTATATTCTGCAACTTTGTCGGGAATGTCCTCGTATAACTTGGAGGACTCCGGGATCGGATGGGCAGCTAGGAAGTCAGCCAGTGCTTGGCCTTTAATGGACTTCTGCGGTACGTATACCATGTCATATGGCGTTAATAGCATCGCCCAAGTCGCGAGTCAGGAGTTAAGAACACTCTGTTTGCTCATTAGTACCCGCAGAGGGTTGATCCTGGAGATGATATGAATGGTCTGTCCGGTGACATAGTGTCGTGTCTTCTGGACGGCGAACATCAGAGCCAAGCATTCCTTCTCCACTGGGTTGAACCGGTGCTCGGCCCCGACCATCATCCTGCTGAGGTAGTAGATAGCTTGTTCATGCCCCATGTCGTTCTTCTGTGCAAGAAGAGCTCCTAGTGAATGATCCATTGCTCGAACGTACAGCAAGAATGGTTTTCCCATGACGGGAGGTGCCAGAACTGGCAGACTGGTGAGGTAGCGTTTGATGTCTCCGAACGCCTGCTGACAGGTTTTGTCCCACACGAAAGATACACCTTTCTTCATGAGGTGAGAAAAAGGCTGACATCTCCCCGAGAGGTTAGATATGAATCGCCGGATATAGGCCAGACGGCCTTGAAATCCCCGGAGTCCCCTCAGATTACGGGGTGGTCGCATTTCTACGATTGCCTGGACTTTGTCAGGGTCCACCTGGACGCCTTTGGTGGTGATGACAAATCCCAGGAACTTGCCACTAGATACACCCAGAAATGATTTCGTAGGGTTCATCTTGAGTTGATGGCGACGCATTAGCTCGAACACCGTCCTCAAGTCTTGGAGGTGATCACCTTTGAGGCGGCTCTTGACGGCTATGTCGTCTATGTAACATTCCACTGTTTTGCGTAAATGCTCATGGAATATGTTACTCATGGCCCGTTGGTATGTAGCCCCGGCATTCTTCAATCCGAAGGGCATGACCGTATAGCAATATACCCCCAGTGGTGTCCGAAAAGCAGTGTGCTTCTCGTCTTCAGGATGCATCTTGATCTGATTGTATCCCGAGAACCCGTCCATGAAAGACATGCGTTCAAAACCGCAGGTGTTGTCGATCATGATGTCGGTGATAGAAAGAGGGAATTCATCTTTGGGACAGGTCGCATTTAGATCCCGGTAATCGATGCAGATACGCACCTTCCCATTCTTTTTCATGACTGGGACAACATTGACGACCCAGTCGGGATGTTGCTCTTCACGGATGAAGCCGCAGGCTATCAACTTCTTGACTTCAGCTTCAATGGTGTCCATCATATCCGGGCGAAACCGGCGTTGGTGCTGTTTGACAGGCCTTGAGTCGGTCAAAATGTTGAGCTTGTGAGTAGCCACCTTCAGATCGAGGCCTGGCATATCCTCATAATTTCACGCGAAGATGTCGGCGTATTCTTTTATCAGTTGGATGATTTCTTCCCTTTCAGCTGGGGAAAGATAGTTACTAATAAATATTGGCTTTGGTGAGAGTTCACCCCCAACGTCGATTTGGACAACTTCGTCTTTAGTGGGAGGTTTCCTTTGCTCGAATTGAAATTCCTACTGCGTATCCATGTGTTGAGCCCAAGCATCATTTTCGAACAACTTAGATTCTTGTTCGCTTGCCTCTAAGGGATCTGTCGATGCCATATTCACCGAGAATGTTTGTCCGAGATCGTTGGATGAGTCGGAGGACATTGAGCCACCTTGAGGAGAGGCAATGGCGTCTTCAGAAGCCGCAAGGGAGGTCGGATATCCTAACCCGAAGCGGGTTTGTCGGTAGCAAGAGTTGCCGAGCAGCGGCGTACGCCTGCCCCTCCCATTGTTGAGACCTTGGTTCTGCTTCAGATTGTAGCCCATATTCTGCATGATCTTAAGCGCTTGTGGGCTGTATCGGCGAACCTGTATTTCCCCAGTATCGTCGTCGAAAGCATCTTCATGGATAGCTGGTTGATTGCGCATACGGCCGAAGAATATTGGACGCTGAGTGCTGTAGGTAGGTGGGATGATGCAGATAGAATCCTCATGGGGCCCATACGTTGCGACGACGTTGGATGATGACGCTACTTCCCATACATATGGATGATAGGCCTTTATAGCTCCCAAGAACTTTTGTGCTATTGGTTCTATCTCGTCAATGTACGGGAAAAGGGGACTTTTATTGTCATTAGCAACCGCGTTAGTAGTTTTTATATCCCTTGGTTTTTTTTGTCGCGCCGAAGGTTGATGACCAAGGGTGGAGGCTTTTTGTTTAAGGTAATTGCCAAAGGATCACCCCCTTTCCTGACCTAGCATCGTTCAGGTGGGCGGTCATAGGCTCTGTGGCCTTTGGACGAGCAGTCCGTCCTTTCACCTTGATCGACAGAGGTTGTTTGACAGAGGGTTCTTCTGGCTCCCGACGGGATTCCTTCTCTGTCTGGGCCGTTACCTCTTCCGTGTAGCTCTGAGAGTATAACACGGCTTCGGAGTAGTAGGATTCCACCCCTCTGAACGGGTTTAAGTCTGCAAACTCGGTTTGCACGCTCCTTTGGCATCTACATATTTGAAGCATTGATGTAGAGTTGAAGGGACAATGTTGTGGTCGTGGATCCACGGTCTTCCCAGCAGGATATTGTAGGACACCTCTGAATCAATGACGTAGCATGTAGCCACTGATCTAAGGTTGCCAATCTGGATTCTCAAGCGAATCTTCCCCAATGGTTTACTCTTTCCAGCGTTGAAACCCATAATTGTAGTAGTGGTATAGGCCAGTTCGCTGGTGGGGATCCTCAACGGTCTGAGCAGACTGTGAGGAATGATGCTGATTGACGATCCCGGATCTATGTGAATCCGGTCGACTTCCATGGAACCGATGTATCCGGTGTGATAGAGAGGCTTGTCATGCCTGTTGTGTTTCAGCAACATGTCGTCTTGGGTGAAAGTGATGTTTGGTACCACCTCCATCACACTGTGGCATTGAGGGCACGCCACGGGTTCCTCGTTGGGGGACATGAGCTGGGTTAGGCACACATCCACTTGCATCAACGCTTCGCTCAGGGCTAGACGAGTGTCTTGGGAGAGCCTGAGTAGCTCGAAGATGGACAACCTGGCTGGCGTATTGGCCAGTTGGGCCAGGATGTCGAAGTTGTACGGTTTCTCTAAACCTTTGTTTGGAATGTTCTTCACAGGTACATCAAAGCGTACTTCCTTTTGTTTTCCCTTGTCCGTTGGAGTTGGTCTTGAAGGACCGGTCTCTAGTGTGGCGGGCTCGGGTCCCGAAGGCTTGGTGGCTGGGGCGTCTTCCGGGCTCGTGCCGTAGTCCTTGAGGTAGGCTTTCCCTGATCGGGTTGCTGTAGCCAACACCTCGTCTTCTTCTGGAGTTGCAACCATATGGCATGATTTGCATTTGGAGTTCTTTCTAGACTTAGCTCTGATAGCATCGGTCTCTTCCCCGATTTCTGACACCAGGTCGGGATGAACCCACATAATCTCGCTTTGTCGGGTAGTTAGGGGTACCAAGTTGCGATTTTAATCCCGAGCTGGAGGGAGATTGATGATGTTCATCGTTGCTCGAAAAATAGGCGTGACACCATCCAGGATCGTTCGGGAAGGCAGACTGCCAAACTGGAGAGAGATCATGTTGGCCGTGACCGTCTTCTCGGTGTTGTGCAGGGTGATCGCCTTAGCATCGATTAACCCCTGGATCTTCCTTTTCAGTACGTAATACGCCTTTGTTTGGTGGTGTACGTATCGGTGGAAGATACAGTATTTGGGGTCGTTAGTATTGCCAACTTCCTGGGGCTGCCTCAGCTCTGGAAGGGTGATCTTGCCACTCTTGACGAGACACTCGAATATGCTCGGGACGTCGTCGTCGTCGAAGGAGTAGACTTCAACGGGTCTGGAAGTCCCGGGTTTTGCTTGCGCAGTTGCCGCAATCTTTGGTCTGGCCGTATTAATTGCCAGGGCTTCTTTCCCTTTGGGACCACGAGGGTGGTCGCTGCTAGGAGATGGCCTCTTGCCTCTGTCGGAGGCGGAGATCATGATGCCATTGTCGCGCGCCTTGCGACTATTGTCTTCGGCTACTACCGCCGAGATGATGAACGAGGGCCAATCACGGAACTGATATGGTCCTGTGAACACCGAGACCACGGGAAGGAGGTTCTTCCTGCAAATGTCCACCAATGCAGAGTCGGGAACTCCTGGAGGCATTTGTAAGGTGGCCTGACGAAAACGTTCGATGAAGATGTGGACGTCTTCCTTTTCCTTTTGCTTGACTTTGATGAGAGAGGACATAGACATGTCCATTCCTCCCTCGTAGAACCGTATGAAGAATAAAGTTCTGAAGTCTTCGAAGGAAGTGATGCAGTTATCCGCCAAGCTGCGGTACCACTGATAGGTACTTCTGAGAGGCAACCTTTGAACACCCGAGTAAGGAGGGCGTCGTTCCCTTGTAGCAACACCGTCATCATGCTAAAATAATTCATGTACTGGCTCGGCGATGTTTTTCCCTCGAACAGGGCCATGGTATGAGGTTTGTACCTTGGCGGGAAAGGGACTTCCTCCCAGATAGCTGGGTAGGGCTGGTTGATTCCCAGTTTCTTGAGCTGATCCTTGTGTTTCAAGGCGTCAAACTGGGCCTTCAACTCTCGGACTGCCTGCATCGGATTTTCAGTCAGAAGCGGGGCCATGGAGTGGTGTGGAGTTGGTTGTATCGTAACCCCAGCGGGAGGTAAGGCACTCTCTGAGTGAGGAAGCGGAGGAACTTCTGACTCTTGATCCAGCGCGGGCTCTTGGCTCGGGTGGGATGGTGGTAAGTCCACCCCCACACGTATCTGAGTCGGTGGGACCGATGCTTGTGCCATGGTAGCTGCGTGCTGAGTTAGCATCATCTGGTGCATGTTTTCCATCATGGATTGCATTTGTTGCAGAGATGTTTCCAGCGTGGTGAGGCGTTGTTCCGCGTCTCCTGACGGTGAAGCTTCCTCGCGTTCATCTTCAACGGCGTAGGCTCCCATCTCCCTGGGCGTCATTAAAGGATTAGTATAGGTCGCTGTAGAAGTTGACTCTACACTTTCTGCTTCTGATTCTTGGCGACCCCCAGCGTCGGAATCGAAAGAGGATGGAGCTGGCTGTCGTGACTTTGCGCGAGTGTTCTGGAATACTCCGGCTTCAGTGTTACTGAACCTCCTTCGGCTCGGGGGCTTGGAGGGATGACGTCTTGAACTCGACCCTCCTCTACGCAGGTGTGAGGCCATGTTTACAGGCGCATGCGCGAGTTCCTCTCCCTGGAAAGACAGAGAGTAGCCCAATCGGTCGAAGACCGATCGTTTTATTTTGGGACAGCAGCAATTAATCACAACCTTGTGGCTATTACAAAGATGCTCGCTAGGAGGCGTAATAGACATGTTGGAAGGTCCCCTCTCTTTACGCTTCTGGACTAGATATTTGCGTTGGTCAGGAGGAGTTGCCGGAGAGGCCCTTAGTCGGCCATTGGTTTCTCGCATGATCCGGAGGGTAGGCATTCTGTTCCTTCGCTGGCGTGAAGGCCGAGAGGTTAAGTAGCCTGCCGCTTGCTTTCCTTCGCGGAGATCACAGCGCTCATCTGGTTTACCGTAGAGGTCAGATGATGTCTTGCGCGTGGAGCGAGATCTGTTCTTCCGTCTTGGCGTCGAGGCACCATCGGAAGTTCTGTCTGTACCGCACGGAGCGGGAGACAGATTTCTACGCATAAAGCGCAGTGAAGGCTTCTGGGTTAGCGCTGAGGCTTCGCCCGAAGTTTTGTCTTTACCGCACGTAGCGGGAGACTGTTTCCTACGCGTAAAGCGCAGTGGATTCTTCGGGGTTAGCGCTAAGGCTTCGTCCGAAGTTTTGTCTGTACCGCGCATAGCGGGAGACTGAATTTTACGTGCGGGGCACGGAGGGAGCGTCGCTACAACCTCGTTGGCCGAAGAGATCGGAGAGATCGGAGAGATCGGAGAGTCCGGAGAGATCAGAGAGATCGGAGAGTCCGAAGAGATCGGAGAGTCCACAGGAATAGTAGAGGATGTCTTGGGCATCCACACATTGCGCAGCTTCCTGTTGTCCTGGACGGAGAGAGGGCGAGAGCTACCCTCGGCTCGAAGCATGTCTTCGTAGGCTGACTGGTCGAAATGAACGACCAGCATCTTCTTCACGGTTTCCACGGACACCGTATCGTGTTGAGCAATTACTTCCTCGTCAGAAGAGAAAGATGTCCCCAGCAGAGTCGCCATCTTGTTTGTGGTATTAAACGAAAGGAATGAAATTGTATTTTCAATGACGGGGTTTATGCGAAACCCGTGCCCTTCTGTTTACAAACAAACTTGTACAATGTAATCCTATACGAGGATGTGGGAGTACAATTTATTTAATCTGGGTATAAATTGCTATAGGTGTCTGATCTGCGGTCGATCACTTTAGCCCTTGGACCACACGATGTTGAAGAAGTGCCGTGGAAGACAGGTAGCAGCTTCGAAGGTTGCAGAAGAGGTTGGACGCACGAGGCCAAGGTCGTCGATCCCTGCTCTTTGCCTGCTCTTCGGGCTCTCTCTCTCTCTCTCTCCCTCTCTCTTTCTTTCTCTCTCTCTCCTTGGACGATAATTCTCTCCTGGATGATAATTCTTTCTCCTGGATGATAATTCTTTTTCCCTCCTTCTTTCCCCATTGATAGGGGTCTCTATTTATAGAGTTTTGGTGACAGTGACCACTCTGTCGGTGTAAAAACCGAGGAGTGGGAAGTACAACACCCTTTTACACAACGGTTAAAGTAACCAATGCCTGCGTATGGATGATCTTTTGAATGAGCGTATGACGCGGGTCCAACTAAGGGAACACAACGCGTACTATTGCTACGAAGATCACGGCGTAAGAGCCACGCAGGTAGGTATCCCGTGTGTAGAAACGGTTGGCGTAGAAGCCAAATGACTGTCACCCTGGCACAGAGGCCAGATAGGCATAGAAGCCGAATAGGCGTAAAAGCCGGATAGGCGTAGAAGCCGGATAGGCGTTGAAGCCGGGTAGGCGTAGGAGCCGGAGAGGCGTTGAAAGCCGGATAGGCGTAGGAGCCGGAAAGGCATTGAAAGCCGGAGAGGCGTAGGAGCCGGAGAGGCGTTGAAAGCCGGATAGGCGTAGGAGCCGGAGAGGCGTTGAAAGTCGGAGAGGCGTAGGAGCCGGAGAGGCGTTGAAAGCCGGAGAGGCGTTGAAGCCGAAGAGGCGTTGAGAGCCGAAGGGGCACAGGTCTTGAATGGTCGTAGGAGCCGCTGCGTACCGTGCCCGAGTGTTGACGGGGACGTCTTAGCCGAAATCACGGCTTTTGAAGATGTAATCAAATCTTCTACAGAGATTTGCCATCATCCTGTGCATTAAATGCGAAGACGTGTTTCGAAGGTCTGCAGCCCTTCTGTGCATCCGTTGCAGAGACGTGCCTTGACTGAACCTGTCACCGCTCCGTGCAATTAGACGTAGAGACGTGCCTCGAGCCCCGTACGATGTGCAGCTTTTGACGTGGCAGGCGGTTTGTCTACTGGGGAGCGTAAACCGACTTATACCTGCCTGTGTAAAACAATACAGCGTATCCCTCTGTGCGCGAAAGAGCGGTTTATGCTGAGGGGACGTCAGTAAACGATGGTTCGATGGTATCTTAACCCAATCCTCTGCATTAAATGCAGGAATCCGCCATCATACTGTGGTGTGCATCCCGAGGGGTCTGTGCCTGTTTCCAGCCGTCGTCTGGGTCGCCGTGCAGCACTTTTTGTCAGGAGTCAGAGGCCAGGTTCACTGCGTGACTTGACAGGTTCATTTCGGGGAAGACGAAGCGTTCCTCGTACGCTATTTTAACGCTGCTTTGAGAGCGGCTGAGTTTTTATGCCCTGGAGGCGATGGGGGGGTCCCGTCTACGTCGAAGCGGTTTTGGACGCGCTGCACCCTTGAGCTCTTACGCCTGATGGCACTGAAGGCCTTTGCTTGCGCTGCTCTGTATCAATACGCCGCGTAGCTTTTGCCAGCGTATTTTTCATGCTTCTACAACACCGCCACCATTACCATCATCTCCTTCCATCATCATCTCGATCCCGAGCCACCACCTCCATCCCGACTTTATCTCCACCGCTGAGCAGCGACCCCGACACCCCCACGCCTGAGCCTCCATCGCTGAGCAAGACCTCTCCATCCCTGAGCAACTCCACTGTCAGCCACCATTGACTGCATCTCCGCCGGACCACAACAGCCGACACGACCACCCTCACGACTGTCATGCCCCGATCTCCCGCAGGCAAATCGGTCGTTCCTGCTAGGCGGGAATCACCCTCGCCAGCGCTCCCGCAGAACGATCGCTTGACCCATCCGGGCGTGATGCCGCACGAGGGTGAACCGCGCCCGTGCAAGACCATGATTCATTGGCTGGCGGTAAGAGTTCTAAGCCACAGAGTCGCACAGATTGTCCGAGTGCAGCGGAGTCATGAACGCATAGCAATTCGGTAACAAGTTCTCTGAGTTGACAAATATAGCGGAAGCATTGAAACACAAGTTGAAGTAAAGCAAGCTCTTTTATTGATATGAACATGTGTTACAGGCGGCGTATAGCCGAGATTACAAGTCGCTCAAGCCTCTCTCTCTGAAACAGTAAATGCGTGCCAAGTGGCTATAATTTTGGAATGATTGTACAGGCGATATTCAGGCGAGTTCGGGCTATGTTCCAACATTATGTCTTGTATATGTGCTTCTGTTCCGGACGCACCGTTGCAAGGCTTCAGAGGGAACTCCTGGCCTTAGCACGCACGTTGGAGGCATCCGTACCGAACGAGGTTCTTCCGCACCCTGCATACAAACTGGTGGATTATCAGTACATTGAATGCACTGGTGGGGAAGCTACTCGCCCGCTCGACAATTCCAAACACGTAATACAGGTTCTGTGCACAACTATTAAGTTGTCTTTTTAGTTGCCTTAGGATCAGTTTCATGCAAATATTGAATAGCCTAACCCGTGTGGCAGTGCGCCGTGCAACATAAGAGAAAACACGGTGAGATTTATCAACTTACCATCTCCTTCCCTGTCCAAGGCAAACATTGAGGCAAACATTATTAATTCAAGCACGGCAAGTATAACATTCAGGAGGCATAGCATATGCAAATACGAGAGTCATTTTAAAATAATCGTTCATGTGTTCAGTTGTTCATTGATGCGATGCAATGACTCGCACGTGGATAGCCGCTAAGCGAGGATGACTTATCTATATGAACGTTAGTCGCTGGCATAGCCATAAAGGACCATAGTCATTGGCGGGTAGAGAATGCAACGAAAGCACGTGAGGCGCTACAAACCATCCCGTCAATCACATGAGACTATTACATTATGTTCCATCCGGATCGGGTCAGTCCCAGTGTCCCGACAACCGCCCGTGGAACGGTGCCTCGTTTCTGAGTTGTCTGCGACATGCAGGTCAGGGTCAGTTTCAATCCACAACTTTAATGATAATCCATGATTCGTGATCTGAACTAGCATTTTGCTCCAAGAGCTGAGATTCGTTCGTTACATGACGTGATTCTCGTTCAGATATAAACTTGATATGATTATCATTCAGTTGTCACATTAAAGGATTCACGTTCAGTATTCGTTACCCTGATACGTGCCCCTGGTTCGGGGATTGCCTTGGAGACCCAACGGTCCCGGATACTTGCAGGTTCATTCAGGCACGGAACGACTACGTAGTAGTCTCCCGGGGTTTGGATGAAAATATGGCAACATTCAAGCAAACAAGCATGCGTTTCTAAGGAAGATAAGCAGGTACGTTTGCTCGGGCCCGAAGGTAGATCGAGAGATGAAACCGTTAGGGACTTAGCATGCGAGGGTCTGAACATATAAGCAGTATTTCATTTTCCATGTTCTAGCATAGCAATACAAGTTGGGATTATTCCCTTAGCTAGGTGCGTTGGATTTATTAGCATGCAGGGGGTGAATCACCTAGCGACTAGCATGAAATATTCCAGATTTTATATGTGCTGGCTAAGCAAGGACAAGTTCACCATAGCCACCCACCTTAGCGATGATTCGCCTCGGTAGAGCGATACGTCAAGCAATCCTCTGAAAGTCTAAGTCGGATTCCTTTTAGGGACAAGTCTGGATATCTTTTTGCTTCTCGTTGAGGCGAGGCGGGTCGGGATAGTTGCACTATTGCCGTTTGAGACAGCAGTCCGCTAGAGCGGAACGGGGTGTTACATCCTACCCAACTCAGAAAAAGTCTCGTCCTCGAGACTTACTGAGGACAAGCAGTAATCTAGGATTGAGGCAATCCTAGACAAGTCATTGTACTTGTTCATTTGGATATTCACTTGTACAAGCGTCGAAATCAGCATATCGCTTAGACTGGATCGTACGCACTTTCGAAGGGCCCCTCTAGCGTGAACACGTCAACCAGCTTAGTGATAGCGAAGTCTCAGCACTCGAGTTCCACCTTTTCTTAAGTCTTGGATGGTGCACTAGTTCAAGGTGTCCCTCAAATAGATGCATTGAACCAAACTTAGAGTTAGTAAAAATCGGACAAGCTACTAGCGATACTCTCAAGGGTTCGCACAGGTTGGCACAAAGGCCACTCGCAGCACAGCATACACAAGCAAGCATATCATATCATTCAAAATGCATTTTGAAAGTATTTAGACTTATTGTTGGAACATCCCATCGAGGCATTGAGAGAGAGCGTGCACATAACCCAGGAACGAGCTTTCGAAACAGAGATATCGAAATGATTTCCAAAGGCGTAGAAGCCAGGCTCTGATACTACTATGTCACGCCCCGATCTCTCGCAGGCAAATCGGTCGTTCCCGCTATGCGGGAATCACCCTCGCCAGCGCTCCCGCGGAACGATCACTTGACCCATCCGGGCGTGATACCATACGAGCGTGAACCGTGCCCGTGCAAGGCCGTGATTCATTGGCTGGCGGTAAGAGTTCTAAGCCACAGAGTCGCACAGATTGTCCGAGTGCAGTGGAGTCATGAACGCATAGCGATTCGGTAACAAGTTCTCTGAGTTGACAAATATAGCGGAAGCATTGAAACACAAGTTGAAGTAAAGCAAGCTCTTTTATTGATATGAACATGTGTTACAGGCGGCGTATAGCCGAGATTACAAGTCGCTCAAGCCTCTCTCTCTGAAACAGTAAATGCGTGCCAAGTGGCTACAATTGTGGAATGATTGTACAGGCGATATTCAGGCGAGTTCGGGCTATATTCCAATATTATGTCTTGTATATGTGCTTATATTCTGGACGCACCGTTACAAGGCTTCAGAGGGAACTCCTGGCCTTAGCACACACGTTGGAGGCATCCGCACCGAACGAGGTTCTTCCGCACTCTGTATACAAACTGGTGGATTATCAGTACATTGAATGCACGTGGGGAAGCTACTCGCCCGCTCGACAAATCCAAACACGTAATACAGGTTCTGTGCACAACTATTAAGTTGTCTTTCTAGTTGCCTTAGGATCAGTTTCATACAAATATTGAATAGCCTAACCCGTGTGGCAGTGCACCGTGCAACATAAGAGGAAACACGACGAGACTTACCAACTTACCATCTCCTTCCCTGTCCAAGGCAAACATTAAGGCAAATATTGTTAATTCAAGCACGGCAAGTATAACATTCAGGAGGCATAGCATATGCAAACACGAGAGTCATTTTAACATGATCGTTCAGGTGTTCAGTTGTTCGTTGATGCGATACAATGACTCGTACGCGGATAGCCGCTAAGCGAGGATGACTTATCTATATGAACGTTAGTCGCTGGCATAGCCATAAAGGACCATAGTCATTGGCGGGTAGAGAATACAACGAAAGCACGTGAGGTGCTGCAAACCATCCCGTCAATCACGTGAGACTATTTCGTTATGTTCCATCCGGATAGGGTCGGTCCCAGTGCCCCGGCAACCGCCCGTGGAACGGTGCCTCATTTTTGAGTTGTCCGCGACATGCAGGTCAGGGTCAGTTTCAATCCACAACTTGAATGATAATCCATGATTCGTGATATGAACGAGCGTTTTGCTCCAAGAGCTGAGATTCGTTCGTTACATGACGTTATTCTCGTTCAGATATAAACTTAATGTGATTATCATTCAGTTGTCACGTTAAAGGATTTACGTTCAGTATTCGTTACCCTGATGCGTGCCCCTAGTTCGGGGATTGCCTTGGAGACCCAACGGTCCCGGATACTTGCAGGTTCATTCAGGCACGGAACGACTACGTAGTAGTCTCCCGGGGTTTGGATGAAAATATGGCAACATTCAAGCAAACAAGCATGCGTTTCTAAGGAACATAAGCAGGCACGTTTGCTCGGGCCCGAAGGTAGACCGAGAGATGAAACCGTTAGGGACTTAGCATGCGAGGGTCTGAACATATAAGAAGTATTTTATTTTCCATGTTCTAGCATAGCAATACAAGTTGGGATTATTCCCTTAGCTAGGTGCGTTGGATTTTTTAGCATGTAGGGGGTGAATCACCTAGCGACTAGCATAAAATATTCTAGATTTTATGTGTGCTGGCTAAGCAAGGACAAGTTCACCGTAGCCACCCACCTTAGCGATGATTCATCTCGGTAGAGCGATACGTCAAGTGAGCCTCTGAAAGTCCAAGCCGGATTTCTTTTAGGGACAAGTCTGGATATCTTTTTGCTTCTCGTTGAGGCGAGGCGGGTCGGGACAGTTGCACTATTGCCGTTTGAGGCGGCAGTCCGCTAGAGCAGAACGGGGTGTTACAACGACCCCGACTTCCTTCTTTCCCGGGCCAGTCATCTCCATCCGCCACCCTTAACTACATCACCACCGCCATCACAACAGCCTCCCTGACCGACCTGAGCACCGCCTGAGCACCCACGACAGATCCCCCTCGCCGGAGCACCGCCCCTCCTCACCATCTCGACTACACCCATCATCATCATCACCATCATCGTCAACATCATCACCCTCTCCCTAACCACATGACTTCCCCTCACCCCACGACCATCAGCCCCGGCCACACGACCTTGACCGCCGACTGAACCACCTCCTTCCATCATCATCTCGATCCTCCGCCCATTGAGATCACCACCCCCATCTTCGTCAACATCATCATCATCACCATCGACATCTTCTTCTCTTCCACAGTCCGCCGACCCTGAGTCATCACCATCACCGTCATAATCACCACCGCCCCCGTCCTCGTTACAGCAACCCGGCAGCAGTCGACTACACCGCCAGACGACCACGACATATCCCTCTCCGCCGGGACAGCAGCCCGAGCACCATCTCCAGTCAACAATCTCCCTCGACATCGACTACCCCCTCCCCGGGTACGTGCACGCCAAGCCCAAGGTTCAGAACTTGCCTTTCTTTCATGATTGTGTGTGTGCTTGTGTGAATAGTAATTAGGGTTAGCATGTTACCTCATGGGAGTTTGGTTCTTAGGTATTAGTACATGACACTGTGTTAGTGAACCTAATAATTAGTATGTGTCTGTGCATATATGTGTGTATGATAATTAGATTTAATATATGTATATACTTCATGGGGAATTGATTGCTAGTATTACATATGTTGTACGGACATAAGTGTTAGTAGTGGGTATCCCGTATTTACATATGACTATATGACCCTGAGTATTAGTGAACTGTCTGTCTTGTGTACACTAACGTACTGGCTTAGACGTGTTGGTGTTACACGGGATTTAGAGTTCTAGACATGTGTTAGTGAGTTGACTGTCTTGTTATGCATAATATTCGAGGATATGACACTTGTGCATTTAGACGCACATTTGACCATTTATCACTCCTAGCGTAGTTCTGAGTTCAGTAAAATTATTTTTGTGTGTGTGCTAGTGTAACGAATGATGCTATATTATTATTATATTATGTATATAGGGCCGTTGGATTATTCAGACGAGACTTCGGAAACAGGATATTGGTATTGCCAGCTCAAGACTACAGGCGAGTACATTCTCTGACAGTTTTTATTATGTTGATCATCTCTATGATTCTAGTTGTATAGCGTACATGATTCTGACACTATGGATACACGGTTTAGCATCATCGATACTTGTCACGAGGAGTCGTGATTGGAATCCATCGTGCTAGCTGGGGGACGGGAAGATATTAGTAGTTTATGTGATCATACTCCACTTTACATGCATCATAGCTCGCCCCACACATCACGTTGGGTGTAGCCTGACCATTTACATGCCTCATAGACTGTTATATATGATTAGCCTGACTATTGCTCGCATCATAGCTAACCAGATGGTTAGCCTGACCTTATATGAATCATAGCCAATCATATATAACAAGCCTGATCTTGTCCCAAGTCGATCACATGATAGACTGATGTTTCATACACTTAGCTAGATATTCTATTCTGTATTTTCAGTTTATTGTTCTAGCATAAACTGATATTTCTGTTCATTGCTAGTTGTGCTATTGCTGATGATATATTCACCAGTATTTCATACTCACCAGTATTTCTTATTTTCAGTATTTATCTCCATCTTGTATTTTTTTACACTGTATTATAGTTTTTGGCAATATAAATGGAACTGCTGTTAGTGCTTATACTTCGTTCCAATCCTGACTGGATAATATTTTTTCAGAGGATCTTGAGGACTTCTGTCCTACACACTATGGGCCAGGTGTAGAGGGAGACTACATACCAGAGATCTTAGAGGAGTCCCTTCCTTTAGAGGAGACACTACCTGCAGCTATTTAGACAGTTATTTTATGCGTATTTGAGACTTATGATGAGACTTATGTTGAGACTTATGTTGAGATTATGTTGAGACTTTGTTGAGACTATTTATGTTAGACAACTAGACTTTAATTTTATCTCTGTTTTGAGTTGTTATGCTTGACTTATGTCAGTACTTCTTATCTTTATATCTTATCGTGTCATTTATTTCTTATAGTTATTATGATTGAGTATATATTATGAACTGTTGAGCAATGCATTATTCATTGTCCTCCTTATGGAGTTGATATCATTGACAGGTTGTGAGTTATGTTTAGTATCATTGCGACCTAGACAGCGTTCTACCGCCGATGCTGCAGCGTAGGCTGGACGTACCCACGACTCATGCCCAAATTTTGGGTGCGGGTCGTGACAAACTTTGTCTCTGACACATTTTTTGGTGCGAAGTGGGCCACATATGGACCCCACTTTGACCCGAATATGTCAATTCTACCCCTGTGTCCAAATTAGACTTATGGGTAGTCAATCCTAGCTATTTCATATATTCTGAGAGTGATGGTAATATTTGTTTCATCATCCGGTGGTGTACCTAGAGATTCCACTTATATCGGAATAACTAACGGAGCTTAGAACACATACAAGTGTACCTTGCCAACTTGTAGTAGTTCCTGTTTATTTGCTTGAGTTCTTTCTACATATATATCCCCTTGAGATGTACCTGTTCAACCTAGGACTTTGAGATATTGCTTAGCGTCCGAACAAGATTCAGGTGTCGATGCCGTACGCGGAGTCGTGTAACATCACTTAGAGAGTTGATACCACGATCCTATATATATATTTACGTGCTTGCTTTATCAAGTACATCATACCATAGGACACTTGACACTCTTCATGTGACAGAATCTTTCCTGAGTTATTTATTGTAATTCTGTATAGGCTTACATGATTCGTGATATGAGACTTGCATATACATAGATATCATTATGACTCGCTGTACTAGCTAGAGGTCATGATCTTGCGTGTTATGGACATGAGATATCGTGGACATGAGACGTGTGATAACATTGGGTGGAGAGAGATACACAGGCCACAGGCTGATTATATACATATATACTTTATTATTGAGGTGCTTTAGTCTCTGTTACAGAGCTTGGCCCATTACGTGATATTCTTGCTGCTACGGGCTCCCTGACACAGAGCTTATAGTAGTCTCAGCCTGAGTACTAGTGCTGCTCTCATTTGTATTTTACTTAGCTGGTTACATAGCTTGTCCTGAGGATCTATTTTTATATACTGTATTTTATTTAGCTTAAGTTATTCTTGTACCTTTCTATGTCCCCTGAGGACCTGGATCCGGATTATGTCCCCATGTACAGCAAAGAAGGAATACCCCGAGATATACGGGACATGAGCTGACGTTGGAGTAGTACTGGGACCAGAGGACGAGGTTGTGCCAGAGGATTTCTCCTGAGTATTCTGTTACATACTCAGTTATTTATGCTTCCAGTTATTTCATATCTTGACTCATGGACTTATATATTGACTTATTTTATCGGGTTGTTCCCCGAGACACTACAAATATTGACTTAATGATGGACTATTTCCTTTATCTATTATCTTGATTAGTCTATCATATTTAGTTATATTTCTTTCTGTGGATGAGATTAAAATTATTTTGTGATAGATGGTGTAGACTGCATTGATAATTATTACAGATTAAGTGCACTCTAATGGGTCAATTAAATTGGATTTGCCCATTGGAGTTGTCCTGCTAGCCATTGCCATGTGTCTAGTCCCTCGATATTTTGGGACTGGGCGTGACAGAGAGGGCCTTCGCTTCCTCCGTCGTGCGCAAACCCCCACGCGCGTTCGCGCGTGTCATGCCCCAGATCCAGAATATTGGAGAGCGACTAAATGACTCAGCTAACCACACCTTGCGAAATACCGAAGCAACCCGCAATGTGTTAAGGTTATCTAGAGACAAGGGGGTGTATACTACAATCAAGTCTTCTAGGGTCAAGAACTTATATATCTCAATCATTTAAACAAGTAGCAATAACATAGAATATTTTAGAATAAGTAGTAAGGTGTCCCCAACGCCGCATCAGAATATTCTACAGATTTAGCAATTACAAGTGATATGCCAGATACACAATAAAAAGTATACATGACAGTGATTCAGCTGTAGTCTCATTAATTACATGTCATATAGGAAACTAGTGACCAAATTATCCGGCTAATAGATGTCGGTTGGCTAAACGTCAAAAAGATTATAGTTTACGAAAGACGAGCAGTGAATGAAGGAACCACCCGTGACCCTCAGTAACCATCAATCTGGTACGTGCCATCAGTGAGGGTAAGATACGCTTGATCCTCCAGTGCTGGATCTAAACCTGGCCATGCAAAACCAGTGGGGTCAGACCCCAAATAACAAGTACCACAAGGAAATACGAAATGAAGAAACAAAACTAGTCCTTTAGCATGAGATGCTTAAACCAACAATCAATGGCATATATCCCATCTATGACATAACACGAAAACCCTTCACCAAACAAGGACAGGAAGTGCCATATCACATCAAGATAGAATACGTCCCTTGATTATGGTCAAGCTAGAATAACTTTGTGTCATAGTTTCAGCCCACAAGTTATCGTAACACAATAGCGTAACCCAACAACCAAACAAGGACATGAGTTAAACTATCATGCCATGACAGTCTATGTCCCTAATTCCACTCAACAGAAGGCACAATACACAAGCAGGGATACAATATTAAGTAAAATAACATAGTAATAATAAGTAGCTTCGATCCGTATCCCGTTGTAACACAACAGTGCAACTCAACAACCAAACAAGGACATGAGTTAAACTTTCATGCTGCAATGGTTCACTTCTCTAACTAAAATATATTTAACGGCCAAACATGTGTTACGGCTTGATATGTGATCTCCAAGTTATCCCAGTAATACAATATATAAGTATCCTCAGATCGTGCCATAATCGAGCAGGGCTAGCTGAACCAATGATATACAAGTAAGAATATATGATGCACCAGTCCCTTGCAAGGGCCCTGAGCTAATTTAATGATCAGTAGCAGTTCCAGGCTTTCTATAGGAAAGACACTGTCTCAGATTATAAATAAGTCAGATACTACACTCCACTAGTGCGGATGATATACAGTATACGTGGTGGCCAGTCTTTACTTCCAATTAACTTATTGAGGTTCGACATGCACGATCTTGAGATACCATTCCCTTCCAATGCTATACAAATTAAGTTGCCTAGTTAACCCTAGGTGATTTAGAATCTCATGTCGTGGTCACATGAACACTCCTTCCTAAATGTCATACTTTAAGTACGGGCACTCTTGATATGAATTCACATTGTCTCTTAAAGTAAAATCTGGATTCACCCAAGTATGATGCAACAATCAATACTATCTAGCCATGGCTAAAGTTACTGTCCAACTATCAGATCCATGCAAGAAAATAATTACATATATCTCGTAGCAAGTGTGTGTGGCACGACGGCTCACTATATATCGAGTAACACTCTTGGTGCAATCAAGTGTATCAGCACAGATACAATAGTCAGGGCAGGAACAAGTTCTAGTATCAAGGTTATGGACAAGTTATCAAGTAGCAAGTTATTCTGGTTAGGACAAGCAAATGATGGTCACAATAATTTATCACTTTATTATATCAATAGATAAAGTAAGAGTAGTGCGAGAACCCCTCGAGATCAGATCCACAATCCTTAAACCAAACAAGGACCGGGATTACAGAACCTTCCTCGAGTTGAACTACGCCCCTTATTCTTGTCCAACGTATAATAAGATGATCCAGGAAAAGTAGCCTAATCAGCGAGTAAGTACATTTAGGGCCATATCTATAGGCTCATCCAGGTGCTTAGTCATTTAGCACATGGTCACATCTGGGTCAAATAATTCCTTTCTAAGTTAACACATAGCATCACAATCATTTAATAATACAGAAATACTAAACCAAACATGTGTCAAAGTGGACACATAGGAACAGCTGACACATGAGTCAGTTGGTCGCATGACCAAACGGACCGTATGGACCAACAGACTGCATGAGTTCAAGGCCACATGAGGTCAAGGCCGCATGAGCAGAGCCAAGTCCAGTCTTCGAGAAATGCGTGATATGACAAACAAATACAAGTCAAGTCAAAAAATGACTGATGCGACATATGATAAAAGTGACAGAAGAAAAGACAAAAGTAGGAAAAGTCGTGCCGAGACAGTCAGTGCTTATGCGTCCAGAAGAAGAGGGATGCATAACTCCTGGTCGCATAGTCAACTTGGCCGCATGCTCCTCTGGGCCGCATGCAAACTTGGTCGCATGAAATCTTTTGGGACTTAGAGAAAATTTTATTCGTTCAAGTTTCAAGCATTTAGCCAAGGGACGCATGTACAGAAACCCATTCCATGCGTCCAACAAGACGGCAATCTCTTGGGCGAGAAGTCCAGGCCGCATGCAATCTGCTGGGCGCATGTAGCTCCCTCGTCCCATCCATCAAGTTTGGCCACGAAAAAGCTCTGAAACCCAAACCTTGTTTCTTCCACAGAAATCTCAAACGAAGTCCAAATCCAGCAAAGTAAAGTTCTAAACTACTCAAAATCAAGTGCTCATCAACAAAGAACAATAAATTTTCAAAAACATTATGTTTTAAGAGATCTAAACCCAAGAACACTCAAGAACACACAAAAAAAAGTCCTAAAACTTAAAACTTTGATCTACACTAATCCATCCACCAAATCCAAAAATACCAAGTTCTAAATGCATGAAGAATCATATAAGGAACATAATGGAACACAAATATAAAGGGTTTCTCCATTTTTTACAAGATGTACTTGCCTATGGAGGGGGAGAGGAAAACCTAAGAAAGAGAATGGAAAAGGAAGAATGAGAGGAGAGAGAGTGAAGTTGGGTTATATATGGAGGGTTTGAAGTTTGGACCATGAGTTCAACTCATGATAAAATCAAACCAAACAAATAAACGAAGAACCAAGTGAACCAAAGAATGGGTCTAGTCTCTCTACAACATATAACTACACTAGTGAGAAAATAATTATGCCCCAAATACGTATATTGGGAACGGAGAGTGACATCTCTACCCACCTTAGAAAAATTTTGTCCTCGGAATTCAGACTCAAGGCTAGCTAGAAATATCAAAGCAAGCAAAAACTATCTACAAGCAATCTACACATACAATAAGCAAGTATAATAATAACTCCTATAATGAAGTGAAGCAATTTCATCCTTTATGAGTGCTTGCCGATCACGGAATGAAATATGCGAAGGCATACAAAGAAAATATACCTTATGAGTCGAATAGGTGCGGGTACCGAGATCGAATATCGTCCTCGCACTACCACGTCGACTCTTTCAAAGAGTGATGCCCCCAAGCAACACGAACAAGGCGGATAGTCCGGTTCTTGAGTAATTTCTCTCTCTGATCCAAGATGGACACGGGCCATTCCTCGTAAGTCAAGTCGGTACCAATGACTAACTCAGAGTGATCGAGGACATGACTCATATCTGGGATATATCTACGCATCTGAGACACATAAAAGACATTGTGCACCTTATGTAGCGAAGGTGGAAGGGCAAGACGATAAGCAATATCTCCTACCCTCTCGAGAATATCGAATGGTCCAACGTATCGCGGACTAAGCTTCCCGCGAACCTCGAACCTAATGACTCCATGGGTAGGCAAAATCCGCAAAAATATATGGTCGCCGAAAAAAATTCTAACGGCCTACGATATTGATCTTCCCAATGACGATGACGATCTTGTGCAACTCAAAGCCGCTCTCTAATCAGCTTAACAACTTTAATAGTCTGTGTGATCATCTCAGGCCCCAACATCTTTCGTTCACCAATGTCATCCAATGCTAAAGGTGACCTGCACTTCCTTTCGTACAATGCCTCTAATGGAGCCATCTGTATGCTGGCATGATAACTGTTATTGTACGAGAATTCTACTAAGTAATGGTGATCTTCCCATGAACCACCAAGGTCTAAAGTACAAGCCCGCAACATATCTTACAATGTTTGTATTGTCCTCTCTGACTGGCCGTCTGTCTGAGGATGGTACGTGGTACTGAATCTCAACTTAGTACCTAAGCGCTCGTGTAAACTTCTCCAAAAATGAGACGTAAAGCGGGTATCACAGTCTGACACTATACTTGCTGGAACTTTGTACTACGCCACTATATGCCGCATATACATCTCTGTTAACTGCTCTGTGGACTGTCCTACTCGAAAAGGAAGAAAATGTGCCACCTTCGTGAGTCGATCTACTATTACCCAAATTGTATCACGTCCAATAGGGCATCTAGGTAAGCCGATCACAAAGTCCATCGTAATATGTTCCCACTTCCATTCTGAAATAGGCACGTGTTATAATAATCCTGCTGGTCTCTGCTGCTCTGCTTTCACCTGTTGACATATGAGACATTGTAAAACGAACCGAGCTATCTCTCTTTTCATTCAGTTCCACCAGAAATATTGCTTGGTATCATGGTACATCTTCGTGCCACCTGGGTGAATAAAATATTGAGAACTGTGTGCCTCGGTCATTACTTATTGTCTGATATCTCCACTTGGCACACAAAGACGGTTTTCAAATCTAAGTGTTCCTTCTTCGTGAATCATTAATTCCTTCCTAAGGCCTGACTCAAATTTTGTCCTAAACTTCTAAATCTGATAATCTTCTACTTGATCCACCTTGATCCTCTCCACCAAGGTTGACCAAGGTTGACTGAATCTTAAAGACTGGCTAGTATTCCCGTTCCTTGAGGTAACACTACCTCGATGCCCATCTCTCGAAGATCTTCTAATATGTGCTTCTGGGTTGTCAAGACAAATGAGTTGCCTCTCCTACTTAGAGCATCTGCCACCATATTTGTCTTGCCTGGATGATACTGAAGTGCTATATCATAATCATCAAACAACTCTAGCCACCTCCTCTGCCTCATGTTCAGGTCCTTCTGGGTGAATATGTACTTTAAACTCTTATGATCTATGAATATCTTCACCCGATCGCCATATAGGTAGTGTCTCCATAACTTGAGTGCAAATACTACTGCTGCTAACTCCAAATCATGTATTGGATAATTTTTCTCATGATCTCGAAGCTGCCGAGATGCATAAGTTATCACCTTCCCGTGTCGTATCAACACATACCCGAGTTATTTCCCAGACGTGTCATAATAAACTTTGAACCCTCCTGATCCTACTGGAAGTGTAAGGATCGGTGCTGATATCAGTTTCTATTTCACTTCTCAAATGCTTCTTTGTACTCTGTCGTCCAAACAAACTTTACCTTCTTGCGAGTTAGATTAGTCATTGGTGCTAAAATCTGTGCAAAGTCTGTCAAGAACATCCGGTAATACCCTGCTAGCCCCAAGAAACTTTGCACATCTGCTACTGTCTTCAGGATTGGCCAATTCTCTACTGCTTCGACCTTCTTGGGGTCCACTGATACTCCTGCTTCTGAGATGATGTGCCCCAAGAATGATATATGACCTAACCAGAATTCACACTTACTGAGCTTGGCATACAACTGATGCTCCCTTACAACTTGCAACACTTTCCGAAGATGTTCTTCATGACCTTCTTTACTGTTAGAGTAGACAAGAATGTCATCGATGAATACCACTACAAATTGATCTAAGTATGGCATGAAGATACGATTCATCAAATCCATGAATATTGCTGGCGCATTAGGCAATCCGAATGGCATAACTAAAAATTCGTAATGTCCATATCGAGATTGAAATGATGTCTTCGGTATATTTTTCTCCCGGACCCTTACTTGATAATATCCTAATCGAAGGTCTATTTTGAAAAAAACTTTGGCTTTGCTCAATTTGTCAAACAAGTCATCAATCCTAGGCAATTGATACTTGTTCTTCACTGTTACTGTATTCATCTGTTTGTAATCGATACACAACCGTGTCGCTCTATCTTTCTTCTTTACTATAAGCGCTGGTGCTCCCCATGGTGATCCACTAGTCCGAATAAACTTTTTCGTCTTCAGTTCTTTCACATGTTGATATAGCTGGCTGAGTTCCATCGGTAACATCTGATAAACTTTGTTGGAAATTGGTTTTGCTCCTGGCCTCAATTCTATGCAGAACTCCACTTCTCTTACATGGGGGTAATCTTGGAAGATCTTTTGAAAATACATCAAGAAGTTCTCCAATTATTCTGGGAAGCTGATCCCCAATTCCCGCTAATACTGCTATGCCATCTTCATGCTGGCCCCTCACCGTTCTGTTGAAGATAAACTCTTCTTTGCCCGGGATATTAAACAACACTCTACCCCTACGGTAATCTATCGTCGCATGACTATCTCTCAACCAGTCCATGCCTAGAATAATGTCAAAATTACCCATAGTAAACTCGATCAACCTTGCAGATAATAAATGCTCGTACACTACGATTGGACACGCTAGACATACTCTACCAATTCTATGAGACCATTACCAGTGAGTATATTCAGCCTCTCTGGCAATGCCTTGAACTCCAATCTAATACATGTCACAAATCTTGCACATACAAATGAATGTGATGCTCCCGAATCAAATAATGCTATGGCAGGAAAAGATGTAACGAGAATGTTTCCTGCCACAACGTCACCTGATGCTAAAGCCTCCTCCAAAGATTAGGTAAACGCTTGCCCTCGCCGTGCTCCTTGTTGCAGCCTCCCTTGGTTACGCAGTTGTGGCCTCTGTTGCCCATACTGCAGATTTCTCTGCAGGTCGTACATCTGAGTTTGCGTCGGCAATGGACGCTGAGCCAAAGGCCTGACTGCCAGTGCTGGTCCCCTGTACTGAGTTTCCCCTGGTACTGGTAAGTCTAATCGCAACACCATCAGTTCAATTCTTTGTATCATCGAACAATTAGCGATCCGATGATCTGGAATACCATATCGTAGGCACAACCCTTGTGCTGCCAAACACACATCCTTGGTATGGCCTCCCTTGCCATAATACATACATCTGACTGGGGCTCCCAAATATTGTTGTTGTTGTTGTTGCCTCGGCTGATATGGCCGAGCTGGTGCTGTTGCTGCTGATGCCACTGGCATCCTCGACTTTGTGTCATGAATGCGAATGCCAGGAGATTGTACTGACGTCCGTTGTGCTGGTCCTCCTCCTCCGCTCTGTGCATGAGACCTCTTCTGGCCTCCTGTCCTCGAAGCTAACCTTTGTATTATCAGCTCATGTCGCCTGTATGCGATCAATACTTCATCTAAGATCAGGTAGTTATGGCCCTCTACCAGTTGCTGAATTTTTAGATGAAGTCCATACTGAAACCTCCTCACCAGCTTTGGTTCTGTTGCCACCATTGTTGGGGCAAACCTGCTAAGCCTGCAGAACTCTACTGCGTAGCCATCCACCGTCCTCCCAGACTGCTTGAGATTGATAAACCTCTGTTGTAGCTCATGCGGCGCTACCACTCCAAAATACTTGACCCTGAAACGGGTTCTGAAGTTGTCCCATTAAACAGGTTGTCTTAAACCAGCCTCTTCGGTTGTCCACCAATCTCTGGCAAGGTCCTGGAGCTGCGATCGAACTTGATCAACTTGTTCCTCAGTTGGAATCCTTGATGTTGTCAGTATTGTCTCAATGTTATGAAGCTAAGCATCTGCGGTAATAGTGTCCTCCGTGCCATCAAAGTACCTAGGATTGAGTCGGCAGAACCTCATCGATGCCCCTGAGTCTGTTCTAACACTTCTCTCCAAGGCCGTCTATAATTCTTGATGCAATAAAACATTTTGCTCCTGCTGCTGAAGCTGCTAATGTTGTTGAGCCATCATCATTCCTCGAATAATCTCTTGTAATGCCGGTATATCAAGTGCTACTGGCACTGCTCGTACAATTGGGGCTACTGGAACTTCTGGCACATGTTGTTCCTCGTTCTCCTCTACAGGTTCTACCCTGATCCCTCTAGGAACATGTGACGTCTCTCATTATGGGCCAACGGATCCTTGTTCTACTGAGACTATTGGGGCTCCGACCACCAATTCTGGAGAAGCCCTAAAGAAAATGACACAAGATAAATCAAGAACATGACAAGAAATGATCGAGGAATCAATGGTGCAGAAGTCAAGCTGAGTTCGAGAAGGCAGATTAAGGATTTCAAGGAGGAACATGTTTGATTAAGATTTCATATAAGCAGGCCACCCCATAAGTATGAAAAATAGACCTACATGGGCCACCACTAAAACCTTGTCAAGCCCCAGATCCAGAATACTAGAGAGCGGGAGAATATCCCAGCCAACCACACCTTGCAGAATACCGAAGCAACCCGCAATGTGTTAAGGTTATCTAGAGACAAGAGGGTGTATACTATAATCAAGTCTTCTAGGGTCAAGAACTTATATATCTCAATCATTTAAACAAGTAGCAATAACATAGAATATTTTAGAATAAGCAGTAAGGTGTCCCCAATGCCGCATCAGAATATTCTAGAGATCTAGCAATTATAAGTGATATGCCAGATACACAATAAAAAGTATACATGACAGTGAGTCAGCTGCAGCCTCATTAATTACATGTCATATAGGAAACTAGTGACCAGGTTATCCGGCTAACAGGTGTCGGTTGGCTAAACGCCCAAAAGATTATAGTTTACGAAAGACGAGCAGTGAATGAAGGAACCACCCGTGACCCTCAGCAACCATCAATCTAGTGCGTGCCATCAGTGAGGGTGAGATACGCTTGATCCTCCGGTGCTGGATCTAAACCTGGCCATGCAAAACCAGTGGGGTCAGACCCCAAATAGCAAGTATCACAAGGAAACACGAAATAAAGAAACAAAACTAGTCCTTTAGCATGAGATGCTTAAACCAACAATCAATGGCATATATCCTATCTATGACATAACACGAAAACCCTTCACCAAACAAGGACAGGAAGTGCCATTTCACATCAAGATAGAATACGTCCCTTGATTATGGTCAAGCTAGAATAACTTTGCATCGTAGTTTCAGTCCACAGGTTATCGTAACACAATAGCGCAACCCAACAACCAAACAAGGACATGAGTTGAACTATCATGCCATGACAGTCTATGTCCCTAATTCCACTCAACAAAAGGCACAATACACAAGCAGGGATACAATATTAAGTAAAATAACATAGTGATAATAAGTAGCTTCGATCCGTATCCTGTTGTAACATAATATCGTAACTCAACAACCAAACAAGGACATGAGTTAAACTTTCATGCTGCAATGGTTCACTTCTCTAACTAAAATAGATTTAATGGCCAAACATGTGTTACGGCTTGATATGTGATCTCCAAGTTATCCCAGTAATACAATATATAAGTATCCTCAGATCATGCCATAATCGAGCAGGGCTAGCTGAACCAATGATATACAAGCAAGAATATATGATGCACCAGTCCCTTGCAAGGGCCCTAAGCTAATTTAATGATCAGTAGCAGTTTCAGGTTTTCTATAGGAAAGACGCTGGCTAGGCTTATAAATAAGTCATATACTATACTCCACTAGTGCGGATGATATACAGTATCCGTGGTGGCCAGCCTTTACTCCCAACTAACATATGGTGGTTTGACATGCACGATCTCGAGATATTGTTCCCCCCAATGCTATACAAATTAAGTTGCCTAGTTAACCCTAGGTGATTTAGAATCTCATGACGTGGTCACATGAAAACTCCTTCCTAAATATCGTACTTTAAGTACGGGCACTCTTAATATGAATCCACATTATCTCTTAAAGTTAAATCTGGATTCACCCAAGTGTGATGCAACAATCAATACTATCTAGCCACGACTAAAGTTATTGTCCAACTACCAGATCCGTGTAAGAAAATAATTACATATATCTCGTAGCAAGTGTATGTGGCACGATGGCTCACTGTATATCGGGTAGCAGTCTTGGTGCGATCAAGTGTATCAACACTGATATAATAGTCAGGGCAGGAACAAGTTCTATTATCAAGGTTATGGAAAGTTATCAAGTAGCAAGTTATTCAGGATAGGACAAGCAAATGATGGTCACAATAAATTATCGCTTTATTATATCAATAGATAAAATAAGAGTAGTGTGAGAACCCCTCAAGATCAGATCCACAATCTTTAAACCAAACAAGGACCGGGATTGCAGACCCTTCCTCGAGTTGAACTATGCCCCTTATTCTTTCCAATGTATAATAAAATAATTCAGAAAAAGTAGCCTAATCAGCGAGTAAGTACATGTAGGGCCATATCTACAGGCTCATGCCAAGTGCTTAGTCATTTAGCACGTGGTCACATCTGGGTCAAATAATTTCTTTCTAAGTTAACACATAGCATTATAATCATTTAATCATACGGAAATATTAAACCAAACTGGTGTCAAAGTGGACGCATGGGAATAACTGATATAACGACCCATTCCGTTCAAGCGGACATCCGATTCAAATGGCACAAGTGCAACGACCAACCCGCTTTGCTCAGCAAGAAGACTCATTTGAGGCAAAGGATTTCCAGACTTGGCCCTTCAGGAGTTCAACTTAGACTTTCAAAGGCTCGCTCGGAGTATCGCTCGACCGAGGTGAATCATCGCTAAGGTGGGTGGCTACGATAAACTTGTCTTTGCTTAGCTAGCACACTTAAAATATGGACAATACATGCTAGTCGTTAGGTGATTCACCCCTTGCATGCTAATAAAGAATACAACACACCTATCTAAGGGAATAATCCTAACTTGTATTGCTTGTATTAGAACATGAAAATAAAACTTTGCTTATAACATAGACCCTCGCATGCTACATTTGCTTTGTACAAGTAGACCCCACTATGCCTCGAGTAGATAATTATGTACTCTTTGTAGTGCACTATTCACTTGTTTACACTGCACGTCCCTACATTATGTCGCTCGGTATGTTCCTGTACAGTTTTACTCCCCGCTTTACCATTGATCGTGCCAATATAAATGCTTATATTCCATATAGATGCATGCTTGCCTGCTTACTTGTAGTTTGTACTTGTTGTCTTGTCTCAATGCTTGTCACATAATCTATTCCACAATCAAGTAACACTATCCGTATCATGCATGCATCTAGTTAACCATAAAACTATCAAATAGTCCTTTTGTGCAATATGAACCTGCAAGTATCCGGGACTGTTAGGTTGCCAAGACAGTCCCCGAACCAGGGAAATGCATCAAGACAATTTTAACTCTGAATGAAAATAATGTTAAGTAAAGCATAAGAATCACAGCTCATGGAGCAATGTTCGTTCAAAAAAAGAATCAAGAATTATCATGTCATATTGTGAATTTGGAATAATCCAAGACTTGCATGGTCACAGACAACTCGTGCACGAGGTATCTACTTTCTCGGACTATCATCGGGGCACTGAGATCATACCGGCCTAGGAGGAAGATTAGTGTATTGCGTGCCAATTTTAGTTATGGTATACGACGCCGTCTTTGGGGCAGGGCAATATATGAGATTCGGGCCTTGGTAGAGCATACTACCTTGGACTAGACGTCTACCCACAATGATAGTCATTTGATTCGGCGGGATAGCGTACGATGGATCTTCTGTATCACATATTTGCCTTAAAGTGCTTGTCTCGTATAAAGCGTTGTACCCTATTCTTTCACGAGACTATAAATTGGTCCTTTATGGCTAAGCCAGTGGCCTCATGTTCAAGTAGACCAGTCATCCTTGCTTAGCAAAAATCCGCGTACGAATCATTACATCGCATCCAATAATATGAAACACCTGAATGATATGAGTATAAGTCAACTATACATAAATTGAGCAACCTGACCAATCCATTGAACACTTAAATATCCATTGTAATACTTCTGGATAATCTGTATAACTCGCTCATGACACTTTGTTTGCTTATGAAATTGCTCCTAGTTTTTATTATATATGTTCGTGCTTGATTTAACTTAATTTTCCTTGGACAGGAAATAATGAATGGTAAGTTGGTAAGTCTCGCCGTATTCCTTTATATTGTACGGCGTACTGCCACACGAGTTAGGCTTTATATCATTGCCATGAAACTGATCCTAAGGCAAGAATAGAAAGATAACTTAATAGATGGTGCACGAAACCTATATAACGTGTCTGGATTTTTCGAGCGGGCGAGAAGCCTCCCCACCAGTGCATTCATGTACTGATAATCTACCAGTTTGCATGCAGGGTATGAAAAAACCTTGTTCGGTGCGGATGCCTCCTTCGTGCGTGCTAAGGCACGGAGTTCACTCTGGAGCCTTGGAGCGCTGCATCCGGAACTGAAGCACATATACAAGACATAATATTGGAACTACGCCTATGTATCATTCTATAATTATAGCCACTTGGTACACTTTTACTGTTTGGGAGAGAGAGGCTTGAGCAAGACTTGTAATCTCGGCCAAGCGCCGCTTGTAACACTTGTTCAATATCAATAGAGATCTTGTTTTACTTCTATACTTGTTTTATTCAATGCTTCCGCTATTGATAACTCTGCGAACTTGTTACCGATCGCATATTTGTTTCTTATTCTGCTGCACTCGGACTATCTGTGCGACTCTGTGGCTTAGACCTCTTATCGCATGTTCGGATCATGACCTTACACGGGCGCTCCTTACGCTCATGCGGTATCACATCTAGATGGGGAAAGATCATCCCGTGGGAGCGCTGGTGCGGTGTTTCGCACCTAGCGGGACAGCCGATTACCTGCGGGAGATCGGGGCGTGACTTATTGGTATCAGAGCATGGCTTTACGCCTTTAGACTTCTTATCGATTTTCTCAGTTTCGAAAGCTCGTTCATGGGTTATGTCCATACACTCTCTCTCGTTGACCCGATGGAATATTCCAAATAATGAGTCTAAATACTTTCAAAAGTACATGTGAATGATATTATTGCTTGTACGAAATGGTAATACGAAGGCCTTTGTGCCGACTTGTGCTAGACTTGGTTGGAATAGACTCGCGCTAGAATTTGTAAGTTATGTGCAAACCCGAATACCTATATATGATTTCCAAAGCTGGTTAGTATACGAAATAGAATATTGTACTAACGGTTAGCTATGCACACAGCCTTTCGGCTAAGTTGTGTTAAGTATCGCGTGCCAAGACCTTTTGGTGCAAGCTAGTTGAAAACAAGATTGGGATATCGTTCAGATAAAGGATAAGTCAGACTTAGATTGGCAACCGATAGAACCTTATCAGATTATCTCCAAGGCGAATATAGAAAAATCGTGCTTGGATTTTGGGAAATAGTTCAGACGATATTTCATATTAGAAGATACAAATCAAATATGGTTTGCTTGGATGACTATCAACAAAAATATATATAAGAGATTAAGATTTATCAAACGATGCATAGGTATCATGCAGAAATTCTAAGAAATAACTTGGTGAATATGCTAGTGATTGATGCGAACACCGATTAAGGATTTAATTGGGTGAGTCGATTCCTGAGTAGTGTATGATTCATTTTGGAAATGTCTAAATGGATTCATAAGTCTCGTGCGATAGTTGGATCGAATAATTTGAGAATGTCTGGAACAAATTATAAGGATTATATCAAATAGGGATTCAAGGAGATAAAAATCAATATCTTGGTTAAGAAAACTTGTTGGAAATCTGGAGGATTGTGCGAGCGATTTTGGATTAAATCAAAAGGATCGAACTTGAATAAAATATCGTTCGAATAGAAGTTAGCCCAAGAATAAATATTTTGGTTCGATGAATGAGGTATAACGAATTTGACTTAGAGTTTGGAAGAACGGTCTTGAATCTAATTCGAAAAAATAACCTTCGAAATCAGTCCCTAGCGAGAACGATTATCCTGCGGGAGCGACGGCATGGTGATTTCACGTACGGCGGGAATGATCGAACTCACGGAAATATGTTCGATGATTATTCCAAACGAACTCGATGAATGGAACGTGCCAAAAGTGTATATAATTTGACCTGAATATTTGAACTTAGTTGCTTGAGGAATGCTAGAAGTAAGACTATGGATCTATCAAACGGTAATATTGAAGTTGGATGATTTTGCTAGACGAATTTTAATCATGGCATGAACGAACATGACTTGGTGGATAAATATATATAACTTGGATGGAGCAAAATGAAAGGATAAGGTATCTCGATCATTTCGAAGATAACCATAATGTTCGACATTCTTGTCTTGTACGGGTGTAACTCTATGCTTGTACATGCATCACGTCCGGATTAGGATGATTATCCAGCGGGAGTGTTGGCGTGGTATTCTCACGCCCAACGAGGATGATCGAACTTGCGAAAGACCGGAGCGTGACAACTGATAGATCATCTTAACTTGTGGTTCGACACGATAAGAGAAATTTGGAAATACAAGTGATTCAGAAGTATTTCAAGGATAAGTTAGCCTAGAACCTAGAGCAAGTCACGCTTGATGGTTTTGTGAACGGATACATAAATTTGGTTGGACGACTTGGAGTTACAATCAAAGGTTTAGAACTAAATCTTGGCTTGGTGGTCTAGACTTAGAATGGATATATTGATTCTATCAAACATGCTTAAGAAGATAGACTATACAAATTGTTAGGCTTGTCATACGACTTGGATATATCATGGATTTGACTGAACGAACCCAAACCCTGTACAAACAAACGTGTTAATATGTGTAGGATTATCCGTGCTCGATGTTTAAAAATCTGAGTAAAATGAGCTTGGGTAGAATATTTCGTGCAAACAAAAAATGATTTGACATTAGGAATTGGGGCAAGCATCGTCCGACAAATTTGCACGATGAATCGTGTGCTTGAACTTGTACCTATGATCAGGTGAGCTGACCTAGAAATTAGGCAGACGACCCTGTACCGAGTGAAAGAACTTGTGTAACTAACTTTAGAACATTGCTTGAACAAACTATAGAACTGGGGTAGCAAGACTTAGAGTTAGACTGGAAACGATAACGTGTGTTGTGTTTGACCCGAACGGACTAACGCTAGTCGATTCATCGGATAGATCGTGCTTAACGATAGTACAAATACTTGGTTTGAGTTAGAATAGAAATTACTTGGAAATTTTATTGACCCTATCGGAAGTATCCTTGTGACTTGTAAGACGAGAACCCTTGAGATTTTTCACATATAGCTTATCCGATTTCAATATCTCTAAGTTTGGTTGAATGTATATGTTTGAGGGACGCCTTGAACATGTGCACGATCCAAGACTCAATGATATGTGGAACTCGAGTGCAAAGACTTCGCTATCGCTAAGTTTGTTGATATGCATATGTTTGAAGGACGCTTTGAATATGTTCACGATCCAGACTCGCGATATACAGATATCGAATGCTAGTGTAAGTTAAAATGTTATACTCGAATTGACGAGTATAATGACTTGTATACGTTTGCCTCAGCTTAAGATCATCATTCAAGATGGATTGTAACATACCCCGCGTTAAGCAATATATGTTCCGCGCTAAGGCGCAATAGAGACCGAGTCAGAACTTCGATTGAATGATAGAGTTATTCAATGAGACCGACCGAGCATACACGCGACACGGTATAAGAAACGAGCAGGAAATTATGTTAGAACAGATCTAGTGGTACCGATTACTATGCTTGAGATAGATTCGATAGCGCAAAAAGACTGGTTTGCGCTCAGGAAGTCTCGAGAATGAGACTTTTTCTGAGTGGTGTATAATGTAATGACCTGTTTCGTTCAAGCGGACAGCTGATTCAAATGGCGCAAGTGAAATGATCTGACCCGCTTTGCTCAACGAGAAGACTCATTTCAGGCAAAGAATTTTCCGACTTGGCCCTTCAGGAGTTCAACTTAGACTTTTAAAGGCTCGCTCAGAGTATCGCTCGACCGAGGCGAATCATCGCTAAGGTGAATGGCTACAATAAACTTGTCTTTGCTTAGCCAGCATATTTAAAATATGGACGATATATGCTAGTCGCTAGGTGATTGATCCCATGCATGCTTATAAAGAATACAACGTACCTAGCTAAGGGAATGATCCCAAATTGTATTATTTGTGTTAGAACATGGAAATAAAACTTTGCTTATAACATAGACCCTCACATGCTACCTTTGCTTTGTGCAAGTAGACCCCGCTATGCCTCGAGTAGATTATCGTGTACTCTTCGTCGTGCACTGTCCACTTGTTTACGCTGTACGTCCCTAGATTATGTTGCTCGGTATGTTCCTGTACAGTTTTACTCCTCGCTTTACCCATAGACCGTGCCAATATAAATGCTTATATTCTATATAAATGCATGCTTGCCTGCTTGCTTGTAGTTTGTACTTGTTGCCTCGTCTCAATGCTAGTCACATAATCTATGCTACAATCAAGTAATATTATCTGTATTGTGCATGCATCTAGTTAGCCCGAAGATTATCAAATAGTCCTTTTATGCAATATGAACCTGCAAGTATCCGGGACCGTTAGGTCGCCAAGGCAGTCCCCGAATCAGGGAAATGCATCAAGTCAAGTTTAATTTTGAACGGAAATCATGTTAAGTAAAGCATAAGAATCACAACTCATGGAGCAATGTTCGTTCAAAAAAAGAATCAAGAATTAACATGTCATATTGTGAATCTGGAATGACCCAAGACTTGCATGGTCACGGACAACTTGTGTATGAGGTATCTACTTCCTCGGACGATCCCCGGGACACTGGGATCGTACCGGCCTAGGAGGAAGATCGATGTATTGCGTGCCAATTTCGGTTATGGAATGCGACGTCGTCTTTGGGGCAAGGCAATACATGGGATTCGGGCCTTGGTAGAGCATACTACCTTGGACTAGTCGTCTATCCACAATGATAGTCGTTTGATTCGGCGGGATGGTGTGCGATGGCTCTTCTGTATCACATATTCACCTTGAAGTGTTTGTCTCATATAAAGTGTTGTACCCCATTCCGTCATGAGACTATAATTCGTTCCTTTATGGCTAAGCCAGTGACCTCATGTTCATGTAGATAAGTCATCCTCGCTTAGCGGTAATCCACGTGCGAGTCATTGCATCGCATCCAATTATCTGAAACACCTGAACGATATGAGTATAAATTATCTATACATAAATTGAGCAACCTAAGCAATCCATTGAACACTTAAACATCCATTGCAATACTTCTGGATAATATGTAGAACTCGTGCACCCGAGACAGAACATCACTCACGATACTTTGTTTGCTTATAAAATTGCCCCTGATTTTTATTATATATGCTCGTGCTTGATTTAACTTGATTTGCCTTGGATAGGAAAGGACGAATGGTAAGTTGGTAAGTCTCGTCGTGTTCCTTTATATCGCACGACGTACTGCCACACGAGTTAGGCTTTATATTATTGTCATGAAACTGATCCTAAGCCAAGAATAGAAAGATAACTTAATAGATGATGCACGAAACCTATATAACGTGTTTGGATTTATCGAGCGGGCGAGAAGCCTCCCCACCAGTGCATTCATGTACTGATAATCCACCAGTTTGCTTGCAGGATACGGGGAAACCTCGTTCGGTGCAGATGCCTCCTTCGTGCGTGCTAAGGCTCGAAGTTCACTCTGGAGCCTTAGAATGCTGCATCCGGAACTGAAGCACATATACAAGACATAATATTGGAACATCGCCTATGTATCATTCCATAATTGTAGCCACTTGGCACGCTTTTACTGTTTTGGAGAGAGAGGCTTGAGCAAGACTTGTAATCTCGGCCAAGCATCGCTTGTAATACTTTTTCAGTATCAATAAAAAGCTTGTTTTACTTCTATACTTGTGTTATTCAATGCTTTCGCTATTGACGACTCTGCGAACTTGTTACCGATCACTTGTTCGTTTCTTATTCTTCTGCACTCAGACTATCTGTGCGACTCTGTGGCTTATACCTCTTACCGCATGTTCGGATCACGGCCTTGCACGGACGCGGCTTACGCTCGTGCGGCATCACGTCCAGATGGGGAAAGATCATCCTGCGGGTGCGCTGGCACGGTAATTCACCCCTAGCGGGGACGATAGATTACCTGCGGGAGATCGGGGCTTGACTACTGACGCATGAGTCAGTTGGCCGCATGACCAAACGGGCCACATGGACCAACAGATCACATGAGTTCAAGGCCGCATGAGGTCAAGGCCGTATGAGCAGAGCGAAGTTCACTCTTCGAAAAACGTGTGATGTAAGAAACAACAAATGCAAGTCAAGTCAGAAAGTGACTGATATGACATGTGATAAAAGTGACAAAAGAACAGACAAAAGTCAAAAAAGTCATGCCGAGTAAGTCAGGGGTTATGCGTCCAGAAGAAGAGAGACTCATAACTCATAGACGCATGGTCGACTAGGCCGCATGCTCCTCTGGGCCGCATGCAAACTTGGCCGCATGAAATCTTTTGGGACTTCAAAAAAAATTTATTCGTTCAATTTTCAAACATTTGGCCAAGGGACGCATGTGCAGAAACCTATTCCATGCTTCCAACAAGATGGCCGCATAAAATCTCTTGGGCGAGAATTCCAGGCTGCATAAAATCTGCTGGGCGCATGTAGCTCCCACATCCCATCCAGCAAGTTTGGCCACAGAAAAGCTCTGAAACCCAAACCTTGTTTCTTCCACAGAAATCTCGAACAAAGTCCAAATCCAATAAAGTAAAGTTCTAAACTACTCAAAATCAAGTGCTCATCAACATAGAACAATAAGTTTTAAAAAATATTAAGTTTTTAGAGATCAAAATCCAAGAAAACTCAATAACACAAAGAAAACCCTAAAACTTAAAACTTTGATCTACACTAATCCATCCAACAAATCCAAAAATACCAAGTTCTAAATACATAAGGAATCATATAAGGAACATAATGGAACAAAAATATAAAGGGTTTCTCCATTTCTTGCAAGATGTACTTGCCTATGGAGGAGGGGGGACAATCTAAGAAGGAGAATGGAAGAGGAAGAATGAGAGGAGAGAGAGTGAAGTTAGGTTATATATGGAGGGTTTGAGGTTTGGACCATGGGTTCAACTCATGATAAAACCAAACCAAACAAATAAACCAAGAGCCAAGTGAACCAAAGAATGGGTCTAGTCTCTCTAGAACATATAACTACGCTAGCAAAAAAATAATTACGTCCCAAATACGTATATTGGGAACGGGGAGTGTCACGCCCCAGTCCCAAAATACACGGGACCAGACCACGTGGCAATGGCGAGCTAATACGACTTTGAAGGATTTTCCCAGTTTAATGGACCCATCGAAGCGTACTACGCTGTCCTAAAATACTATCAAGTGATGATGTGAATGAGAAAAATAGAGAGAGGGAGGAGGTGTTTATGTAGGAAAGGGAGAGGAGGAAGTTTGTATTGAAATTAGGGTCGGCCACATACATTCCTAGGGATGGGGGAAAGATTCTACATGAAGGATTGGAGGGCTAGGATGGGCTAGGTTTTGAATAGATGGTGTAGATGATGTAGGTGGAAAAGTTAGTGTATTATACACACAAAAATAGAGGAAAAACCTAGGGGGGCCGGTCAACACATGAGGGGGGAGGGGGGGTTCTTCATGGCTTGGCTCTAATAGGAGGTGGCCACCTAACTGTCTATTTGTATAAAAGCCCATAACAATTGGAAAATTGCACAAACAATAGAAATTGGGATTGGATGAGGAAAAATACCATGTTTGGTGTGATGTAGTGGGTTAAAATGGTGTGTGGTGTTTAGTATGAACCGTGAGGGTGTAAGTGGGGGTTTGGGTTGGTGTTGGATCTAGTTTTGGGTTAGGTTGGGTTCTTACACCAATTTAATTAAAATTAGTGTCAAAGGTGTTCTTTAATTAATTGGAAGCTATATAGGATTAAAATTGGGTGGGACACAAGTGTCATAGATGTAGTAGACTCAGAATAGAATATTATCATAAATTGGGTTCCATAAAATGGGTCGAGGTTGTGTCTCCAATTTCGATTGGAACGGACAATGATACAAAGTTGGATTTATTTGGATTTAAGAATAGACATTTGTAACAAATATTGTGCGACTAAAATGAAGCACAAGAGAGGATATTTATGAGTTACACAAAGGTTAGAATGGAAGGCTGGCACGTCTAAAAAAAGTGTGTAAAATTAGTTTGAGAGCAAATGCTAGTGTAGCGCTCCAAATATCGAAGCAACGGTAAGGTGCATAAAGTGATACAAATATTGTGTACATTAATCTAAAATACTATGTTCTAATTCTAAATGGCTCCAAACTAACCATAGTCTCTCTATCTAAGCCAGGTAGACCTAAATTTGGTCGAAGGGGTTTACAATCTGTCACGACCCGCACCTGGAGTTTGGGGCACGAGTACATGGGTACGTCTAGCCTACGCCGCAGCATCGGCGGTTGAACGCTGTCTAGGTCAATGTACTATCTAAACAATCTCGCACAAGTATCCAACTCCATTAGGAGTCACAGATATCACAATATAATATAAACAATACTCAATCACATAGCTAAAGCACGATAAGATATCGAAGAAATAAATAAATCAAAATGCAACACAAGTCTAAACAAAATAGTCTAACTCAAATAAATACATCCAAGTCTCAAAGTATGCCGGAAACAAATCCGGTACCATAAACTGCTAAAAGAAACTAACTAAATAACTAGTGATCCCGGCTAGACCTCCCGGAATCACAACTGAACTATAAGATCCAAGTCTGCAGCTACTCTCCCTGTGGTCCATAAAATGTCGGACACCAGTCCTCTAAGGCGTAGTCTGGAAAAATATTTTCAGTCAGGATGGAGCAAAGTATATCTCAAATAACAGTTCTATTTAATTGATAAGGACTATAAAACAATAAATAGATGATGCTATATATTGAGAGAAGACAATGAATAAATGCAATGGCAAAATAAAGAGTCAGGCAATATAGGCAATATGGTACAGTCAGTGCATATATGAAATGAAGAGAACGAGGTACAATATCATATACGGGTGATGTAGTATATGAACTAAAATAGAGAACTGTAACTATTCTAAGTGTTTGAAATAGTTGCTTCGATATGTGATCGGCTTGGGAACATGTACGAGAGCTATATGGCCTGGCTAATCATACGTGAGGTGTATGATTAACACTAACATTATTCTATACTTGTACAAAAGGGATATGATCACATTTCTTACTAACTATTTCTCCGCTCCCAACTAGTACAGTGGATCCAACCATGACACGTCACGATACACGAGCAATATCCAATATATCATGTACAAGGTCTAAATATCAATGTCGTGTACAATGTCAATACGATAACCAATGTAACATCTCATGACTGCAGATCCAATCTATATACTAGTCCGTGTAGCACAGTGTCAAGAATCAGATGTAACATTTCTAGATACTGGAATTATAGAAATTATCAATTAATGTAAATTATCAGAGAATGTACTCGCCTTGGGTCCTTAGCTGGCAATACCATTGTCCTGTTCCAGAGTATCGTCTGAATGATCCAACACTCCTATTGATATATCATATAATATAATATTGCATCAGACATTACACTAGCACACACATAACACAATGAACTCATAGACTACGCTAGGGGGTGTCACGTCTGTAGTTGCTGTGCATAACAGACAGTCAATGATATGGGTCTTGCCAGTATGTCGGTGTACATATGGCAGTCTGAGCACTAATACTCAGGGTTACAAGGTCATGTGCAACTACGGGATATCCGCAGTTATACCTAGGGGTCATAAAGCATGTACACATTGCAGTCATAATTATCATTATCATTTAATTACTTATAATATGTATATACATACCATATAATTATATATGTATATAACAAACAATAATTATATGTATACCAAAGAATACATATATTGAATATATATATATACATACACAAAGTGAATAATATATATATATATATATATATATATATATATATATATATATATATATATATATATATATATATATACCAATTGAATACATATACTATATATATGTATATAAGTATATATATATAACAATACATACATACTAACATATACCATTGAATACATATGCTATATATATATATATATATATATATATATATATATATATATATATGTATATATATACTAATTTGAGAAATATACTATATATATGTGTATGTGTATATATACCAATCAAACATATTAAATATATATATACTACATACATACTAATACATACACCCTCAAAATACGTATACGCATACGTGTACGCAAGGGAAAGAACGCGAACTTGTGTATGTGCACGAGGTCGGCGATGACGACGGTGTCCACAATGTTGATGACGATGATGACGAAGACGAAGGTGACGATGATGATGACGAAGATGACAACGATGGCGATGGTGTTGATGATGGTGATGAAGGTGAGGCAGGGATGATGTTGTTGATGGTGAGGAGTGGTGGTGCTGGTGGTGTGGGGGAGGTCGTGTTGGTGGTGTAGGGTGGTGGTGCTGGTGGTACGGGGTGGCGGAGAAGTGGATGGGAGTGATGGTGGTGAGGTAATGGAGAATGTGGCGGGAGAGAACTCGGCTGGAGGTTGGTGGTGTAGTCACGGTGGTGCTGGTGATGGTGTAGAGCGGTGGTGGAGGTGATAAGGGTGGTGGTCGACGGTAAGGCTGGAGGGAGGGTCGACTGGAGACTGGAGGGAGGTGATGGTGGTAATGCTGGTGGTTGCAGCGGGAGGTCGAGGGGTTGTCGGCTGAGGAGGGGCTCGGTCGTGTGGCAGAGGGTGGATCTCGTGTAGGCGGTAGTAGAAGCCGCGGATGGAGGTGCTGACGGCCGGGGTGATATCGACCGGAGGAGGAGCGGTTATAGCAGTCGGAGAAGGAGGAGTGGCCGGGGGGTTGGTCGGAACAGAGAAGTCCGATCGGGTGCAGTTTGGTTTTTTTTAAAGAAGAAGGAGAAGTGGAGTGAAGAAGAAGAAGAAAAGAAGAAGAAATGAGGCTTCGGTTTTCGTGAGGAGGGAGGAGAGAGAAGGTGGGGGTTTTCCCAAGTTTGGGGATTAGGGCCTGCTTGGGGAAATGTGTGCATGAAGAGATATTATATAGGGGAGGGTGATGTAGAGTGTGTGGTGATGATGAGGGTTTAAACAATGGATGGCTAGAATTTTATATGGATGATTTTTCATAAAGGGAGAGGGGTTGTGTTGACTAGTCAAAGAATGGAGGGCTTCTCCATTTGGCTTGAACCAATGTGGTGTTGCCACCTAGTACAACTTTTGCAAATTAGTCCCCTAAATTTGGGTATTTGCACAGACACATAAAATGATGAAAAATTGGTGGGCGATTTAGTGTTTGATATTTTGTAGGGTGAGGGGGTGTTGTGTGTTTTGCATGGGTTCAATGAATGAGGGTTTGGGTTGAATTGGGGTTAAGATGAGATTAGTCAAAGTTGGTATCCCCAATTTAATTAAAAATAAATGTAAGTGGTGTTCTAAAATTAATTGAAAGTACATGGGGCTAAAATTAGTTGGGACACAAGTGTCATGGGCATAGAAGGCTTAGAATAGAATATTATCATAATTTGGGTTGCACAAAATGGATCGAGATTGTGTCTCCAATTTTGATTGGAACGCATAAGGATACAAAGTTGAATTTATATAGAATTAAATAATAAATGTCTGTGATGAATATTGTGCGACTAAAATGAAGTACAAGAGAGCATAATTATGAGTTACACAAAGATCATAAAAGGTGTAGGCTTGATGTCAGTCTTGGACCCTTTAATTGGTCCGGCTAAACGGGTTGAGTTGGTGTCTCAAAATTGATGGCAACGACACAGGTGCGCGACACGGGATTAAATAATTGATTTCGGATACGGAAAGTTATGCAATTAACTTAGAGCACAAAGGATTATGATTTTGAGTGACGGAAAAGTCCAGCGCCTAAGTTGACGTGTCAAGTCTAGAATGCAATAACTTGTTAAAAATTATGGGCTAATGTTGGGCTCCGAATATTGCAACAACGGTAGGATTTAACAATTAAATAAAATTATGGTAATTAATTACAACCCTAAATAATTTAATCCTAAATAATACAAATTAAATTCATAACCCTATAATTCGGTCAGGGGTTCATCTAGTGGGCTTCTAAGTCAAGTCTACTAGCTCAAACATTAATGAACACTGTATATAATATAATATAAATACATATATCATGCAATTATTTAAAATAAAAATACACAATACCTATAATATATAAAAAGTCAAAAATATCTCTATTTTTAGAATGTGGTAGTGACACAATCTACCCAACTTATAAGAATTTCGTCCTCAAAATTAAAATAAATACATAATAAGCTATAACTTATCAAGCAATGCTACGGACATACCTAGGACCAGTGGAGCTGGCCTTTGCACTATCTGCTGGGCTCTATTGACATACTGGGAATACTCCTGAGCCTGATGTTGGTTCGATCCGCACCTCAACCCTGTCATAACTTTCTCCTGTAATCTTTCTGAACATGCCCCTTTTTTCTACAAAAGTGACATGTCGGTAGCTCTCTCTGCTGATACGGCACAATCATCTGTTGCGTCTGCACTCCTGGATGACAGATCGGTCCTCCTACTCCTGGTTGTGTCTTAGCTGGTGCAGCTACACTGGGATGCCTTGATCCTCTGTCAATATCCTCCTGGATCCTGGACTTTGACAGAACCTCCTCGTAAGAGATCCTCGCCTGGGTGGTAGTATACCTTTGTAGCTCGTAAGTCAGACAATGATAGAATCTCCTGGCCTTCTCCAGCTTATTGGGTATCAGGGCAGCACCAAATCTACTAAGTCGACTAAACTCTGCGTCATACGCATCTACAGTCATGTTTCGTTGCTCCAGATGTAGGAACTGAGAGTAGAGCGTATTCCTGACAGTAGTCGGAAAGTACTTCGCATTGAAGTATTCTAGAAATTGCTCCCAAGTCTGCTTTTTGTCGATGTTGTGCTCCATGGAGTCCCACCAGTGATGGGCATTGCCTTTCAGTTGGGCCCTCACTGCGATTATCCAAAGGTCTGGTGGTAGCTGAGAAGCCTCCAGTAATATCTTCGTGTTGACGACCCAATAGGAGATCTCCTCTGCGGTCTCGCTCCCCGAAGGTATCCGGGCCCATATAATGAAACCCTCGAACAGTACCAGTTGGCTGAACAGGTACAGGTGCTGGTACGGGTGCTGGGGTAGGTGGCCTCTCCAGAACTGCCATTAAGCTCTATCTCATAGTCTCGGTCTGATACCACTGCGCCTGCATCATGGCCTGGAAGAACTGGAACATCTGCGGTTGTCCCTCTGGATGTGGCATCTGAGGTGAAAAGGGTGGAGGTGGTGGCAATGGAACCTCTGGTTGTGCGGTAGGTGTCTCCTAAGACGTCGGCCCCTCGGGCCGCGGCATCGACGTGGCCCTCGAAGTCTGACCCTCGAGATGTTGGGTCGGGACAGTTTGTGAAGTCTGGCCCTCGTGCTCATGCGTCGGATCGTCATGAGAAGTCTGGTGCCAGTGTATCAACGGGGCATATGGTATCACCGGGGCTTGTGGTGGTGGATGCTCTCTGGGTGGTCCCTGGGATGTATCCTCTCTCTGTGCGATGGCGGATGGCACAATGGCACCGTATGCCTCGCGTCCGCTACGCAAGTTCATCTCTCTGCAAGATATAGAACTACATTAAAAGAGTACAGGAGTAACAAACATGATGCAGATATTCAAATAATTAAATACGAAGGAGGTTCAAAGACGGTAGTCAAGGTGGATGAGATCTAATAATTTCTATCATATCGTAGGCTCGCTGGGCATGATACCATATCATAAGCGATAAACAGAGACCTGCATGGTCCACAACTAAAATTATGTCACACCCCAGTCCCAAAATATATGGGACCAGGCCACGTGACAATGGCCAGCTAATACGACTTTGAAGGATTTTTCCAATTTAATGGACCCAACTAAGCGTGCTACGCTGTCCTAAAATACTATCAAGTCCAATATACTATCATACATCAGGTAAATGTATAATCTCATCCACAGAATATAATATAAGAAGTGATGAAATAAATACTGGACATAAGTGCAAAATCTGAATGCCATAATACAATCCAAATAAGTCTGATGGGGACAACCCCACTGAAATACAGCAATGAAATAAAAACACGAAAAGTTGGAAGATAACTAGACTAGAGCATCAATTAGCTAGATAAAGACGCTCTAACCCAAGGTAGCAACGTACCCCAAATTACGGAAACTCCTCTAGAAAAGCCTTAAAGTCCTCAGCCACGAATCATGTCTCTACTCCAGCTCCGTAGATGGTCGGGTACAAGTGCTCGTCTGAATCTGGAAGGGAACCAGGTCCTCAGAGGGACGTAACAAGATACAAAAATACATGCCATAAAGTAAATACTTTATAAACTCGAGGGTGAACTAACCAGCTAAGTGAAATATACTTGAAGACAACCATGGTACATATGGGTAGGTAAAAGGTATAAAGCGTAGCGTCAAGCCAGAGGCTAAGTACCTGGCATTAGCTGTAAACTGGATTCCATGAGTATATGCTGACTACATCACCGATCATGATAGCGCGCAGCTAGTAACCTCTGTCGGATGTATCGACAAGCATATACACCCATAATCGGGTAGCACATAGCCCATAACCGGGTAATACATGGCCCATAATCGGGTAACACTGAGGCTCACGACCCCGTAGTTTACTCTGAAACTACGGTAGCCAAATGTCTGTCCCATACGCCTACTAATTATCTTTCCCGCCCCATGCTAATGTACAAGTCACGAATACAATGTGGATATCTCGTACTATAATGAAAGTCACCAAAGAAATATATAACTAAGCTAAGTATCGTCATACGTGCTGCTCACACCGATGGCCAGTCAAGCATGAAACACGCGTCCTTACATGAACTCACTCTGTGACGTGCAATCATACGTGTCAAGGCCTGGGGAGTCATATTGATAACTCCACAACTTTAGGTGCGTCCACTAGACACTAGGTCAGACACAAGTCCTAACGTCAACGCCTTCGTTGACTGCACCCGAGTCTTTCTCGGACGCGCACAGTTATATAATATTAAAATAATAAAACATGCAACTAATAATAACTAAATTTAAACAGTACAACAAGGCAAGGTATACTTTCCTGGAACTCTGGTGTATACAAGTAAGAATCCAGAACTCGCAGCCAAGGTAGAATCATCTTGGGTGCCTATGAATAAATAACAATTAAATATCAATCACTATATTACACTATGCTAATCATGTAGACAAGTACAACTTACGCAACGTCATGAGTTACGCAGAGACTAAGCCAAATAATTTTTCTAACTAAATACGTTGGCTAAGGTTGACTAATCAAGGATCAAGGGGGTAGGTGTACACTTAGTCTACTTGTCCCATAATATTTACAAGTCATCCTAAAGTATCATTTCTCATATGTTACAATTGCGGTCACAACTATGATTCGTGTAGGTGCTAAGTTGCACCTCTAACACATGGGTACTAGGTATTCTTCTTACTAAGATTTCCAAGACAAGTTCGATATTGGTAACCATCTAGGTCTCCATGTACGAGTACGTCATGTCCTCGGCTACCGTACACAGCAAGAAAATTAACTACCAAATATGTCACAACTCTAAATAGCATATAACCTATCCCGTATCCTAGCTACTGGGTTAGAGTGCACAATGACAGTTTAGTCTAAGCACCTAGGGTCTACACAAATGTATGCCGTACTAATAACCAATTTTTTTATGAAGTAATTACTAACAATAACCACTATTCCAAAACACGCAGATATAAACACGCACATACAAACACTAGGTACTAGGGTTCACCAGTCAATATTTATCCATGCAACAACAACAACATCAAGGAAGAGGAGTAATGATGCAAACCTAGGTGTGCTCGACTAGGAGGGGTGCTCGGCCTGCGGCCCTTGGACTGCTGGTCTCCGACGGATGGAGGGGTGCTCCGGCCCGGCAAGCAGCATTAGCATCAAACTGGCAGCAGCTCGCAGTGGCTTGGTGGCGGTAGCGGGTTGCTGGTGGTGATGGTGGAGTGATGGTGATGGTGGTCGAGGTGATCGAAGGAGGTGGTAGTCGTTTGGATGATGGTGACGGTCGGGATGGCTGTGGTCGTGGGGTGGATGGTGATGTCAGGATGGTGAGGTGGTGATGATGGTGATCGTGATGGAGACGGTGGTGATAAGGTGGTGGCGGTGGTGGAGATAATGGTGTGATGGTGATGGAAGTAGTGGTGCTAAGGTGGTGGCGGTGGTGGAGATGATGGTGATGGAAGTGGTGGTGTCGATGGTTGTTGTGGCAGTGGTGACGATGGTGATGATGGTGGTGTTGGTCGAAGAAGGAAAAGGAGGAGGAGAGTGGCGGTCGTGGTGGGTGCTGTCGAGGGTGGCGGTGGTGATATCGAGGGTGGCGGTATTGATGTCGAGGGTGGCGGTGTTGGGGGTGATGACCGAAGAAGGAAGAAGGAGGAGTCGGGAAAGAAGAAGAAGTCGGGGAAGAAGCTGTTGTCGTGGATGGTGGTGGAGATGTCGACGGGATGGCTGCTGTCGCGGAGGAGGTAGGTGGCCGTGGCGGTGATGGCTGCTCGGAGGAGGAGGGGGATCAGAGAATGAAGTCGGGGACTGTGGTGGCGGCGAGGTGATGGCCGGAGTCGGGTTAATGACATGAGGGAGAAGAAGGAGAAGTAGAGTTTTAGGGTTTGGGTGAGGTTAAATGGAGGTGATGATGTTAATGAGAAAAATGGAGAGAGGGAGGAGGTATTTATGTAAGAGAGAGAGAGAGGAGGAAGTTTGCATTAAAATTAGGGCCGGCCACATGCATTCCTAGGGATGGGGGAAAGGTTCTACATGAAGGATTGGAGGGCTAGGATGGGCTAGGTTTTGAATGGAGGGTGTAGATGATGTTGGGGAAAAGTTAGTGTGTTGTACACACAAAAAAGGAGGGAAAACCTGGGGGACGGTCAACACATGGGGGGTTCTTCATAGCTTAGCTCCAATATGAGGTGGATACCTAACTGTCTATTTGTATAAAAGTCCCTAACAATTAGGAAATTGTACAAACAATGAAAATTGGAATTGGATGAGGAAAAATACCTTGTTTGGTATGATGTAGTGGGTTAAAATGGTGTATGGTATTTAGTATGAACCTTGAGGGTGCGAGTGGGGGTTTGGGTTGGTGTTGGGTCTGTTAGGTTGGGTCCTTACACCAATTTAATTAAAATTAGTGTCAATGGTGTTTTTTAATTAATTGGAACTACATAGGATTAAAATTAGGTGGGACACAAGTGTCATGGATATAGTAGACTCAGAATAGAATATTGTCAAAATTTGGGTTGCACAAAACGGATCGAGATTGTGTCTCCAATTTCGATTGGAACGGACAATGATGTAAAGTTGCATTTATTTGGATTTAAGAATAGACGTTTGTAACGAATATTGTGCGACTAAAATGAAGCACAATAGAGGGTTTTTATAAGTTACACGAAGGTCAGAATGGAAGGCTGGCACGTCTAGGAAAAGTGTGTGAAATTAGTTTAAGAGCAAATGCTAGTGTAGCGCTCCAAATATCGAAGCAATGGTAAGGTGCCCAAAGTGATACAAATATTGTGTACATTAATCTAAAATACTATGTTCTAATTATAAATAGCTCCAAACTAACCCTAGTCCCTCTATCTAAGCCAGGTAGACCTAAATTTGGTCGAGGGGGTTTACAGGGAGTGACAGCGCGCCTCCGCTGCGCGCAGCCCCCCTCGAGCGCATGCCTCCTCCGCGCGCAATCCGGCCCCGCGCGTGTGTGCCTCCGCCGTGCTCCGCCCTCGCGCTCACGTGCGCCTACGCCTAGTGTCATCCCCCAGTGCGAGGGAGCCTATGCTCGCACCGCCCCTGCTCCCCGCCGTCCCCACTGCTGCTGCTGCTGTCGTTTCTTCTTCTTATATGCCTCCTTCTTAGGACTGTAAACAAAATTGACAGTCCTTCCAATTTGAAGGATAGTCAATTTTTTTACAGTCCTAATTATTTAGGACTGTCACAATATTGACAGTCCTTCATCGAAGGACTGTCAACATTGTGACAATCGATGAAGGACTGTCAACATTGTGACAGTCCTGAAAAAAAATTGGTCTGAAAAATAGAAGCCATTGGCTTTTATATGAGAAGTTGGACTGCTCTCAAGTAAAAAAAAAACTAGTGGCAAATTTATACAAAAAACTAAAATAAAAATTGAGCTGTCCTAAGCAAACTATGGAGTGCCTATAGAATTTATTTTTTACAATTTAAAATTGATGTCCATTATCATGCGATTGTTCCTAACTCTTTTGGTGGTTCGTTTGGTCCGCGAAAAGGGAATGAAAGAAAACCAATTCCTTATTCTTTTTATTCGTTTGAAAAATTACAATTTACATCGGTTTTCTTTTACTGTGTTTGGAAATGTCCACAAAATTGGAAAGGAAAATGAATACTTAAAGTTGGAAAAGTAAATCCTTAGGTGGTGGAGGAAACCACTTTTTTTCTATTTTTTTCCATTTATTTTTCAATACCATGATTTTGGGAACTAGACAAGGATAATTTATTTTGACAAACTAGTTATATGGCTATGCTATGACTACAACCAAATGCCTACAACTCTCTTACAACCGCCACGTGGCGGCCGCCTATTGGAGAAGGGGTGAGAGGTGGGATCTGATGGCTGTCCGGATGGTCGCCACGTGACCGGAACGTCACCTGACGGTCGTTCATTGGGGGAGAGGTGGAACCAGAGGTGGCCTACATAGCAGGTGGGTGAGAGGGTTGTAAGAAGGTTGTAAGCATTTGGTAGTAAACTTAGCATTATTGACTAGTTATATTGTATTGATCATAAGCTCATAGTCCATGGTGAAGATGACCCTTCATGATGCTTGGGCGAGAGTAGTATAGCTGACTGGCCAAGTCATTCGGTTGACCGCTTGATGCTGGTGGTCAGTGCATGCCAATGTATGTGCGTCTAATCCGCGTTCAGTTTGCAATTATTGCATAATTTAGATTTTACCAATGAGCCTATTTTTGCTCATTCACAAAAACTAATACAAAGGTTTATCATTCTACTTGAAAGTTCACTTGTCAAATCACTAGTTAAAACTAGTGTCAATGGTCAGCAAACTACTTCCAAAATAATTTTAGATTTGATAAAAATATCACTGTCAACTAAAAAACTTTTGAGTGTAAGAATAAACATTATTATTCGTTTTGATAGGTGAACACAAATTGACACAATTTGCTCTTTTCGTTCGTTAGATTAATGCCGTACCATCATTGTTGGTCTCAAATATCACCATAAGGTTATTTTTGGTGCTCATTTATAAGATCATCATTAGAAGGCTCATATCCGGTCCCAATTTCTACATTCAGAATTTAGAAGCTTATTTGGTTGAATAGTAAGTTTCATTCTTAATTTTAATTTCTAAATTTTTGGATCACATCCTACCCATATGACCTAAGACTTGGGTCTCCAAATTTTTAGATTCTAGATTGTAGAAATTTATTTTGTAGAATCGTAAGTCCTAATTTGAACCCCATTTTCTAAATTATAGATTTTATATTATTTTTTTCCACATAAATTTTTTACTACATAATATTTGGAATCGGAATTCACTTTATAATTTTCTACTATTCTATAAACTTTACTCATTTTACTTTCTTTTTCTTTTTTATTTTGTGCCTCAAATTACATTCTAGAATTCCAACGATTAATGATGCTCTAATAGCGTTAGATCTCACAGTAATAAAGTGAACAATAAACCCATTCAATCAGAGCTTTCAAGTCATAATCTCAAGTCATAATGCTAATCCTGACTTGATTCCTATACCAATGAGGCAACATTAGAGTAGAGTACTCAAAGGTCGTACCAGACTTAATGACAAATTGTCTACTATTTCTTCTTTTCTTTTTTGACAAAAACTAGTTACCGACTTGTTGACAATTGTGTAATTTGTCCAATAACATTAAGACAACATCAAAGATAGAAAAAAAATTATTGTATGATCCCGACTTACCACGTGACATATTGAATGGTGAATTCAATCAATCATTTTTTGACAATTGATATAAATAATTGAAATATTTTTTTAAATATCACAAATATATATATATATATATATATATATATATATATATATATATATACAAGAAATCTACTATGCATATCGATAGAAAAATGTTGGAGTCCAGTCTGGATTTGATAAATTTGGAATCCAAATATGGTCAAAAATTTGATTTGATATAATTTAGAAGTCTACATTAAATGTAAGATTTGATTAGATTTTAAATTTGTATCAAATATTTAATTTGATCATATTTAGACGTCCATAATTGACGTTGGACTATTTTAGGTGGAATATGATTTTTATTTTAAGATTTTCTATTTAGGAAATCATATTATGACCTAAAATATGATTTCTTATCATATAAATATAGGAGGAGGGTGGAGGCAAAAAGTATAGCATAAGTTAAAAATTTAGGGTGCTCGTCCACAAAAAATTAAGAGAAAGTCCGTGCTTTGCTCTTAGGACGTCACCATCCAAGACAGAAGGAAGAAAGAGATCTGATTGAGGAGTCGTCGCCTTCGCTCGGGGAGATTGCTACAGATTGGTCAGTGATTTCAATTGTAATATCTTTCTTTTCTTCTTGAGTATGGTGAGGGGGTTGAATCTATTAGGGCAAAGGGTTCAATATTAATTTTGTCAATCTTGTAATTTCACTTGAGTTATAAATATTGGGATTTATCCAGGTGACGTAGTCACCGCTATATACATGTCTTTATTTGTGCTTGGTGTTCGTTCGATAGGGGTTGGTTATCTCATGTGGGTTGGCCTAATTTTTTCGCTGCGGGCACTCTCAGACACGGTGTCGGAATGCTTTCAGGACGTGTCAATTTCTAACATCTGGTATCAGAGCTACTGGTTTTGGTTCTGACAACTATGTCTACGGAGTAGATGAACACTTGTACGATCACCCTCATAGGAGAAAATTGGACGATTTGTAAGTCAATGATGGGGGATCTACTCTGGTGGAAGGACTTGCATGGTCTGTTGGAGGACGACAACGCTAAGCCATCGGACAAAGCTGCTGAACATTGGAAATGATTGGATCGGAAGGCCGTTGGATTCATCCGCCAATGGCTAGATGACTCAGTGTTTCACCACGTGTCCATGGAGAGTTCGACAAAAGCATTATGGGAGAAGCTGTATTCACTGTACGAAAGAAAAACTGTTGGCAACAAGGCGTTTCTGATTCGCCAACTCGTCAACTCGAAGTACAAGGAGGCTGCCCCAGTGGCACAACATATGAACAAGGTTCAAGGTATTATCAATCAGCTGTCTGCAATGATGTCACACCCCAGTCCCAAAATATGTAGGACCAGGAATACGTGACACACCAGCTACGCATTCGACCAGACTCTGGTCTGACTCGAATACGTATAAGCTGTAAAATATAAAGGGCACTAACTAGATATCCCATAAATGTAAACCTCTATGTCTCAATCCACAATGTACAGCCATATACAAGAAAGAGCTATATGTGCTAGAGTCGGCCGTCCAATAACACATAAACTCGAATAGACTCGAGAAGAAATGAGTCTACAAAAACTAGGCTACAACAGCAGATGAATAATCAATATAAATAGCCATAATGCCGGTAGAAATAATGTGAGTACCTGGTACAATGCTTGCAAGACATGCAACTCCATCAGCAACTCCAAATGCTCCGTAATCATCTATACTGCAAAATTGGCAGGGAACCAGGTCCTCAGAGGGACGTAACAAGGTACAAAATACAGCATGCCAAAGTACAACAGAAAGAACAAGTGCAACGACGAGGTAATCTAGCATAACCAACTAAGTGCGACACAGTTTGAAGACAATGTTCGACGCATGGGCTATCCAAAATAAAACCGTAGCTCCGGACACGGAGACACACGGGACGTACCGCAGCTCCGGCCAAAGAGTCACACGGGTGATACAACTACACTAGATACAGGATCACTACAGAAACCGTACATGTACATATATAAGCGCGTGCAGAGGAGCCCAAACGTCTAGTAACTGTCTTCCCCATCCCAAGCGGTCAACGATGGTACGCTGAACCTGAACCTCTATCTAACAGTCTCGACGCACAGAAATAACTCAACAGACGCGACCCTAAGGTCGTCCCAGTCTCTGATCATGATGTCAGTATCAGGATACAGGAATCTAGCACGATCATAATGTATGAGTGTGTCCTGGGGTATCGATATACTCAGGTATGTACATCGTGGTGTTATGAACATCAAATAATTATTCTAAGACGTTACGACGAACGTCAGCACCCGGTTGTGATCCGGACGCGAAGTATCGAACGTCAACATAAATACGTGCATAATGTATATAAAGAACAACAAATATCTGTAATCTAAAATACAGGGTGGCAAGGTACACTTTCCTGCGTGCGGCTGCTGATGACGGGGTCCCGATACCACGTCCAAGCCCTCAGGTCCCGCAGTACCTAGAGATGAGATACAAACCAAAATTAATAATCTATTCCACGTCAAACGGGGATGCGACACACATCTACACCTAAACTCAGTCTCAATCTTAAATAGTTAACTACTAATTTTATAGTCCTCAATCTCTGATCCTTGATCCGAATAATACCTATCTCAAAATCAATCACCTGTATAATATCATCAGACCCAATCCTCAATCCCCAATATTCATAATGATGTTTTTCAGTAGTTCAAGTCATGATTCATCCTCAGATTTTTACCCTGGTATTCACCGACATTAATATGCGCGTTTAAATATATCAACCTTGAATAAGATAAATATTAATCATTTAAACCCTCGATTATACAAACCATTAATTTAATTATTTGAATGCCGCTTTCCAATAACCTAGCTATTACTCAATTAAATTCATTATCAAATATTAGCTCTCCAAATAACCAATGTTTTGTACTACAATTTAACCTGCTCCTCCATTAACCATCAAATGCTTGGAACAATCATATCAAACCCTAAAACTCCACTCATTCATAAACCCTAAATCTAATATAGTAAACATAAACCCTACATCCAATAGCATACGTAAACCCTAAATCCATTGGCATACATAAACCCTAAATCCAATGGCATATATAAACCCTAAATATGTTCTATATAAAATTACACAACACAATACTACACAAGAAGAACTCAAGAGAGGGGGAGAAGTATACCTAGGCGACAAGGTGGGTCGCTGGCCGGAGCGAGGTGATGCAGGGGGGATGACCGGAGTGAGGCTCGGTGCGGGATGGAGTCGACACGATGTAACTCGAGTTGGAACTTCTGGATACATCACTAGTCATCGAAGACTATAATTCCTGCCGGAGAATGTAAACACCCTGTTTTTCAGAATAATTTTAATATAATTTCCCGGATTTTTCGACATTTTTTTGGATGAAGAACCAAGGTAATTGTGAGTTAAAGTTTTTTAAATATTGTTAATTGGTGTTAAAATATTATGGAAATAATATTTTATGGTGCAAAATGAAAAACCGGACACATGGTATTTTTCGGTGAATTTATTGGACTCCGGAGTCGCGTTTAAAGCCTTAAAAACTATTGAAATAATTAAACCGAGCCAAACCCAAATTAAACCAAACCGTTGCTGAACCAAGCCAACCGCATAATGGGTCGGGTCGGGTCGGATCCGAGCCAAACCCGACCCGGACACGAAACCCAATTGGAACCCTAGCCTCCGCCGGATTTACTGTGCACAGCCTATAAATTCTCGCCTCGATATCCGTGCCCAGCCCTTGGAAAGCCCTAGCCGCCGCGCCGTCATCTTCCCCCAACTCATCACTGCCGAAACCCTAGACAACCCCTGACTCCTCCTTCTTCCCACACGCACAGCCGCTGCGCCGAACCCCGACTTCCCCACAACACCTCCGCCGCCCGCTGCATATCCCCCGACTCCGCCGACAGAACCCAGAGCTCTCGACTCCTTCCCCCTCAGCGCGAGCGCCGCCCGCGTCCGCCCCTCGACTCCTCGCCTCGAGCAGCCTCCAGAGTCCCCATCTTCGCCAGGCCAGTCGACCCCCTCGCCGTCGATCAACCCCGCCGACCTCACCGCTCCGCCGTTTCCCCCGAGTCGACCCAGCCATCGACAGACCCGAGGCGACCTTCCCCGAACCCGACGACAGCCCCAGACCCGGCGCCGCTGCCGCCAGGCCGTCGACGACCCCGGGCCATCTTCCTCCGGCGAAACCCCGCTGCCCCCGAGTCAGAACCCTAGCTCGGACTCACGGCAGACACGAGGACACGGGAATTATCGACCAGGATACGAAGTTGACCCTCGGACACGTGGAATTCAGCGTTCACGGAGCCCTGTTCAGGTACCATTTTCTCTCACCTCGTAATTCCGTTTTAGTTTTCGTTAGTTGCTACGCGTAGACTGTATAACCCTCTCGGTGCCCGTGCAACCCGCTCGGTGCATCGCGTCCTGTGGTGATCGTAAACCGCGATCCAAAAACAGAAAAAACAACGTCCTGTTTCACCCTGGAACTGAGTGCGCCCCGCCAAACGGGACGACTTGGTCGCATGCGGTCTTTACCAAAATGTGCGCGACGTTGATACGGACGTGTAGAATTTCGCAGAAGTTGATTTGGATGTGCGTGCACACCGGAATCAACGCATATCCGTCGACACCGTCCCGTATCCGTCCATTCTGGAATACGCTGTAGCTTTGTGTACACATGTCGGATCGAGACAAAACTTGTGCCATCGGACTCGTAGTAATACGCTTATCCTGTGACCCAAGTTTGGTTCGATTCTGAGAACGTGTACAAAATCGTATATCGTGGGCCCCACAGGCTCCACTTGACGGGCGATTTTGTGATCGGCTCATCGAAATCCAATTCTGGAAGTTCCGTTGGGTTCATATCATCGTTCCTGACTTGTAGACACTGAGTTTGAGGAATTTGGAGAGCTTTGACTCTGACATGCTTTTCGGTGCAAAGTGGCCCACATGTGGACCCCGCTTTGGCCCGGAAATGTCATTTTTGCCCTTGTGTTCAAATTGGACTTAAGGACAGGCGTTTCTAGCTATTTGATATCTTCTGAGACTGTTGGTGATGTTTATTACAGTTTTTGGTGGAGTACCCACAGGATCCACTGATACAGGGACGACTGTTGGTATTCGGACCCCAGGCAAGTGTACCTTGCCAAACTCTGCAGTATTGTTATATATTTTACTTGCTTCATTATATTGTTGTACATGCTTAACCTATGACCGTGTGACGTGCTTAGCGTCTGATTATTAGTCGGGTGCCAACATCGTACGCGGTGTTGTGTATTGTCACTTAGAGATGGATATTCGTGACACTTTATCTTCTCGTACTTGTCTTACCAAGTACACTTTGACCCAGGACACTTGACACTGTTCATGAGACAGGATCTTCCCGAGATATTTGTGGTGATTCTGTATAGGATACATGACTTGACAGAGATACTATATTCCTAAGACAATTATGACTTATTGCATTAGTTATGATCCCGCTGACATGGACATGAGACGTTATGATCATGATATGCGTGGTTACATTGGGTGGAGAGAGACACACAGGCTACAGGATGATCATATATATACACCCCTATTATTGTCAGGCACAAGACTCTGAAGCCCGAGCTTGGCCCATTACTCATTATTACTGCCGCTACCGGCTCCCCAACACAGAGCTTGTAGTGGCTTCAGCCTGAGTTCTAGTGTTGCTCTCATCTTGTATATCACTTAGCTGGTTATTTAGTACTCCCTTATTGTTTTATCTATTGCTGGAGAGACCCACAGGCTACAGGTTGATTATGTTATGCCGGCTACTCAGTCTCCCGCTGAGCTAGACCACCTCATGATATCCCTGCTATCGGCTCCCCTACACAGAGCTTGTAGTTGTTTCAACCTGAGTACTATTGATGTTCTCTCTTGCATTTCACACAGATGATTACATACTTACCCTATTATTCTCATTATTTGCTGTACTGCTTATATTTTGGCTTGTATATTTTCTTGTACCTTGCTATGTCCCCTGAGGACCTGGATATGGATTATGTCCCCAGGATTTGATGACGAGATCTATCCCGAGGTATACGGGACCACAGTAGGAGCTGATCCAGGAGCTATCCTGCCATCAGAGGACGAGGTGTTAGCTGAAGAATTTTTCTGAGCATCCATGTTTCATGCTCAGTATTTATTATTTTCGTTATTTATATTCTGGTCTGTTGAACCATTGTATTAGATATTTATCGAGTTGTTCCCCGAAGCACTTTGTTGAGATTAGCAGATGATTTATATTCCTTATTTATTTTATGGATCATATTTTATATCTTGTGTGGATGAGATTAGTTGTGCCATATTGTCGTAGACTTGTTTTTACAGCTTAAGTATGCCCTGATGGATCTATTAAATTGGGTTTGTCCATCGGTGCGTACTGCTGGCCATTGCCACGTATCTGGTCCCACAGTATTTTGGGACTGGGGTATGACAGAGAACACCCGATCGTCAAGTCAGAGGAGTCTTCGAATCCATTGAGGAAAGGAGCTTTTGCTTGCTGAAACTTGCCTGAGTTGGAGCTTTGTCATCGTCGGAGCAGAACCTCGTCTAGGGCGAACATATCCAAGGATCAGAAATACCAGTAGGAAAGGTCGAGATGCGTCAGGGAAATCGATCACTGGTGGCGAAGCTTGACCGTCGTCCTGTCTCACTCCCTGGCCGAGCTTCTTAGGGGAAGACGGAGAACGACAGAGGTCAGACTTGTTCCAGGCTTTGTCGCTCATCGGTGGTGGTCGACGATAGGTCAAAAGGTGATGGAGGGTTGTTGGCCGAGGCGGAGCTGTCCGGTTGTGGTGGTGTTGTGATGATGATGAAGAAGATGATGTGGGGGGGGCAGTATGTAGAGGTTGGCCGGAGTAGGGAGCTCGATCGATGAACGAGGGAAGGAAGTGTTAGTGGTGGAGCTGCTGTGGTTCTCATCGGAGGGAGCGGTGAGATGGTGGTGTGAAGTGGTGTGTGGTCGGAGTCGCTGGGGAGAAGTCGTGGTGGTAGGGGTCGGTCGAGGGAGCCGTTGTAGGAGGTGGTGGAACGGAGGAACGGCCGGCGTGCGTGGTCAGCAGCCGGTGGGGAGTCGTTCGCAGCAGTCGAGGAGGAGCTGTGCTGGAGTCGGAGGAAAAACTGGCCAGAGTCGCCGTGGGGGTGCTCGGACTGCTGCGGGTAAGTAGCGGACCGGAGTGCGGGGTGCGGTGGTGCCAGCAGTCGTCGGAGTGGATGTGCGGCGCTGTCGGCAGTAGGCGGGTCAGGGTGCGGGGTGTCAGTCGCCGGAGAAGAGTCACACGCCAGAGTCGGTTCAGTCAGCCGGAGTTGCTCTTCTCCAGGAAGAAGAAAGGAAGAAGAAAAAAAAAGAAAGAAGAAGAAATTTGTATGAAAACAAATATGGAGGAGGAGGAAGGAGAGAGAGAGGGGGGTTCCAATGCCTATGGATTAGGGCCTGTTTGGTATGTGTGCATTGAAGAGACCCTTTATAGGGTTTGGTGATGTGAGTGTGTGGTGGGGATGCTCCAATTCAAATGGAGGGCTAGGATTGAACATGGAGGATTGGATTTCTCCATGCAAAGGAAGGGGACAAAAATGTTGACTAGGTCAAAGAATGGTAGGCTCTCCATTTGGTCATGGCCAATAAGGTGAGGACACCTAAATCAATAAATTGCAATTAAGCCCCTTAAATTCGGGAAATTGCACGAATACATGAAATAATGCAAAAATTGTAGGGAAAATGGTGTTTGGTGGTTTGCATGGTGAGGGGGTGTTGTGTGTGTGGTATGGGTTTAATTAAATGGGCATTGGGATTAATTGGGGATTAAAATAGGATTAGACAAAAATGGTAATCCCGATTTAAATAGAATTAAAGTATCACGTGCTTTTAAATTAAATGGGGGCACTTGGGGTCAAAATTTAGAAATGACACAAAGGTCAAAAATGGTGGGAGCTTGGAGTCAGTCTTGGACCCTTTAGTTGGTCTGGCTCAACGGGTTTAGTTGGTATCACAAAATTGGGGGTAACGACACAGGTGTCCGATACAAAATTAAATATGTGATTTAGGATACGGGAAGTTGTACGATTAATTTAAGGCACAACGGATTTGATTTTTTTTTTTTGTGACGAAAAGTCCAGTGCCTAAATTGGCGAGTCAAGTCAGAAGTACAATAATCTGATAGAATTTATGTCACGACCCGCACCCGGATATTTGGACACGAGTACGTGGATACGTCCAGCCTACGCCGTAGTGTCGGCGGTAGTACGCTGTCTAGGTCATATTCACAGTTAAATAAAATCGATCTCATCCACAATAATTAAACAGACAAGGAAATGAAAGAAAATGCTGAGATTTTATAACCAGAATGTGACAATCAGATCCAGAGTTATTACAGAACCAGAAATTAAATTGGGGACAAACCCGATTACTAAGATGAAAGGAAATAAATAACTACTGCTGGCTACTCCGCAGGAGTAGACTCCTGTGTGGGAACCGGCTCCGTAACTGTATCACCCGCTGCCTCATAGGGGCCATAATAGGTGGGGGCAAGGTTCTCATCATCGCCTAAATCAACGGATCCAGTCAGGAAAGGAGCAAAGTACACAATGCACAACAAGATTTAAACTAAATATTTGTGACAGGTAGAAAATAATTAACTAAGCATCATGTTGAGAATATGCATAAGTAAATAGTGAAATTAACTGAGAAATAATGCTATACATCAGGACTAGAAGTAAAATATGATTAATTGCTATAACCAGAAATATGAGTAAAATAGGAATAAATGTGACAGGAAATGTAACTGCAACAAGACAACAAGAACTGCAACACGACAAGAACTATGTGCGTGAACTTGTGTATTTAGAATACATAGTTGGCATGTAGGGGTTTATAAGGCTAATAAGGCCGTCATAAACGACTAGCAGTCAGGAACAATCAGGAATAAGGCTGATGGTACAGTCGCGTACCAACAGCTAGCAGTCACGACAGGGGGAAGGGTAACTACATGCCTCCTAGTATTCTCCCACCCGACACGAAAACAAGACATGAAATCCAGTATTCAAGACATAAAATCCAGTATTTTAACACTACATGTAATCATCAATGGTACTAGTAAAGCAGAGAATTAATTATCACAATATAAAGATTAAACTTGAAGTGCAGGTACTTGCCTGATGTTTGGATCCAATTACAGTTCTGTGTCTCGGGGAAATTTCTAGAAATGACTCCGAATGCTGAAATAAACATTACCATCGTGCTCAGAAGATATCAAATAGCTAAAAATGCCTGTCCTTGGGTCCAATTTGGAGACAAGGGCAAAACGATAATTTCGGGTCAAAATGGGGTCCGCATGTGGGCCCGCTTTGCACCGAAAAACGTGGCAGGGTCAAAGGTCTCCAAATTTACCAAACTTAGTGTCAACAGGTCAGGAACGATGATACGAACCCAACGGAACTTCCAGAATCGGATTCCGATGGGCCGATCACAAAATCGCCCGTCGAGCGGGGCCTGTGGGGCCCACGACACGCGATTTCGTCAACGTTCTCAGAATCGAACCAAACTTGACCCACAGGACCAGCGTATCGCTACGAGTCCGATGGCGTAAGTTTCGTTTCGATCCGACGTGTGTGCACGAAGTTAGGGTAAGTTGTAGAAAAGTCGAATACGGGACGATGTCCGCGGATACGCGTTGATTCCGGTGTGCACGCACACCCGAATCGACTTCTGCAAAATTTCACACGTCCGTATCAACGACGCGCACGTATCTGTGAAGACCGCGCACGACCAAGTCGTCCCGTTTGGCGGGGCGTACCCAGTTCCTGGGTGAATCGGGTCAAAGTTTTTCCTGTTTTTGGATCGCGGTGTGCGATCACCACAGGACGCGATGCCCCGAGCGGGTTGCGCGGGCACCGAGAGGGTCATACAGGCTTCACAACACAATTTACGGAATTGAAAACGGGGCAGCGAGGAGAAAGATATGAGTACCTGAACAGGGCTCAGAAACCGAGATTTTTTGTGTCCGAGTCGTGTCCGACACGCCGACACGAATCTGAAATTTAGGGTTAGGGTTAGGGTTCCGGCTAGAACGGCGGCTTGGGCGGTGGAGGAGGCCGGCCGAGCTAGGGCAGGGCAGCGCGGCGCTCGCTGGAGGAGGCGACGGCGGCTCAGGCTGACGGCGGCAGCGCCGGAGTGAGCTCGAACAGCTGCTGCTGCGGTTGTCGTTCGTCGGGGAGCCGGAGGGTCTGCTGGGGGAGGAGGAGAGGGCCGGGGGCAAGGCAAGGCGGTGGACGGGCGGCGCTGCGAGGCGAGGGCGGAGCACGGCGGGGCTGGCGGTGGCGAGGGCCGGAGGGGAGCTGCGGTGGTCGACGGGGAGAAGGGGAGGGGGCTTTTTATAGGAGGGAGGAGGCCGGCCAAGACGGAGGGGCGGAGGAGGAAGCGGGGTCGTGGCCGGGCGTGGCGCACGGCGCAGGCAGCGGAAACGGCCTGACGCGGGGAGGGAGACGACCGGGTCACTGGGGGTTTGGGTTCGGGTGCGGCGGGTCGGGTTCGGTCGGGCGGATCCGACCCGACCCGTTAGGGTTAATGGGCCGCGGGCTGGGCCGCAGGCCAGGCTGGGCTGGAAATGGGCCGGAATAATAATAATAATAATAATAATAATAATAATAATAATAATAATAATTAAAATTAATTAGTTTGTAGGTAATTAAAAATAGGTCCGGGGTCCAATAAATTCCAGAAAAATTACCCTAAGTCCAGTTTTTTATTTTACACCAAAAAATATTATTTTCATAATATTTTAATGTTATTTATTATCAATTAAAAATCATATAATAATTTAAAACCCTGAATTTAATTACAGAAAATTCCCAAAAAATTCTAGAAAATTACGAAAAATCCAATTTTAATATTTTTTTGAAAAATCAGGGGCTTACAATCTACCCAACTTATAAAAATTTTGTCCTCGAAATTTAAAATATGGCAGGGTTCTCTCTGTCCATTCTCACTTGATTACAGTCTAACGGGTTTCTCTCAGGTGAACATTGCGGTCGCTACCCAACTTAGAATTTACCCATCTATCCTCTAAGGCTATACAACTAGTAAAGCTATGTCCCAACTTATTTAATCATGGTATTGAATCCTTAAGTCTTTAATACCAAACACATTACCTATGGTATTCCTTTAATCATGTATAAAGGGTCGTCATCAATGTGACCGGTCTGAGGGGTATATCTAGTACTATCTATATATCAAACTTATACCAAGCACAGGATTTTGTCTTTCCAAAATAAGGGAAGACGAGGATCAATAATAAAGAGTTCAAGGGCGAGGGGGTAGAACAGAGGTATAGGGATCAAGGCGTTTAAAGAATTCTAATGGGAATTGTCAGGCGGTTATGGATTGAGATTCTATTCTGGTAATCATTTATTCGCATGCTCGTATTAGTACAGTTATGTAACTGATACGATATGCTCGGACATATTTAGGGGACAAGTATACTAGTCACTATATATCTCAATCCACGTAAAGTAGTCGTACGAAGTGCGAATCAAAATACACTAAGGTTGATCAGACCGTAGTACACTGATTCTGAATAGACACTTGTATTAGTGGGGTTGATCAGGCCTCAATAATACATGTGTCATGAACAAGCCCGATAAAGGGTAAGCTTGCAAAACTAGGCTATAAAATAGCAGCATAAGTCAATTTCAGCAAAATTAAGTGCGCTAGATGATGATAAAAAGGAGGTACAAATTATTTAAGTTCACAAAACACACATAATAAATACAACAGCAAAAGAATCTACAACCTCTATAGTCATCAAATTTAAAAGCATACCAGGTTATTTAGCAAGTTCAAAATTACTAGGTTGGGGCTGAGGTCACGAACCAATAGGCACGAGCTAAACTAGAAATGGCAGCTACAAATCACTTACGCGCATTGGCTACTCCAAGAGTCTGCGTGTTCTCCACGATCATGCTGGTAGAGCATCTCGTGGTGATCTTGTAGGAACCTCGTCGCTTGCTGATAGATCTTTTACTCTGCATCAAAATAAACAATAAGGGGCACACAGGAATCAAGGCAGGATGCAAGTCAATAAAATAATTCGAAGCCGATATGAATATCAAGAACGATTCAATCAAGTGGATGAGCTTTTCCTAAAATCCTCAATCTTATTGCAGGCCTGTTCGGTCCCTAAGTTGAAATCGAACAATTTAGTCGTTGACCTGCATGGGCCACCACAAAAATGTGTCACGACCCGCACCCGGATATTTGGGCACGAGTACGTGGATACGTCCAGCCTACGCCGCAGTGTCGGCGGTAGTACGCTGTCTAGGTCATATTCACAGTTAAATAAAATCTATCTCATCCACAATAATTAAACAGACAAGGAAATGAAAGAAAATGCTGAGATTTTATAACCAGAATGTGACAATCAGATCCAGAGTTATTACAGAACCAAAAATTAAATCGGGGACAAACCCGATTACTAAGATGAAAGGAAATAAATAACTACTGCTGGCTACTCCGTAGGAGTAGCCTCCTGTGTGGGAACCGGCTCCGCAACTGTATCACCCGCTGCCTCATAGGGGCCATAATAGGTGGGGGCAAGGTTCTCATCATCGCCTAAATTAACGGATCCAGTCAGAAAAGGAGCAAAGTACACAATGCACAACAAGATTTAAACTAAATATTTGTGACAGGTAGAAAATAACTGACTAAGCATCATGTTGAGAATATGCATAAGTAATTAGTGAAATTAACTGAGAAATAATGCTATACATCAGGACTAGAAGTAAAATATGATTAATTGCTATAACCAAAAATATGAGTAAAACAGGAATAAATGTGACAGGAAATGTAACTGCAATAAGACAACAAGAACTGCAACACGACAAGAACTATGTGCGTGAACTTGTGTATTTAGAATACATAGTTGGCATGTAGAGGTTTATAAGGCTAATAAGGCCGTCATAGACGACTAGCAGTCAGGAACAATCAGGAATAAGGTTGATGGTACAGTCGCGTACCAACAGCTAGCAGTCACGACAGGGGAAATGGTAACTACATGCCTCCTAGTATTCTCTCACCCGACACGAAAACAAGACATGAAATCCAGTATTCAAGACATGAAATCCAGTATTCTAACACTACGTGTAATCATCAATGGTACTAGTAAAGCAGGAAATTAATTATCACAATATAAAGATTAAACTTGAAGTGCAGGTACTTGCCTGATGTTTAGATCCAATTACAGTTCTGTGTCTCGGGGAAATTTCTAGAAATGACTCCGGATGCTGAAATAAACATTACCATCGTGCTCAGAAGATTTCAAATAGCTAGAAACGCCTGTCCTTGGGTCCAATTTGGAGACAAGGGCAAAACGGTAATTTCGGGTCAAAACGGGGTCCGCATGTGGACCCGCTTTGCACCGAAAAATGTGTCAGGGTCAAAGGTCTCCAAATTCACCAAACTTAGTGTCAACAGGTCAGGAACGATGATACGAACCCAACGGAACTTCCAGAATCGGATTCCGATGGGCCGATCACAAAATCGCCCGTCGAGCGGGGCCTGTGGGGCCCACGACACGCGATTTCGTCAACGTTCTCAGAATCGAACCAAACTTGACCCACAGGACCAGCGTATCGCTATGATCCGATGGCGCAAGTTTTGTTTCGATCCGACCTGTGTGCACGAAGTTAGGGTGAATTGTAGAAAAGTCGGATACGGGACGATGTCCGCGGATATGCGTTGATTCCGGTGTGCACGCACACCCGAATCGACTTCTGCGAAATCTTACACGTCCGTATCAACGACGCGCACGTATCTGTGAAGACCGCGTGCGACCAAGTCGTCCCGTTTGGCGGGGCGTACCTAGTTCCGGGGTGAATCGGGTCAAAGTTTTTTCTGTTTTTGGATCGCGATGTGCGATCACCACAGGACGCGATGCCCCGAGCAGGTTACGCGGACACCGAGAGGGTCATACAGGGTTCACAACGCAATTTACGGAATTAAAAACGGGGCAGCGAGGAGAAAGATATGAGTACCTGAACAGGACTCAGAAACCAAAAAATTTCGTGTCCGAGTCGTGTCCGACACGCCGACACGAATCTGAAATTTAGGGTTAGGGTTAGGGTTCCGGCTAGAACGGCGGCTTGGGCGACGGAGGAGGCCGGCCGAGCTAGGGCAGGGCAGCGCGACGCTCGCTGGAGGAGGCGGCGGCGGCTCAGGCTGACGGCGGCAGCGCCGGAGTGAGCTCGAACAGCTGCTGCTGCAGCTGTCGTTCGTCGGGGAGCCGGAGGGTCTGCTGGGGGAGGAGGAGAGGGCCGGGGGCGAGGCAAGGCGGTGGACGGGAGGCGCTGCGAGGCGAGGGCGGAGCACGGTGGGGCTGGCGGTGGCGAGGGCCGGAGGGGAGCTGCGGTGGTCGACGGGGAGAAGGGGAGGGGGCTTTTTATAGGAGGGAGGGGCGGAGGAGGAAGCGGGGTCGTGGCCGGGCGTGGCGCGCGGCGCAGGCGGCGGAAGCGGCCGGACGCGGGGAGGGAGACGACCGGGTCACTGGGGGTTTGGGTTCGGGTGCGGCGGGTCGGGTTCGGTCGGGCGGATCCGACCCGACCCGTTAGGGTTAATGGCCGCGGGCTGGGCCGCAGGCCGGGCTGGGCTGGAAATGGGCCGAAATAATAATAATAATAATAATAATAATAATAATTAAAATTAATTAGTTTGTAGGTAATTAAAAATAGGTCCGGGGTTCAATAAATTCCAGAAAAATTACCCTAAGTCCAGTTTTTCATTTTACACCCAAAAATATTATTTTCATAATATTTTAATATTATTTATTATCAATTAAAAATCATGTAATAATTTAAAATCCTGAATTTAATTACAGAAAATTCTCAGAAAATTCCAGAAAATTGCAAAAAATCCAATTTTAATATTTTTTTGAAAAATCAGGGGCTTACAATTTATGGGCTGATCTTGGGCTCCGAATAATTAAGCAATGATAGGGCGCGAAGGATTTAATTAAATAAAATAACAGACACAAGCAACTCTACTCTAAACCTCAACATCTGCTGAAAAATCCAAAATTTTCCCAATCCATACCTGGCTATCTATAGAATTAATCGAGGGGGTTTATAAATGAAGATGGTGATTGATGATGAGCTTCAGGCCCTTTTGCTTTTGAGTTCTTTGCCAGAAAGCTGGAAGACGTTGGTGGTGTCGGTGAGCAACTCCGCGCCTGGTAGAGTTGTCACGATAGAGGCAGTCAAAAGCAGCTTGGTAAACGAGGAGATCTGGCATAAGCAAGTGGAATCGTCGCAGGAGCCCGCCCTAGTAGATTCCTACAAGAAGGAAAGACCCAAGTCACAAACGAGGACATGGGAGAGTTCTCGGAAACTTACGACTGTGGACCGCAAGGAGGGCTGCTATCACTGTAGTGAAAGGGGTCACATCAAAAGGAACTGTATGAAGCTCAAAGATGAGAAGGCCCAAAGCAAGGATGATTAGGAGGATTTTATGTCTATGAGATATCTCATCATCGCAACAACCGACACAGAGGAACCTTGTGTCATGTGTCATGATGGTGATTGGGTCATGGACACGGGGGCGTCGTATCACGCCACTCCATATAGGAGGATATTCACGCCATACCACGATGACATATTTGGACGTATGAAGATGGGCAACAAGGAGACGACTGCAGTTGTAGGCATCGGTGATGTGCACTTGACAATGGAGCTTAGTGAGAAGCTTGTTCTCAAGAATGTTCGACATGTACCGAGTTTGCGATACAACTTAATCTCGGTAGGAAGGCTGGAGGATGATGGCTGTCGTAGTTTGTTTGGAGACAAAGATTGGAGGCTTACGAAGGGTTCCCAACACCTGGCTCGAGGAGATTTATGTTGTGGCATGTATAGGCTCAAGACGCTGAGTTGTACAGGAAGGCAACAAACATCGGATGGACGCTCGATGTCACGCCCCGATCCCGCAAGGACCGATCCTCCTCGCTTGGCCTTACAAAACCGTTCGTCCTCGCTTGGGTATGATGCCGTGCAAGCCTAAGTTGCGGTTGCACAAGGCATAGTACCTGCACAAAACACAAAATAAACATAATACATATAGCAACATAGATATTTATCTGTAGAAAACCAAAGATTTAACACATTTAATATGAACCAAATTACTTTCTTTATTGACATAGAGAAATGGGATTATAATGCATTTGCTTGGCTGATTACAAAATATGCCATAGTTGGCTTACATCTCTTTAAAAATCCAAAACTAGCCACAATGTCTGTAAATCCCCTCGATCAAAATTAGGCCTACTTGGCTTAGATAGAGAGACTAGGGCTAGTTTGAATACAATTAGAAATAGAACACGGTATTTTAGATGATTTTTATAATATTTATATCACTTAGTGTACCTTACCGTTGCTTCGATAATTGGAGCACCTCACTAGCCATTGCCTTCCTACAAATTTGACATCCTTGTCCTAGACGTGCCAGTCATCTATTCTGACCTTTGTGTAACTTATAATTATGCTTTCTTGTGCTACATTTTAGTCGCATAATATTCGTTGCAGACGTTTATATTTAATTCTAAATAAATTTAACTTTGTATCCTTGTGCCTTCCAATCGAAATTGGAGACACAATTTTGACTTGTTTTGTGCAATCCAATTTATGATAATATTTTATTCTGAGTTCTCTACGTCCATGACACTTGTGTCCCACCTAATTTTAGCCCCATGTACTTCTAATTAATTTTAGAACAATAATTATATTAATTTTAATTAATTTAATCCAATTTTTATTTTTGTGTAATTTTCTAATTGTTGGGGACTTTATTGCAAAAGTGCATTAAGATGTCCACACCCATGGACCAAACACATGTAGAAACCCTATTTTCCTTCATTGATTGGTTATGTGATTTTTCTCCATAATTTGAAGTGTGTAACACTCAACATCAACTCTCCTTAAATCTTGGCCCTCCATTTTGAAACTATGCAATCCTAGCCCTCCAAACATCTTCATGTAAAGCCAAAGCCCACCCCAAGGAGGATGTTGACCAGGCCCAACTACCTAGGTCAACACCGAACCCAAATTCTATATACATATATATACAATTTTTTCTTTATTTTTTTCATCACCACCATCACAATACCTAACCTAGCCGAATCCCAACTCCCCTATACTATTCATCTTCTCCCTCTCCTTCCCTCTGCACCCGTCGACCGGAGCTGAACCCGACGCCTCCCCGCCGACATCACCCTGTTCATCATCCTCCCTTCACCGCCGCCTGCACAGTCCCTGACCACCTGTCAGCCTCTCCCTCGACGACACAGACCCGACCGCCTGGATCTATCCCGACCTCCCTCAACCCATCTCTCCATCGTCTTCCCGAAGGGCCACACGACCCCGAGCCCCGCTGCCATTGACGCTGGACTCCTCCTCGACACCATGCCTGGTCGTATCCCATCACCACCACCTCTCCTCCCTGCTTTCTCCTTCTCCCATCTCCACTGAGTCGTCCTCCACCAAGCAGCCGACCTCGCCTGAAACCCGACCACCATCCATCCCTCATCGACGAACAGCAGCCCCTCCTCTGAACAACCCGCTGATCTCCGCCTGAACCACCCCGCTCGTCCCTGACCCGGCTGCACAGCAGCTACCCGGCCATCTCCACCCCGACTCCTCTTCTCCTCCTCCGTCATCATCTCCGTCGACCTCCCCGCAGAGCACCACCACCTCTCCTTCCTGCTCTCTTCTCCTCCTCGCCTGAGCTCCGACTCCGGTAGCCTCGGCATCAACATCATCATCACCATTATCATCTTCATCATCATAATCATCATCACCATTATCATCCTCACCATCATCACCATCATCATCACCAATCATCATCATCATCATCATTATCATCATCATTATCATCATCATCATTACCATCATCGTCGTCATCGTGGACCCGTCACCCTCGTCGAAGACGACCTACAGTAGTCACCCTCGATCCTCGTGCCCTGTGCGCGCACCCCGAGGTTCAAACCTGTCCCTCTCCTTTTATTTTATGTGTACTTGTGTGAATAACATTAGGGTTAGAATACTTCGTGATAGTTGGTTGATTTCAGACCCGTGTCGGTGAACCCAAGGACTAGTATGCTCGTACGTGTGTGTGCGTATGCATATAATATTAGTTGATAAATATATAAATATATGGATATTGATATATGTAATTAAATGCTAAACCTAATTATGACTATATATGTATTTATACTGTTCGACCCTAGGACACTGTGGATATCCCATAATTGTATATGACTTTATGACCCAGAATATTAGAGAATTGTCAGCCTTATGTACACTGACGTACTGGCTAGACACATGTTAGTGTTTGACTGTTTGATTTGATACAGCATTTAAGACAGGACACCCGCGTAGTTAGACGCACATTTGACCCTGCTAGTTGACCAATATCACCCCTAGCTTAGCCCCTGAGTTCAGAGTATTTATGGTTGTGTATGTGCTAGTGTAATGGCTGATGCTGTATTGTATTATATTATATGTATACATGACCATTGTATTGTTCTGCGAGACTTCAGGAGCAGGTTATTGGCACTACGCAGCTTTCTTGCCAGGCAAGTATACCTTGCCATTGTACTATGATTTATATTTCATATGATGTATGTATTTTATTTCTGTCATTTAGTTCATATATTTTAACTGCTATATAAACTGCGCGTCCAAGGAAACTTGGGTGCAACGACGGTGGCGTCGTATTCTATTTTTATTATGTATATGCATGTTGACATAGTTTTACGAGACTACCACATAATTTGGAGGCATCATTAGGTTTCATTGGCTGTGACACAACTGTTACACGAGTGTGAGTCTCATGTAGGACACGGACTTGCGTGACAGGGTGGCCTCCTGTACGTATGGGACGTGCGTTAGGGATAACTGCTATTAGAAATTGCATGCTAGGAGACTTGGCAGTTATTAGAGGTATTATCGTGTCATGGATGTGACATGCTTAGAGCATGGGGTAGGGTGAACAACAAGTAAGGTATTTGGGCTCCTTTGCACTTTCCTTGTGTAACCCGTACGCTCTGCCGGAGATGCGCGGTCATGATGACCCCTATATATTACCTGGCGGCCTCTGGCGTTCAAAAGACGACATGCTTTTTAGGCCTCTGAATCTTCGAGAGAATCATGCCAATCACATTTATGGCCAGATAGCCCACTTGTTAGAAAGTTGTTCTCAATGTGCATTCACATAGATGGTTAGGCGACCCATTGGATGTTTATTTTAGTACTTTATTGGCATGCTTTTATGCATCTTGTTATGTCCCTCTGAGGACCTGGTCCCTTTCCAGGTGTAGATGTTCATGACTTAGCAGGAGCGCAGATCCGGACTTGCTACTTATATTTCGAGGATGTCTTCTCTTTGAGCCTCATGATTATTAGTTGTTGTACTTATTTTGTTTATCTTATATTCTAGGTTGGCAGTGGATTTGTTTCCACCCGACTATCATCCTTTGATACTTTATATTGAGATTTAGTTACATAGTTATTGGTTATTTATTTATTTATGATTTCTGTTGATGAGATTTAGTTATGCCCTGTGACTTGTGACAGATATAAACCACTTGTGAATTATTATTCATAATACAGCGTACGTATGTGTTATGGTTTTCATATATTGGAATCTCCATATACATACGACTGGCATGCTTACGTGTTCCTAGTCCTACGTATTTTGGGACTGGGGCGTGACAATGTCCATACATCATATCCTTGTACTAGGACAATAAGTAAAACATCTTGAAGGAAACTTGCAACAGAAAAGAAACTATCAGACGGGAAAGAAGAAGCTTGGCTTTTAATGAGCACAGTTTTTACTGGATTGGATGCGCTCCTATAGATTGAAGAGGCTTGCCACAGTCAGGTCCTCAGAATCTAAAGATGCCTACAAAGTGGGTCAGTACCCCACATGTACTAGCGAGCGACCAAAGCCAAATGATCACCTGATAATCCACACTAAGTAAACTTGTGAAGCTAGCATGCTCATTAAGTAATCTTTCTAGTTGTCTAGGTTCTTTTTAGCAAGGCATGCAAATGAGCATAAACAATAAAGTAAGCCACATAATGATAAATATTACCCATGGTCGGTCGTTATCCCTGCAGTAGACATACGAGTTAGCCACAATTTGCATATAAATATAATCTTGAGGGACTTGGCTTCTATATCTTAAGGGACTTGGCATCTATCGGTTATGCTTGCAAGAAGGTTGCAACTAGCATGCTACCTAACTACATGATGGTCCATGAGAGTTCTTCCTCATTAATTAGCAGCGGTGACTCAAGGTTCAGATCTGCAATAGTACGCATGAATGTCCAGTGACTCATCCACAGCACCTCACCCCAACATAAAATGAATACTAGCAGCTGTTACGTAAGGTTCCGCTCTGCACTAATGGATACAACACCCCACTAGATCTCAAGGACCATCCCTCAGGGTGCTATCACAATCTCTTCTGGACGGACCGATTCCTAGTATCCCAGGAACTATTCGAGAGACTATTACCTTATGCACAAGTTGTCCGAGGCCGATGCAAGACATGAACTTCTATCAGATAAAAATATTACAAGGCACAGTTCTGAACACAAACACACATTTCCATCTTCTCTTTACTTATCTAATAGCTACACTCCACTATATCGCAAGGACTGTACCTCAGGGTGCTCTATTAGTTTATTTTCTTGTAGCATTGAATACTTGCCAAAACATAAGAGATTTTCTATACACATTCTTGTTGTGCAGCTGTAAAACCCCTCAAATAATAAGTTTTATATATATATATATATATATATATATATATATATTAATAAATAAAATAAAGATAGTAGTTCACTAGAGGGGACCAAAATGAGCATAACTATATTTTTTTAGAATTTTTGGGTATTTATATTAGCTCCTATAAATTTTCTAGATAATAAAAATAATACTAATAATGATGATGATAATAATAATAATAATAATAATAATAATAATAATAATAATGACACTAACTAACCCTAAATAACTAACTAAATCCTAAGCCAATCCCTCTGCTTACAGAACACACCCGCGACCCCCATCTCTCCATATATATATATATATATATATATATATATGTTTATAATACTTAAACCCTAACTCTAACCCTTCCCTCCCCCTCTGCGATCCTGCGAACACCGCCGACATGTCTCGGACGCCGACGAACCCCGCTGACTACCGCAGACGCTACCCCCGCGCGAGGACGTCGACAACAGCCAGTCCCAAACCCCCGACTTTGCTGGTACGTAACTTCCTCATCTCGCAACCTTTTCATAATACAATTTTCATACACGCTCACAACATGAACATCCTCTAATGCCTTCAGATAGTTTTAACAAAACAACTCTATTTCTGCTTTAAATTCATCTGAAACTTTTCAAAAAATCTAATTTTTCATACAAAGTGAAACACCCAAAAACCGAGCCACGAGCCCTTATTGGAAGGCTGATAATGAGTAGTATATTAATTAACTTAGAAATCAGTCTGAATAGAATTATACTCAACATAACTAGGTTCGAAACGACCTATTGATTGCATATATTTGATCATTAATTCTGTAAGAAATTATTGGTTAAAAATTATGAAAAACGGCCTTCAAAAACTTAGAAACTTGCGATACGGAGTACATTCCGATAAACCGGACCACCACGTCACGTACCAGTTGCACCAAAAGGCGTATATGGTATTTACTGATGTGTGGACTTTCGCAAAAGTTTATTTGGACGTGTGTGCGCGTCAGAATCAACCCGTATCCGTAAAAGTTTTTCCGTATCGGCGTTTTGCAAATTTCTTCATAAGTTTGTGTACGCTCGTCAGAACGTAACAAAACTTGTGCCATTAGATTCATGATATCACGCTGGTCCTGAGACCCAATTTCAGGCAATTCTGAGATAGTTGATCGAGCTGCCTATTCGCGGGCCCCACGGTTTGACTTGAAGGACGAATTTGTGATCGGCTCACCAGAATCCAAAATTGGACATATGGTTGAGTTCGTATCATCATTTAAATTTATTTGACCTATAATTTGTCATATTTAGAGACATTTACCTCTGGTACGTATTTTGGTGCAAAGTGGGCCACCTATGAACCCCACTTTGGCCCAAAATTACATTTTGCCACTGTGTCCAAATTGGACGAAATGGCAGAGTTTTCTTACTATCTCGCTGATTTCGAAGATTTTGGTGATATTTATTTCAGCATCCGGAGACGTTCGTTCGGAGGCCATAGTTTCTGATTCTCTGTGCTTGACATCTGAACGCCTACACTGTACAGATTGCTTGCCTGGCAAGTATATCTTACCATAGTACTGTTTAGTTATATTCCTTTAATGCATATTTATTTTCTGTCATTTATTTCTATTTATTTTGCTATATAAACCTGCGCGTCCAAGAAAGACTTGGGTACAACGATGGTTGCGTCGTATTTTTGTCTCTTAATTTTATTATGCATATTGACCTAGTTTTATGTGACCACCCCATTATTTTGAGGCATCATTGTGGTTCATTGGCCGTGACACCTTTGTTACACGAGTTATGAGTTTCATGTAGGACACGGACTTGCGTATTAGGATGGCCACTTGTACGTATAGGTCGTGCGACGGATAAGAAATAACTGCTAGTATAATTATCATATTTAGCGGACTTAACAGTTACTAGAGGTGTTGTGTGTTATGGATGTGAGATATTAGTAACATTGGGTGGGAAGAACAATGAGTAAGCGTATGTGACTCCTTTATACTTTCTCTTATTCACCCGTACGCTCCGCTGGAGATGCGAGATTTATGACCCTATATTTACTTGGCGGCCTCTGACGTCCGTAACGTTATGCACGTGGCCCCTGGATCTCCAAGAGAACTATGCCCATCCCATTATTTTTAGCCAGATAGTCCATACGCGGTCGGTATGTTGGTCCCATGACAGCTGATCGGTCTCCAGGTGGGGGTTGCTTCACGGATCCGGTTTTGGCGGGGGATGGTTTGCCAAAGCTTCACGGAGCGACGTTGGTTTCAGCAGTTCGGGGCCAGGAAGGAGATCAAGGTTTGCAGCAAACTCAATCTGAGGCGGGAGTATCACTATTCACACAGTTCTGGGAGAGCTGTGGGTCATCGACGACATGTACAATGCATGATGTTCTGATCGAGGACGCATGTGTATGGGTGAGCTTAAAGTTCAGAAATGAAGGTGGACAGATTCAGGAGTTCGAATCTCAGGAGAATCGTACCGTCCTCTTGGTTAGGCCAGCCAAGGGTGAAGAAGCTCGTCAGAACGTTGACACGTTTCGGTGGAAGACGTAAGTCGGGGACATGCAGTCAAGACTCACTGTGAGGCTGATAGTCAGGGACTTTTGTCTCAACCGTGTCATTGATGTCGGCAGGATCCCAGTGGTACAGAAGGTGCTATGCATGGCAGCTAGCATCGACGTGACGGTTGAGGAGCTGGAGACGAAGGAAGATGCAAGCAACTCGGGGGATCGGAGATCGGTGGCACGAGAGCAGAAACTTTGTCATGGGATGACATGCATGCAGTCCAGTTGAGAAGCCATGGGTTCAACACCCTCTCATCAGACTGGACGGGGAGATTGTTAGGGTCCAGTCTGAATTTGGTAAATTTTGGAGCCCAAATATGGTCAAAGATTTGATTTGATATAATTTGAAAATCTACATTAAATGTAAGATTTGATTAGATTTTAAATTTGTATCAAATATTTAATTTGACCATATTTGGACGTCCATAATTGGTGTTGGACTATTTTAGGTGGAATATGATTCTTATTTTAAGGTTTTTCTATTTAGAAAATCCTATTATGACTAAAATTGGATTTTTTATCCTATAAATATAGGAGAGGGTGGAGGCACAAAGTATATCACAAGTTGGAGATTCGGGGTGCTCGTCCACAAAAATCTAAGAGAAAGTCCGTACTTTGCACTTAGGACTTTTCCATCCAAGACAGAAGGAAGAAAGAGATCTGATCGAGGAGTCGTCGCCTTCGCTCAGAAAAATTGCTACGGGGTGGTGAGTGATTTCAATTGTAATCTCTTTCTCTTTCTTCTTGCGTGTGGTGAGGGGGTTGAATCTATTAGGGCAAATGATTCAATATTGATTTTGTCAATCTTGTAATTCTACATGAGTTATAAATGTTGAGATTTGTCCTAGTGACGTAGTCACCACCATATACTTATCTTTATCTGTGCTTGGTGTTCGTTAGACATGGGTTGGTTATCTCAAGTGAGTTGGCCTAAAGTTTCCGTTGTGGGCACTCTCAGACACGGTGTTGGAACACTTTCTGGACGTGTCCGATTTCCAACAAGAAATGCGTCAACCAAACATCGGATGTGAATCAGTACTTTGTGTACGACCTAGTTATCAACTTATGCGTTGGCCAGAAACGTCAGCTACTAAGAGGTTGTTTGATTTGACGAAGTAAAAAAATTTGAAAATACCGAACTCAAATGGCTCTTGTGGGTTGTGAGAAGAGGTATAACCTTTCTGGCTAGACGGACGGTATCGGGTAGATGTGGGGCAGTGGACCAAAACGTCATGCAATGCTGCATGCACAAAGTCCCGTGCGTATCACTGGACATCTAAATAAATCTGAATTTTTTTTTTTGCATACGCATTGTACTTAAGTAAAACAAAGTGGAGCGAAGTAAAGGAAACTTCCGTTTGGATTTTTTTTTTTTTTTTTTTTTTTTTAAGAAAAGGATGTTAGAAGTAGCAAAACAAAGTGGATTTTTTTTAAACAAAGGGTTGAGTATTTAGAAACGGCTTAGACGGCTCACTTTTTTTTGAAGCCTCATTATAAGTGTAGAGAAGAGATAAAGATATAAATGAGAGGAATTATTAGGATTTTTGTGTATCTAGATAAGTTCACTCATTATTTGTGGTTATCCACAAATTACAGTTTACAACTCTTTAACTTTTCACGTAACTTTTTGTTTTTGTTTTTGATAAAATCTGAATATTAAGTTATATATATCAATATCTTAGTTTGCTCTCCCTACTTTGATATTCTATTTCACTGTGTAGCAACCGAGCCAAAAATTAATGTCCTATAGTAGAATTGTATTGATTGTGTGACGTTCTTTTGGATGGTTTTTTTAAGGACCTTTTCAAGCTTCTTTTTTTTTTTTATGTTTTAAATAGATATAAATTCACTAAATATTTTCAATTCCCTTGTCATTCTACTCTGGCCTCGTTTGATTTACGAAATCACAGGATTGAAAAAAAAATGTATTACTTTTCTATGTTTGGGTGCCAAAGAAATTGAGAAGTAAAAAAAAAAAAAAAAATTCCAATAGAAAGAAAATTATAAAGAAAAAATGGTTCATTCTATCTAACCAATGATTAACTTTTTCATATTTAAGTATTCATTTTTTCCTTTCATTTTTTTAATATTTTCAAACACACACACAAAAAAAAAAAATCGTTATAAAATCGAATTTTTCGCAAAATAAAATAAAATAAAATAAAATAAAATAAAAACTTATGGCGACCAGACCTCAAACTTTCATATAGCATTTGGGCCGTAGAGCCCGCCCAAACTAGTAAATAATGATCGGCCACGTCAGTAGCATCAAATATTGATGACGTGTCGGAAAGGTATTGGATAGTATCTCTCTCCAATCACTATAAAATCCCCTCTTCTCAAGTAACCCTAAAAAGCATCTCAACTCTTTCTCATCCCCTCCCCCATCCTCTCTGCCGCCTCTTCTAATTTTAGATCTATATTTTTTTTCTTTTTCAATTTTGATTTTTTAAATTTTTTTTATATTAATTGGTCGACGAAGGCTCCAAAATTAAAAGAGTCAACAGCAGCCGCCGATCAATGGCGATCTACTGCCGCATGGAGCTGATACTGAATTGCCAGACGAAGATGGCTTTGGTTTCTCTCTTTATATTCCATTGCCACAATTTCTCGCTATATTTATTTATTTATTTATTTATTTATGTTCTTCTAATTAATATTGATGTTAATAACTTTTTTTGCAATTTGAAAATCTTGGTGTGGGCACTAAATCAGACAACGGGTGCTTTGTTTAGTTAGAATAACATGCCACCTTTTGCGTGGTGCCTAGATCGACCATCCGGAGGCTGCTGCACGATTGTTGGGTCTCTGCTTTTGCAACATAGTCCCCTTCAAATTTGAAGCTGCCACATTAATCCTTCCTGCAATTACAATTTTTTTTTTGAGTTTTTAATTTTTCTATTTTCATTTAGGTTATTTTTATTTGGTTTATTTATATGGAAAATATTATCATCACAAAATTCATAAAAATGACTGAATAAAGAACTGGTCCAATCTATGGAAAAATATTATTTTCTTAAAAAATAATTATTTTCCGTGGAAATTAATAATAATCAAATATCTAAATTAAATTTGTAAACATTCTTCATCCAAAACCCTAATATTCATCGTTTGTTTCTATATGAATCATCTAAACCTCTTAATTTCTACTTGTTTTGTGTTCTGTGTTGGTAATTATTATTTTTATAGCAGAATTTGTTGTGTCGGTGATGAACAAATGAAAAGATGACGAGTCCGATGAGAATCCATTCCATTCAATCATGTGGACAAACCGAGGCATTTGTCTGAGACATGTCAAAAGAAATGTTTTTTTTTTTGGTACTTATAATGATTTTTTTTGTTATGTTTTAAAAATGATTAAATAATTTATGTTGGCGACATAGTGATGAACGATTTGTTCCGAGATGTTTCTCTGAGTGAACAGCAATCCTCCTACTCATTCTGAATGTCGTTAATATATTTCTTATTATTTTGATTTATTACTTTATATATGAAAAATAAGTTCATCTTTATTTTGTGTGAGGTTATTATTTCTAATATTTTTATCAATTTTGTATTTTTATCTTGATATTTAACAACAATGTGAATGAAACAGTATGTTCAAACTAATATTCAACTATTCAAATGCATTACACCAACAGAATTTATTGTGGCACAATATTTAAAAAATTAGAAATCTAAAATGTTAAGATTGTTGATGCCATTGGAATGCTGCGAATGAAAGCTAACAATAAACAAACCATAGGTTAAATAAATAGAAATCAAGTAAAAAAAAAATTATTTAGACCATCTTCAATCATGTTCTTCAAAAAATTAGAAATCTAAAATGTTAAAGATTGTTGATGCCATCGGAATGCTGCGAATGAAAGCTAACAATAAACAAACCATAGGTTAAATAAATAGAAATCAAGTAAAAAAAAATTTATTTAGACCATCTTCAATCATGTTCTTCAAAAATCTAACAATTTTTTTAAAATAAAGTAATAAATTATCAGATAATTGTGCAAAAGGGGATGTATTTGTTGGAATTGCAGGAAGGAGGAGAACTCGCCAACTCAGGCAGGTTGTTGGGGGATCAAAGTGATCGCCAACTTGGCGAGATAGGTAGAGGCCGCCAACAGAGTTGGCGAGGGAGGGTGTGTTGGAAGGGGTTGGGGCGGGAAGAAATTTTAGCCGTTGAGGGTTGGGGGGAGGATTATAGCCGTTGCACAACGGCTATTACATTCAACACTCTCACTCTATATATTTTTTATATCAACCAAATCATCCAACACTTTCACTCTGTTCCCTTTCTTCCTCTAGCAAAGTCCCCAGCACTCTCTGTTTCTCTGCCTCTAAAGTTTATCTGAGTTTCTTATAGCAAAAGTTCTCAACCGTCATGGATCGTAGCGTAAGAATTGTATACTCCACGGCGGTAAAGTAAATTGGTTAAATTATGAAGGAGAAAAAAGTATAATTTTTTTAACTTATCCGAATATTAGTTTTGAAAATATACGTAATCATATTATTGAACGTTGTTCTACTCATTATGATTTTATTCTGAAGTCTATTTTTGGTTTTAATTATTTTTTGATAGATGGTGAAGATGCATGAAAGAATATTTTTGAGATTAATTCACAATCACGGTATATAAAAATGTATGTTATTAAAGTAGCAGCAACATTAGATAATAGAAATAATTAATATTTTTCTGAATATCAGCATGTTAGTTCGGGTGCTAATTCTTTTCAACTAATTGTTTCATTTTTCCAAGAAGTTCATTCATCAGATGAATCTAACCATAATGATGATATTGACAACGACGATGAAAATAGTGATGATTTAGTTGAAAATGTTTTCTGTTTAGGTAGACTTAGTATAGTACGTCATCGACTAGCTACCATTGTATGGATTAAGACCATGATAATTGACATTATTAGAGATACCTTATACAAGTTAGTTTTTCCAAAGTCTGGAGAGCCATGTTAAATATATATATAGGGAGCACCTTATACAAGTTAGTTATTCCAAAGCCTGGAGAGCCGAGAGACAACATTAGCTGAAATTAATGATAGTTATGATGAGGCATACGCTAGTCTTGAGGAGTATTGCTATAAAATTATGGAGACAAATTAAGGTAGTACGTGTTTTATTAAAACTGTCGAAAACAATAGTTTTCAACGAAATTTTATTTGTTTTAAGTCATGTATTGGCAGATTTTTAAGGGGCTGATGCTACATTTCTTTTGTCTAAATATCAAGGTATCTTATTTATTGCTTGTGCTCACGATCCTAACTATCAATTATATCCTATAGCTTATGCTGTTGGTGAGAATAGTGATTCTGAAGAGATTAGTGATTCTTGATCTTGGTTTTTAAATTCTCTTAAAATATCTTTTGAAAGTTATTTTAATGATTGGATACAATTTCATTTATATCTGACAAACAAAAAGGATTAATAAATGTTGTTCGTGTTATTTTTTCTGCATCTTCTCATTTTTTTTGTATTCAGCATTTTAAACAAAACATGAAAAAGTTACCAAAGAACCAGTATTTTAACACTTGTTAGACTTGCTTGCTAGATCATATAATGAAACAGATGCAGAGAGTGTGTTTGATATAATTAAAGCCGAGAACATAATGTTGTACGATTGACTTATTGGTGTAAACGATGAAAGTCGTTGATTTGAACATTGGATAACAGCGTATGCTACCTGTCCTAGATTAGATATTAACACTTCTAATCTTGCTGAATGTTTCAATAGCTGGATTAAAAAATTACGAGATAAGCCAATAACAATACTTCTCGATGGTATTAGAGCCAAGATTATTACACTTCATGACAGTCGTAGAAAGAATGTTGAAAATATAGATACAGATTATTGTCCGAAGATGTTAAAGACCATGGCTTGTATTATCAAAGAGAAGAATCACCTAGAAATATTAGCTATTGATAGTTACAAGTTTGAAATAATAGACCGTGCAACAAATAGAACCTAAATTGTTAATATGACCGACAGATCTTGTACATGTTTTATATGGTACCATACTTATATTTCATGTTTACATGCATATTTTGTTTGTAGATATTGCAATATTAGTATTGATAGTTTTTATCCTGCAGTATTTTCGACGGAGACATTGAGAAGTGTATAAAGCCGGAAGACCAAAGAAGAACCGCATCAAATCCCGGGATTCATCATTGTTAATATGACCGACAGATCTTGTACATGTTTTAGATGGTACCATACTTATATTTCATGTTTACATGCATGTTTTGTTTGTAGATATTGCAATATTAGTATTGATAGTTTTTATCCTGCAGTATTTTCGACGGAGACATTGAGAAGTGTATAAAGCCGGAAGACCAAAGAAGAACCGCATCAAATCCCGGGATTCATCGACGAGAGATCTTCGTTTCAGTAATTGTGGTGCGATTGGACACAACCGAAGAAGATGTACTAGTCAACCGAGAGAGAAAAATAGAATTGTTCAATAAAAACTTAAAAATATTGTAATAGTGAGTCTGATAATGAAAGTCTACTTAAGAATTGTTCAATATCCAAATATTGCAATCAAATATTGTTACAAATCATACAAATATTGCAATCAAACATTGTTACAAATTATCTACTCATCCTTCTCCTCGTCTTGTTAGGTAGGCAGAGGTGCTTATGGAGTCAAAAAAAATTGTGTAAATATATGGTAGCTTTCATCTCCAACAGTCTCGTAACTAGGGCTCGCTCCAGCATACTGGTCACTAGGGTCCGCTCCAGCATACTGGTCACTAGGGCCCGCTCCAGCATACTAGTCACTCGGGCCCACTGTCACGCCCCGATCTTCCGCAGGCAATCGGCCGTTCCCGCTAGGCGGGAATCACCCTCGCTAGCGCTCCCGCGGAACGATCGCTTAACCCATCCGGGCGTGATGCCGCACGAGCGTGATCCACGCCCGTACAAGGCCATGGTTCAATGGCTGGCGGCAAGAGTTCTAAGCCACAGAGTCGCACAGATTGTCCGAGTGCAGCGGAGTCATAAACGCATAGGCGATCGGTAACAGATTCACTGAGTCGACAATATAGCAGAAGCATTGAAACACAAGTTGAAGTAAAGCAAGCTCTTTTATTGATATGAACATGTGTTACAGGCGGCGTATAGCCGAGATTACAAGTCGCTCAAGCCTCTCTCTCTGAAACAGTAAAAGCGTGCCAAGTGGCTACACTTGTGGAATGTTTGTACAGGCGATGTTCAGGCTATGTTCCAACATTATGTCTTATATATGTGCTTCTGATCCGGACGCACCGTTGCTTCGGAGTGATCTCCACGCCTTAGCACGTACGTTGGAGGCATCCGCACTGAACGAGGTTCTCCCGCACCCTGCATACAAACTGGTGGATTATCAGTACATTGAATGCACTGGTAGGGAAGCTACTCGCCCGCTCGACAAATCCAAACACGTAATATAAGTTCCGTGCACCAACTATTAAGTTGTCTTTCTAGTTGCCTTAGGATCAGTTTCATGCAAGTATTGAATAGCCTAACGTGTCGAGCAGTGCGTCGTGCAACATGAGAGGAAACACGGCGAGACTTACCAACTTACCATCTCCTTCCTTGTCCAAGGCAAACATTGAGGCAACATTGTTAATTCAAGCACGGGCAAGTATAAGCATTCAGGGGCATAGCATATGCAAACACGAGGGTCGTTTTAACATGATCGTTCAGGTGTTCAGTTGGTTATTTGATGCGATGCAGTGACTCGCACGCGGATAGCCGCTAAGCGAGGATGACTTATCTATATGAACATGAGTCGCTGGCATAGCCATAAAGGACCAGTTATAGTCTTGAACAAGGATGGAAAGCAACAAAGATGCAGTGGTGGTTGCAGACCATCCTGTCCAGATGCAGTAGACTATCGTGCAGTTCGTTATAGTCTTGAACAAGGATGGAAAGCAACAAAGATGCAGTGGTGGTTGCAGACCATCCTGTCCAGATGCAGTAGACTATCGTGCAGTTCCATCCGGATCGGAACAGTCCCAGTGCCCCGGTGACCGCCCGTGGAACTATGCCTCGTTTCCAAGTTGTCCGCGACATGCAGGTCAGGATCACGGTCTGGTACAGGAACAAGTTCGATGCAGTATGTGTATATATTGAACAAGTCCGGTATAGAACGAGTTCGAGGCAGTATATATACAGAACTTGTTGAGGCAGTATTCAGTGATTCAGTAGTGTTTGCCAGGCCAGTTGATTCAGTAGTTTGCTACACGAGCTGTGATTCAGTAATTTATTCAGTCAGGGTGCAGATTCCCTGGTTCGGGAATTGCCTTGGTGACCCAATGGTCCCGGATACTTGCAGGTTCATTCAGGCACGGAACGACTACGTAGTAGTCTTCCGGGGTTTGGATGAAAACATGGCAATATACAAGCAGACAAGCATGCGTTTCTAAGGAACATAAGTAAACACGTTTGCTCGGACCCGAAGGTAAGCCGAGAGATGAAACCGTTAAGGGACTTAGCATGCGAGGGTCTGAACATAAGCAGTGTTTCAATTTCCATGTTCTAGCAAGCAATACAAGTTGGAATTATTTCCTTAGCTAGGTGCGTTGGATTCTTATTAGCATGCAGGGGGTGATTCACCTGGCGACTAGCATGAATATTCCAGATTTTATGTGTGCTGGCTAAGCAAAGACAAGTTCACCGTAGCCACCCACCTTAGCGATGATTCGCCTCGGTAGAGCGATACGTCAAGCGAGCCTCTGAAAGCCGAAGTTGATCTCCTGTAGGGGCAAGTCTGGATATCCTTTGCTTCTCCTTTGAGGCAAAGCGGGTCGGGACAGTTGCACTTTTGCCGTCTAAAACGGCCGTCCGTTTTAGCGGAACGGGGTGTTACATCCTACCCAACTTAGAAAAAGTCTCGTCCTCGATACTTACTAAGGACAAGCAGTGATCTAGGGTTTGAGGCAATCCTAGACAAGTCGTTGTACTTGTTCATTTGGATATTCACTTGCACAAGCATCGAAATCAGCATATCGCTTAGACTGGATCGTGCGCACTTTCGAAGTGCACTTCTAACGTGAACACGTCAACCAGCTTAGTGATAGCGAATTCTCAGCACTCGAATTTTACCCTTTCTTAAGTCTTGGATGGTGCACTAGTTCAAGGCGTCCCTCGAATAGATGCATTCAACCAAACTTAGAGTTAGTAAAAATCGGACAAGTTACTAGCGATACTCTCAAGGGTTCGCACAGGTTGGCACAAAGGCCACTCGCAGCACAGCATACACAAGCAAGCATATCATATCATTCAAAACGCATTTTGAAAGTATTTAGACTTATTGTTGGAACATCCCATCGAGGCATTGAGAGGGAGCGTGCACATAACCCACGAACGAGCTTTCGAAACAGAGATATCGAATCGAAGTCCAAAGGCGTAGAAGCCAGGCTCTGATACCACTATGTCACGCCCCGATCTCCCGCAGGCAATCGGCCGTTCCCGCTAGACGGGAATCACCCTCGCCAGCGCTCCCGCGGAACGATCGCTTAACCCATCCGGGCGTGATGCCGCACGAGCGTGATCCACGCCCGTGCAAGGCCATGGTTCATTGGCTGGCGGCAAGAGTTCTAAGCCACAGAGTCGCACAGATTGTCCGAGTGCAGCGGAGTCATGAACGCGTAGGCGATCGGTAACAGGTTCACTGAGTCGACAATATAGCAGAAGCATTGAAACACAAGTTGAAGTAAAGCAAGCTCTTTTATTGATATGAACATGTGTTACAGGCGGCGTATAGCCGAGATTACAAGTCGCTCAAGCCTCTCTCTCTGAAACAGTAAAAGCGTGCCAAGTGGCTACACTTGTGGAATGTTTGTACAGGCGATGTTCAGGCTATGTTCCAACATTATGTCTTGTATATGTGCTTCTGATCCGGACGCACCGTTACTTCGGAGTGATCTCCACGCCTTAGCACGCACGTTGGAGGCATCCGCACTGAACGAGGTTCTCCCGCACCCTACATACAAACTGGTGGATTATCAGTACATTGAATGCACTGGTGGGGAAGCTACTCGCCCGCTCGACAAATCCAAACACGTAATATAAGTTCCGTGCACCAACTATTAAGTTGTCTTTCTAGTTGCCTTAGGATCAGTTTCATGCAAGTATTGAATAGCCTAACGTGTCGGGCAGTGCGCCGTGCAACATGAGAGAAAACACGGCGAGACTTACCAACTTACCATCTCCTTCCCTGTCCAAGGCAAACATTGAGGCAACATTGTTAATTCAAGCACGGGCAAGTATAAGCATTCAGGGGCATAGCATATGCAAACACGAGGGTCGTTTTAACATGATCGTTCAGGTGTTCAGTTGGTTATTTGATGCGATGCAGTGACTCGCATGCGGATAGCCGCTAAGCGAGGATGACTTATCTATATGAACATGAGTCGCTGGCATAGCCATAAAGGACCAGTTATAGTCTTGAACAAGGATGGAAAGCAACAAAGATGCAGTGGTGGTTGCAGACCATCTTGTCCAGATGTAGTAGACTATCGTGCAGTTCGTTATAGTCTTGAACAATGATGGAAAGCAACAAAGATGCAGTGGTGGTTGCAGACCATCCTGTCCAGATGCAGTAGACTATCGTGCAGTTCCATCCGGATCGGAACAGTCCCAGTGCCCCGGTGACCGCCCGTGGAACTATGCCTCGTTTTCGAGTTGTCCGCGATATGCAGGTCAGGATCACGGTCTGGTACAGGAACAAGTTCGATGCAGTATGTGTATATATTGAACAAGTCCGGTATGGAACGAGTTCGAGGCAGTATATATACAGAACTTGTTGAGGCAGTATTCAGTGATTCAGTAGTGTTTGCCAGGCCAGTTGATTCAGTAGTTTGCTACACGAGCTGTGATTCAGTAATTTATTCAGTCAGGGTGCAGATTCCCTGGTTCAGGAATTGCCTTGGTGACCCAATGGTCCCGGATACTTGCAAGTTCATTCAGGCACGGAACGACTACGTAGTAGTCTTCCGGGGTTTGGATGAAAATATGGCAATATACAAGCAGACAAGCATGCGTTTCTAAGGAACATAAGTAAACACGTTTGCTCGGACCCGAAGGTAAGCCGAGAGATGAAACCGTTAAGGGACTTAGCATGCGAGGGTCTGAACATAGGCAGTGTTTCAATTTCCATGTTCTAGCAAGCAATACAAGTTGGAATTATTTCCTTAGCTAGGTGCGTTGGATTCTTATTAGCATGCAGGGGGTGATTCACCTAGCGACTAGCATGAATATTCCAGATTTTATGTGTGCTGGCTAAGCAAAGACAAGTTTACCGTAGCCACCCACCTTAGAGATGATTCGCCTCGGTAGAGCGATACGTCAAGCGAGCCTCTGAAAGCCGAAGTTGATCTCCTGTAGGGGCAAGTCTGGATATCCTTTGCTTCTCCTTTGAGGCAAAGCGGGTCGGGACAGTTGCACTTTTGCCGTCTAAAACGGCCGTCCGTTTTAGCGGAACGGGGTGTTACATCCTACCCAACTTAGAAAAAGTCTCGTCCTCGATACTTACTAAGGACAAGCAGTGATATAGGGTTTGAGGCAATCCTAGACAAGTCGTTGTACTTGTTCATTTGGATATTCACTTGCACAAGCATCGAAATCAGCATATCGCTTAGACTGGATCGTGCGCACTTTTGAAGTGCACTTCTAACGTGAACACGTCAACCAGCTTAGTGATAGCGAATTCTCAGCACTCGAATTTTACCCTTTCTTAAGTCTTGGATGGTGCACTAGTTCAAGGCGTCCCTCGAATAGATGCATTCAACCAAACTTAGAGTTAGTAAAAATCAGACAAGTTACTAGCGATACTCTCAAGGGTTCGTACAGGTTGGCACAAAGGCCACTCGCAGCACAGCATACACAAGCAAGCATATCATATCATTCAAAACATATTTTGAAAGTATTTAGACTTATTGTTGGAACATCTCATCGAGGCATTGAGAGGGAGCGTGCACATAACCCACGAACGAGCTTTCGAAACAGAGATATCGAATCAAAGTCCAAAGGCATAGAAGCCAGGCTCTGATACCACTATGTCACGCCCCGATCTCCCACAGGCAATCGGCCGTTCCCGCTAGGCGGGAATCACCCTCGCCAGCGCTCCCGCGGAACGATCGCTTAACCCATCCGGGCGTGATGCCGCACGAGCGTGATCCACGCCCGTGCAAGGCCATGGTTCATTGGCTGGCGGCAAGAGTTCTAAGCCACAGAGTCGCACAGATTATCCGAGTGCAGCGGAGTCATGAACGCGTAGGCGATCGGTAACAGGTTCACTGAGTCGACAATATAGCAGAAGCATTGAAACACAAGTTAAAGTAAAGCAAGCTCTTTTATTGATATGAACATGTGTTACAGGCGGCGTATAGCCGAGATTACAAGTCGCTCAAGCCTCTCTCTCTGAAACAGTAAAAGTGTGCCAAGTGGCTACACTTGTGGAATGTTTGTACAGGCGATGTTCAGGCTATGTTCCAACATTATGTCTTGTATATGTGCTTTTGATCCGGACGCACTGTTGCTTCGGAGTGATCTCCACGCCTTAGCACGCACGTTGGAGGCATCCGCACTGAACGAGGTTCTCCCGCACCCTACATACAAACTGGTGGATTATCAGTACATTGAATGCACTGGTGGGGAAGCTACTCGCCCGCTCGACAAATCCAAACACGTAATATAAGTTCCGTGCACCAACTATTAAGTTGTCTTTCTAGTTTCCTTAGGATCAGTTTCATGCAAGTATTGAATAGCCTAACGTGTCGGGCAGTGCGTCGTGCAACATGAGAGGAAACACGGCGAGACTTACCAACTTACCATCTCCTTCCCTGTCCAAGGCAAACATTGAGGCAACATTGTTAATTCAAGCACGGGCAAGTATAAGCATTCAGGGGCATAGCATATGCAAACACGAGGGTCATTTTAACATGATCGTTCAGGTGTTCAGTTGGTTATTTGATGCGATGCAGTGACTCGCACGCGGATAGCCGCTAAGCGAGGATGACTTATCTATATGAACATGAGTCGCTGGCATAGCCATAAAGGACCAGTTATAGTCTTGAACAATGATGGAAAGCAACAAAGATGCAGTGGTGGTTGCAGACCATCCTGTACAGATACAGTAGACTATCGTGCAGTTCGTTATAGTCTTGAACAAGGATGGAAAGCAACAAAGATGCAGTGGTGGTTGCAGACCATCCTGTCCAGATGCAGTAGACTATCGTGTAGTTCCATCCGGATCGGAACAGTCCCAGTGCCCCGGTGACCGCCCGTGGAACTATGCCTCATTTCCGAGTTGTCCGCGACATGCAGGTCAGGATCACGGTCTGGTACAGGAACAAGTTCGATGCAGTATGTGTATATATTGAACAAGTTCGGTATGGAACGAGTTCGAGGCAGTATATATTCAGAACTTATTGAGGCAGTATTCAGTGATTCAGTAGTGTTTGCCAGGCCAGTTGATTCAGTAGTTTGCTACACGAGCTGTGATTCAGTAATTTATTCAGTCAGGGTGCAGATTCCCTGGTTCGGGAATTGCCTTGGTGACCCAATGGTCCCGGATACTTGCAGGTTCATTCAGGCACGGAACGACTACGTAGTAGTCTTCCGGGGTTTGGATGAAAACATGGCAATATACAAGCAGACAAGCATGCATTTCTAAGGAACATAAGTAAACACGTTTGCTCGGACCCGAAGGTAAGCCGAGAGATGAAACCGTTAAGGGACTTAGCATGTGAGGGTCTGAACATAAGCAGTGTTTCAATTTCCATGTTCTAGCAAGCAATACAAGTTGGAATTATTCCCTTATCTAGGTGCGTTGGATTCTTATTAGCATGCAGGGGGTGATTCACCTAGCGACTAGCATGAATATTCCAGATTTTATGTGTGCTGGCTAAGCAAAGACAAGTTCACCGTAGCCACCCACCTTAGCGATGATTCGCCTCGGTAGAGCAATACGTCAAGCGAGCCTCTGAAAGCCGAAGTTGATCTCCTGTAGGGGCAAGTCTGGATATCCTTTGCTTCTCCTTTGAGGCAAAGCGGGTCGGGACAGTTGCACTTTTGCCATCTAAAACGGCCGTCCGTTTTAGCGGAACGGGGTGTTACACCCACTCCAGCATACTGGTGAATAGGTCCCTTTGCACCATCCCTCCTACGACGACGAGAGTGTCTCTGTCGTACAAAGCCGGTCGGATAGCCTGGTGGAAGACGTGATTGTACTGGAGGCATTTCAGGTTCCCGTCCAATACCAGATGATCAACACGAGTCACAAGTTCCTCCATACGAAATCGACTTTGTGGGTTGTTGCAAATATTGTTGGTATACACCACTCTGAAATATGAAACTTGTAAATTAATTTTTTTATCATATGTAATTTTTAAAGTATAATGAAGTCATACCAAATCATGCATGCCATCAGCAAAAGCACGCAAAGTAGAATTATCTACGGATCTACTCTTGAACCTTTGCTCCTCATATTGGTATACTCAGTTGCTCATAAAAGGGCATCCCCACCATTGCCTATAGTCTAGGTTACCAATGTATGCATAATGTAAACAAAATTTTAGCAAACTATTTACACTAAATCAATACGAATAATGAGTAACTTAGAACTTACATTCCTCAGCAGATCTTAGTCTTGGAGACATGTCACTCATACTATAATTCTCGAACCGATTATTCTAATCAGCAACGAGACCAAGGATTCGTTGTATTGCATTTGTTGCCTCATAACCGACTGTTGGTGGATCATCGAAAATTATTTGACTCATCCTGAATTGTCGAAGAACACGGTCTGCTGGATGGTACATGGTGAACCGATCATATATAATATAAGATATGTGTAAACTAAACGAATATGATGTTCTCTTGATTTCTGGAGCATCATCTTCACATATATAAGGTAACCAGGTAACCTATTTAATGATATTGTATCAAATAGATGTGATATTTATCTACGATCAAAACTGTAATAATTTAAAGATATTTATGAGATATGTAAAAAATTACCTCATGATACTGCAGTATATTAAATTGGCTACGATAAAGTGATACACTCCTGTATTGGTAGTGTTGATAATCCACTACATCTGTGGGTCATCGCATAGCAACCGAAAATACTCCAACATCACTGAGAATGTTAGTAACAGACCTACCAATATAGAAGTGCTCGTAGGACCAGAACTATAAAACAAAAATATGACATTAGTACAAACAAAATTTGCGTATAAAAATACTCTAACTAATTTAGGTCTTTCATTCATACCTGAATCAGTGAAATACATCCACAAATACTCTTGCGACTGGATCTCACAAATTCTATCAAATTTACGTATAAAAAGGCTAGAGTAACAGCTCCCCATGCATGCTAAGTAGATTTTGTCAAATCATCCAAGAATGGTAGAAGCTGCATATTTACCATATTTTTCGATACATCGGAAAATAGAATTGTACCACATAAACAGAGCAGATACGCTCTAGTGCAACGAATGACCTAAAAATATTAAGTGTTATATAAGCACTAAATTAAGTCATAAACAAATCTTACTAATTAAAATACATACCCGCATTTCATCTACATCAACCACCCCGTCAATAGTGTGATGTAGGTCCATGAAGTTGCCACGAAGCTATGTAAACTTCACAAAATTGCCGTATTTTATACCAGATGGAGGGGTAACACCGAGATACCTACTGATCAAATCAGATCCCTTTAAGTGCGGATCAAAATATATAGCGTCACCTTTAATAGTTAACCCTAGTATATTTGTCACATCAAATAGGGTGATCGTCATCTCGCCGAATGGGAGTTGGAAAGTATTGCGTTCAGGCCACCAACGCTCCGCAAGACTTACAACTAAATGAAGATCGTGGATTAAATATCTAACACGATCTATATAGTGGAATTCAAAGGATTCCACCAAAGCCATTTGGACAGAATTTAGCTCCCACGTACGATAATTTCTTTCGGTCCGCCAATGTACATGGATCTAGGTTCGTAAACCAAGATTATGGTCGTATAACTATAAAAAATATATGCATTATATTTTGTGTGTAAATTACTTAACTTGCAAACTTATAATTTAAAAAATTACCTCGCCAGTAAATATTCGACTAGATATGTGGTCTTCACGTTGCTTAATAATAAGGTCGGTAGTCGGTCCCCCTGGAATACGACCGTTATTATGGTTAGCCATCTACAAAAAAAATTATAGTGAGAAGGGGGAGTGTTGTGAGGAGGAGTGCTGTGAGGAGGAGGAGGAGTGCTGTGAGGAGGATGAGGAGGAGTTTATTTATAGGGAGAAGGGGGAGCTTTTGGAGGGAGGGGAGGGAGGGGGGAAGTTGAGGGGAGGGGGGGGTCTCCGAGGAGAAGGGGGGGTCTCCGAGGAGAAAGAGTATCCGAGGGAGGGGGGAGAGGGGCCCGCCAACTGAGTTGGCGAGCTTGCCCAGAGCCCGCCAACAGAGTTGGCGAGTTCTTCTCGAACTCTGGGCACCGCCAACTCAGTTGGCGAGTTATCCCCCCTGCAATTCAAACAAACCCCTCCCCTTTTGCGCAATTATCTGATAATTATTATTTTATTTGAAAAAAAACAAAAATCTAATTGAGGCAATTTCCTCACAAACCATCTACATCCTATCCTAAAAAAATTGAGTTAAAAGTAATTTTTTCAAAAAATTTGAGGGAAGGGTTTTTTATTCTCAAGTTCGACGGAAGAGAAAATTTTCTCAAATTTAAGAATCCACCATTCATAATAATTTTACCCTTCAAATTATATTTAATTACTAATATATTCTATATTCAACAAAATAATATTTAAATAATTTGACGGAAATTAATATAACATAAAATTTGAAAATATTATTAAATCGGGCCTTATAGGTTTTTTTTCCAAGTATGGGACTGGGTAAATTAAGTAAAATGAAAGTAATTTAAAAAAGTTTGAAGTTATGAAAGCTTTCGCCATCCCAGTTGGCAAAAATATTATAAAAAAAAAATTTAACATATTTTTGCTAACTCAGTTGGCTAAAATATGACTATCGATTTTTTGTTGGTTTTTTTGTGTTGTTTTTTTTATTGTTTTTAAATTTTTTAAAATAAATTAGAAAAAAATGAAATTTAACATCTAAAACAAAATATGCAAGATTGAACATCCAAAAGTTTTAATTTTTTTTGCCGTAATAAAATTATGTGAGCAGACTTCGTTTTTTGTTTTTGTAGAAAATTTACTATAGCGAAATTAAATTATATTAAATTTATGTAAACGAAACAAGTTTACGTAAAATAAAAATAAAGACACAGACCGCTAACTCAGCTGGCGGAGAACAGACCACAGCCGCCACGTGGCCAGCAAAAAGAAAACGTGGACCCCAACCTGGGTCACAGTCCAAAATTTGCCAACTTAGTTGGCCGATTTTGTGCTTGTACAAAATCAGCCAACTAAGTTGCGAATTTTGGACAATGGGGCCCGCGGGTTGGGATGGGGTGGTTTGGTTTGGTTTGTTTGGTTTGATTTTGTTTGTTTAATATTTTTTTTTAATTAGTTATGTTTAATTTATTTTTATTTTTATTTAGTTTAGTTTTGGATTTTGGTTTGATTTTTATTTTGGTTTGAAATTTGGATTTTGGTTTGGTTTGATTTTGCGCGCGCTGGTACGTTCACAACCCTACATTCTTTAATCCCTTTCAAGTATTTTAATTTATTTTTTAAAACTGTCAGATTTTAGTCCAACTACCTTTGTTCACGTCCAGTTTTTTACCAACTCGATTAAGTGTATTACAAAACCACTAGAATATATTTTCAGAAAACATAACCAACTTTAAAACTCATCTTTTAGTTTATTTTTATTTGCCCCCAATTTCTGTAAAATCAACTTTCAAAATCAAGAAAAATCTGTTTTAAATTTTTTCGATACGGGGTGCGTCTCGTCAAACGAGAAGACTTTGTCGCGTGAGTATTACACCGAAAAGCGCATATCGTTAACGCGGACGTGTGGGATTTCGCGGAACTTGATTTGGATGTGCGTGCACACCGGAATCAACGCGTATCTTTCGAAAAATACTGTATCGATCTGTTCTGACACTTGTCATAATTTCGTGTGTACTTGTCGTTTTGCAACGAAATTTGCGCCATTGGATTCGTAGCGTTACACTGTTCCTGTGACCCAAGTTTGGTTCGATTCTGAGAACGTAGACGAAACAACGTTTAGAGGACAAAAAATACTAATTTTTTTCTTTTTTTAGTTTTTTTTTATATCAAACATTGCAAAAAGAAAATTTTTCTTTACAATTGTCTAAAAAAATCAAACCATTTTTTAAATTTTTTCTAAATTTTTCTTTACAATTAATTTATTTAAATTTTATTTCGTTAAAGTAATTTTTCTTAAACCAAATTTCAAAACTAAACTAAATCAAAAAAACTAAATAAAAAAAAATCAAAATCCAAAACAAAACTAAATAGAAAAAAAACTAAATAAAAAAACCAAAATATAACTAATTAAAAAAACTTTTTAAACAAACCAAATCACCAAACCAACCAAACCAAATCATCCCAACCCGCGAGTCTCACTATCCAAAATCCGCCAACTTATTTGGCTAATTTTGTGTAAGCATAAAATTGTCCAACTAAGTCTGCGAATTTTGGGCAGTGGGTCCAGGTTGGGACCCACGTTTGCTTTTTGCTGGCTACATGTCGGTTGCGGTCTGTTCTTCACAACTGAGTTGGCGGACTGTGTCTTTATTTTTAATTTAGGTAAATTTGTTTCGTTTGCGTAAATTTAATATAATTTAATTTTGCTACAGTAAATTTTCTGTTTTTGTTTGTTATGCGTTTTATTTTGTTTGGTTTTTTTATTTTTGTTTTTATTTTGTTTGGGTTTTCTTGTGTAGGTTTGGTTTTAGTTTTATTTGGTTTTTTTTCCTTTAATTTTTTTAAATAAATTAGGAAAAACGAAAAAATGTTTGGAACAGTAACAAAATAGTTTGCCAATTGAGTTGGCAAAATTTTCAAATTTATATTTTGTTGGTAACGGTATTTTCACCGGTTTTGGGATATTTTTAAATCGATTCTTTATTTTTGAAAATTAATGGACTCTCATAACCGTTCATAACCGGTACTCTAAAAATAACTCATGACCGCTATACTCCCACAATTGTCAAGCAGACCCTTAAAGTTTCTAACGTAATCGAAAGTTAAATTGATCTTATTACAATTAATATTACAATTAATATTACAATTAGTAAATTATTTATAAATAGATAATTTTATCGTTAAAAATAAAAATATGTATTCTTGTCCTATTTTTAATCATTTTCACACTAATATATTATATGATAATGTTTGAGGGTCCGGAGACACCAATTTTTACTCGTTAACATCGAAATACCGAAAAAATTTCGAAAATAAAATTACGGAAAGTAAAATTTGGAGATTGAATCATTGTTCTTTTGCCATTCTAATTTTTTTTTGAAGTTTGTCAAACGGTTTATCCTATTGTACTTTTCGTTACAGTCATTTTGGCACAAGTTGACCCCCGTTTCGATCTGTCAAAAGTTGTGAAGTTTTAAATTTTATACTTTTGTCTGTAATATGTGTCTTGATTCGGATGATTTTTTTTTTTACATGAATTGTGTTACTCGTCGAAAACATACAAATCGACATATTGTTTGACGAAAAATAATTTTCGAACAAAATAGTCATGGCCATTCGAAATGTGTTCGACGACATACGTAATTTTTTATGGCAGATTTTTTTTTAATTTTTTTGATGTTTAATGTTGCATATTTTATTTTTGATGTTAAATTTCGTTTTTCTAATTTATTTTAAAATTTTGTTTTAAAAAAACAAAAAAAAAACAAAAAAAATCGATAGTCATATTTTTGCCAACTGAGTTGGCGAAAATGTTGAAATTTTTTTTCTTCATATTTTTGCCATCTGGGATGTCGAAAGCTTTCGTAACTTCAATTTTTTAAAAAATTACTTTCGTTTTAGGTAATTTATTTTAAAATATTTTCTGTACAACAATATTTTTGTTTATTGAATAGAATCAAATTTTTAAAAATTAAAATATGGACTTGAAGCTATTGAAATTAAAATTTTGAAATGTCAAAATTTGAAATAGTCATTGAAATTTAAAAATCTGAACGATTTTGAAATTAAAACAATAACAACATTAAAATTAAAACTGTATAAGACACTTTTAGGACGGTTGTAATTCATCCTCATTTCTTCTTCTTGAAAGGGACCAAATCTAATAAATTTAGTAGTATTGATGTCATGACCCACCTTGAAAAATGTTAGTATAATTTTTATGTATAAATATTATAAAACAATATTAATAATGTTAAATAATATAATATAATCATGATAAATAATATTAATAATATAACATTAATGTATATGATTATATTAAATATTTGTGAAGAAATGAATTTATGTAGAAATAAATAATAGTTGGTTATTATTTTAGGATTGATCGGTTGGAGTTGTAAATTTTTAAAGATAGAATAATATAGGAGTAATATTTTTTTTAGTCAATTTTTTAGAATGAATTGAAGATAGACTTTTAGCCTACATGAACAGTGAATAAAACTTTTCACACTAGTGACGTATTTTGTACTATTTTGGAAGAGGAAACCATGCATTTTGTACTATTTTGGAAGAGGAAACCAATGTTTTCTAGGTTTTTAACATAAATCATTTAATATTTTCAAATTGGGAAGAATAAATAATATTCTCTTAATTTTTTTTCTTATATGTACTTGCCTAACTATTTATGTTAAGTTTAATGAACTATTTTAATTTGTAAAATGTATGTAAGGACATTTTTAGAACATAAACTTTTATGGTCAATTTGTTAAATGTATGTAAAGATGATTTACAACCATTCTAAAAGTATTTATATTTAGCTAAAATTGTAAATAATTAATATTAGATAGTTAAATAATTAATTATTTAAAAAAAATAATGGGTGGAATATTTACATTCAGCTTAAACGATTCAATTTTGAATTGTTTTTAAGTATAGATAACAAAAACAAAAGAAAAAAACCCACCAGGTCTGAACTGCGTCTGAATTGGAAACCTGACCTGATCTGTTAGCCAGGGTCTATGTGTTGGGTTGGACTCTTGGGTTGGACTCAGGTTTGTGGGGCGACAAATCCAGTATTACCCTGGGTTTGGACTAAACTAAAGTGGGCTTGAATAGACTAAATAACTGACTGGGTCTGGACTGGCTCTGCTTCCGACCCAACGTTGGACATTCTAGTCCAACATATCTTTATGAAATTGGTAGGTACACTTGCAAACTTATAAAGAATTTGAATTGAAACAAAAATACAAGTACAAATTCATACATCCAATTTTGTATCAACATAGCAACACTGGGCACCATTCATTCACACTTCCAACTTGGATTCTTCTGCCTTTTTCTCCTGTTCCTGCTCATGCTCGTGCTCGTGCTCGTTTGTCTGTCCTGTCAGCTCTGAACCCTTGTCCTCCTCCTCTGTGGTTGACTCGATCAACTCCTCTGTGGTTGACTCCGTCGACTCATGACCCAGTCGATAACATTCTTCCACTCCTATTGTTGTTTTTGTTGACTCCGGCTCATTTTCAACTTTCTTCTCTTCCTCGTCATCATCGTCACCTTGAACTTCCTTTTTCTCATCGGTTCGGGTTCGAATTTGGATTTGGATTCGGTCGTCCTCGACATTATTCTCCTCCATGTCCTGGTCAACGATTCCTCCAACGTTGACATTAGTCTCCTCTCCTTCTTGTCTATCATTGCAATCTAACTTGTCGACCTCCTCCTCTTGCGAGTGAACCTTTGGGCTGGGTCGACCCTCCGGCTCCTGCAACGATATCACGGTCTCGAACGCGCCGACCAAGGCCGAGACCTTGGTCCTCCTCCTCTCCGCGACGGTCTCCTCCATCACCTCATTGTGGGGCTGGCTCGACTCCCGCCTCTTCAGCGCCACTCTCTTCCCCTCATGCCCCCCTGCCTGCCTCACCACTCTGGTGGCGCCAGTCATCTTCTCTTCATTGCTGTTGACGCCCGGCCTAACTACTTCCGGCTCCAATGTGGGTAGTCGGTTGGCGTATTTTTTCTTCGCTGTTACTCCCGAGAAGCTACTGCTCTCCACAAGAGCTACATGTTGCTTGGTTCTGATACTTGTTGCTCTTGAGAAGCTCTGGCTCTTGGACCAGAGCACGGGAGTTTTTGTCGCCTTAGGCAAGTGAGAGGAAGGTTTAGCTGTTCTCTCCTTGAGTTGGGATGATGATGATGGAGCCTTGGTGTTGCGGCACGAGCTGATGGTCGGACGGAGATAGCTCGGTTTCGGCTTCTCGTGCTCCGCGGCGATACGGTGCTCCTCGGGAGTTCCTGAGCCGGGCCTCTGTGGCGTTGCGGGGGCTGAGATGCTCTTTACGTGGTGGTGTTTGACACCACCTTTCTTTGCTTCTGCAGCCATGAGCTTTTAGTTTTCTGCATGTGCATGGACAATGCAAGTGGTTAGTATACTGATATTGATTGTAATTTGTAACTGAATGTGTCCTTTAACAGAAGGAGGGCCTGTATCGAAATTAGCCAAAACCGAGAAAGAAGATCAAAAGAAAGAGAGTTTTTCAAGGTTGTAACTTTCAAATAAGAGAAACAAAGAATTTGGGATTCTATTTCGAACATAGATTGTTTCGGATAATAAAGAAATTTATTATTTTCCAGATCGAATTTGGAAGCCCTGAAATCTCTTATTTGTTTGGTCCAAAACCGAATAATGCTCACCACTAATCGAAAGAAGATGTATTGATATATAGAAAGAATAGAGAAGTAAGAATAATGGAAATCAAATCTATAAATAAAATGAGCAAGGTAAGGAGGGCCTAACCTCAATTCTCTTACTAGATTAATTTCTTCTTAAGACAGACCCGAAGCCATTTAAGATGGTTTCTCCATCTTAGAGGCTTCTTTTGAAGAATAAAGAACAAAAGGTGATGAGAAGAGAGGGAGAGAGATTAGGAGGAATGGGTGGTTTAGGAGACTATAGGCCAGCTATTTATTGGAGCTGATATAGCTGTCATCTTTCAAATTGTAATTAGACCAAGTCAATTGGGAAGGACTCTTTTGTTAACCCAAAGTAGGCTAATGTTTAACTAAAATTAGAGAGGAGATTAATGATACATCCTGCTTACTCTTTTTAGCAATGCCATCTAAGGAACTCTCTTCCTTCCTATTGGCCCACCTAAGACTAGTGCGATTGGAATATTGTTCGATATGTGGTCGGTTAGGGTAATTGGACTCCTCGACACGCGATGGATATCCACAATCAAGGGTACGACGTGTCGACACATGCAGTGTATGATAGTTATCCACAATCAACAATCAGGAAATTGACCTACTTAGTATTCCCCCGCTTAAAGTCCCACTCACAATGTTGTTGAACATGCAATAACGATGCAATACGAGTCAATCTCTCTCTTGTACAATGTCGCAATATGAACACTAAATATGTAAGCATGGAGAATAGAATCTATACTGTAAAAGAATGAAACATCAAGTGTACTTGCCTCAAGAATATGTGAAGTCGACGTGTCAGACAAAACTGATTCGAAATAATAAGAAAGCTGAAATGAGCTCAAACACATATACGCCTAGAAAATTCTGTCATTGACCTGGAATTTGAGATTCTGGATTTCGAATAAAGGGTTCCGTAGCTAATCATTTTCATGAGTATAATCCCTCTAAATCATTAGCAAATAGTATATACAGTAATATATACTTGATATCCAAAAACATTTCATTCCACATCAGTCTGAAAGTTCTTAAAGGCATCACACCAACAACCTATATTTCAGAATTCTCGACATTGAATACATTTCAATCCTGATACACATATTAGTCTCTATTCTCCGTCACAAATTGACAAGTAAATTAATCCACAACAGACATTCGATAATTTATACTGAAATTACTGGGCATATCAACGGATATAGAGTAGATTATAAAATAAAAATAACAGAAAATACAAACAGAAAAATGATCAAATTTTATTTACCAAACGATCATGGTGCAGCCTGGATGCACTAATATGTTTACATACTTCTGTACAAACTTTGTTTTCTCAGTTACACTAAACACTCTATATGGTTCTGTTACAACCTCAAACCTTTTTACTTATGAGACAATGATTAAATAATAATAATAAAAGAAAACAAAACTGCAAGCTCACCTAACCACAAGGAATACCCGACAGCTGATAAGCAAAGCTGGATATACGAAGAACATGGAAGAGGGGGGAAATATTGGGAATCGATCGACTATTTGGGAACAGCAGCAGCTAAAAAGGCACCGACAACATTGTTCCCTTCAAACCTGACTATGGATCTCTGCAGTAACAACACATGGACCGGCACTAACTAAACATGATGTGATCACAACTTTGATAAAGAGGGTTGGAAACATGGAATGGAGCAAGATACAAGGGTGATCTTAGAATAGCTGAATAGATAATTTATGCTTGTTCTGCTTCCATTTGGGTAGCTTGTAGAAAGCATCCTTTGTTATACCAAATTTTTCTTTGAATTCCACCGAAGATAAATAAGTCTGCAATTGTTACAAACAAACAAAATCTTAAGACTCAGGATATAATTTTCAGTATAATAGAATTTACGTGTGTTCTATGGTTTTACCTCTCTTTTGGTTATATCGATTCCAGTAACAGGGTCAGGCGAGTTTACTTTTAAGCGTTCATAGGGGAATATGGGGAGTCCTTCTTCATCTTCCGCCTCGTTCTCCTTCACATCTTCTTGAATGGTGAGGGATTCAATTCTACTGGACATGGAAGTGACTCCATGCTTGTTATTTGCCTCTGGTTTGGGTTTGTTGGCTTCAGGGCTCACTTCATTCAAATGAAATGCAGAGTAAGAAAGGTACAAAATGGAAATATCTTGTGTTATTGAAAGTTAGAATGGTTATTCACCTTTCAATGATTTTGGAATCATGCCAATGGTCGGTCTTGGGGACTCAAAAGAAGAAGTGAGGGCAGAACTTGCAGCCGACTTGGGGGCCAGTTTTGCTGAATCTGGGGTTATAGATTTGGGATAGACTTTTCTTACAACTGGGGGAGGGGTTGAAAGATTTCGAGCACTGGGGTTCTCAAACTTGGCAGCTAGTGCATTGAAAGCAGGTGATCTACCTCGGACACGAACACGCTCAGGGCTGAAGGACATGCTCCTGGAACGCTGAGATTTGTCAGACACACTAGACCTTCCTCCATATGACGTTGATGATCGTCGCTTGGGTTTCTAAGAGGAAAAGGAAAATTATCAGCTCAAAAGTTCCAAACAAGTTCCTTGAGAAACCAAAATCTGAGAATCCAAGGTCTCAACTACAAATCAAATAAGATGACACAATATAAAGAAGCAATTCTGTCAACAACGATAAATAGTGACCCTACACAGTTTAAAATGGGACCTTGTTGAGGCAACTGTGTGCTGCAGTACATCTTTGTAAAACAATTACCTTAGATACATGATATTTATAGGTCATACCATAGCGGAGTATGTACAAAGCAGGCAAGCATGACAACAGAACCAGCGTGTTGATCTATAGAATTTTATGCTCGTCTCTACAAATATAACTTGATAGGATATTTGGAGGGTGTGTCGATCTTTTTGGAGGAAGAAGAAAGGACAGAGGGTTACACAACCAAAATCTCTATAAGTTTCTCTGAATGATACCATGTATAAATTAAGATTGTATGTAGAAGATGAGAAGAAGTATTTCTATATTATCTCCCTTGAAAAATCATTAGAAAGTATACATGCCCGTCAGTTTCAACTAAAAAGGACTACTGATTTATATTAAACTGGAAATCTGGCTGTTGTATATACTCCAAGCCTGAAGCTTCTGGTTCTGCCTGGAGGCTTCTGATTATAAAATCAGACTTCCAATGGTTTTAGAGCGATTAGACATTCAGTCCTAGAGCACAGACTACAAATTAAGACATTCCGCTAGGGATTTCCACCTTCAGGCCTATCTTCCTGTTCTCTGAAGCAGAACCTGAAGCTTCTGGTTCTACAGCAGGGAATTTTTTCGCAGAAACAGCATGAGACTCCTGTAGTCCAACTTCTTCTTCAATCTCCCATTTCTATCTAATCTTCAACTTATATCTAATGTTGCCCAAATGATGACATCGGTCTGTTAAAATTATTTTCTCGTGCTATCCCATTAGCTCGTGACGAGTCAAACTTTTGAGTGGCAATCTAGTCTTTACACCTCATAAGTCATAACATTGTGTAATCCCTCCCCTCCTGCTCCCCCTCACTGAAAAATTTCCTACTTTGGTATATTATCAATTTTATTTGATGCTAAATAACTCAGGGATCGGAAATCTAATAGCAAAAATATGACAATTATTATTACGAAGAGCAGTTAATTTGTTATCTGAAAACAGGATTAGATTTATGCTTACATCTACTGTTTGTGCAACTCCATTTTTCACTATAGCTAGCTTCCTCTGGAATGAATCGCCATGCATCTGCAACAAATAAAAAATGTTGAAGCTTCATGTTTGCAAACTACTAGCAGAAGCAAAAAATATTATCTAGCAACTATAATTATCCCATTCTTTAGCTATAGATAAAGATTTCGTTAAGATGGCACCAACATAAGCTAACCAAAACATACAACAATCTCCTAGACAAGTCTTGAGTTAGAACTATATAAATCATATAAACAATATACTTACCAAGGATTTGTTATAATCCCAAGTGAAGAATCGGGTGAAGAAGGGGGGCTCACATCCTTCCACAACAACAAAAAGGGGAGTTTCTTGAGATAACTTTTCCATGAGAAAATCACTTTCAAGGAATTTCTGAACAATAGAAAAGTCGAACAAACAAAACAAAGAAATATTGTTATTGTAAAGCTACAAGACAACTGAAAATTGATAAAGGTACCTAAGAGGAAAGATATGAAGACAATAGTTTATACCTCTCCAATGTTTAGAGCTTGTGATCTGGTTTTTGAATCCACCTTCTGTCCAACCCAAACAAAGACGTCTGAATGACAGTCTAGAATGAATATGTCCTCAGTCATCAAATCATCTTGGCTGAAGTTGAATATTTCAGTCACCTGCAATGACGCATACATCTGTCAGTCTATTTTCCATATGGAAGCAATAAAGACTTATCTAGAAAAATAACAAAAAGAAATAAGAAATGTCTAACTACACACCTTTAAGTTGCCTAGACAACCCACCCACAAATAGCAGCAGAACAGTTTGATTCAAAGAAACACACAAAAAGACATTTTAGCCATATATAGAGAATACTAATGAAAAACACAGAAAACTAATTGTGGAGATGAAAATACAAAAAATTAATGTTCGTAGGATTTCTTACCTTTAGAATAAGTACAAGAGAATAGATGTGGATCATTTTCTTGTTCTTTACCAATTTTCTGGCTGGGGTATTCACATTTCCCTCCAAGTAAACTCCAAAACTGTTCACTTTCTGTTCCTTCTTTCTGAGGTTTTGATTGCATGTTTGGCTGTAAATTGAAGGATATCATGAAGGATTTCAGGAAGCAAGCAAAATTTAATAGTATCAGGCTGAAGATAATTGTTATTAAGCCATGGATTATAAGATATACATTGCGTATTAAGCTTATTATACTTCAATGATGTTCCAACCAATGATCCTACGGCCAAAAAGAGAGAGGGTTGGTTGGTTGGTGAGGGGTGCTCATGTTAAGTAGAGGGAGACCCTCGTAAAGTTGACACATCTCTATGAATGAGTCCTTCCAATTGTCGGGTCTCTATCAAATTGATCTTTACAGAACACACATAGGAGTTCCTCAGTAACGATGTGAAGTGGGCAAGGATGGCTTGCTAGGGAGTCACCCATTAGTGATGCATTGCATCACCACCACCTTGTACAATGACAAGTTAGGGTGGGCTAGGACGTCTTTTAGAGGCCATGTACCGCATTTTGCAAACAAAAATGCGTAGGATAGGATGTTTCTAGGGTATACAAACTCTAAATCTAAGAACTAGAGCATGAGAGGAGAATTATATTAGCTACTTGGAAACTCATGGAAAGGGAATAGTCGATACAATGATTAGAGAAAGAATATTATAGCTTGTCTGCTAGAAATAAAGTGGATAAGTGAAAAATCTAGAAAATTTGAAAATACATGATACAAAATTTGGTATATAAGAAACGAGAAACATAAAAATGGGGGAGAGATACTTGTAGAAAATTATACAAAGAGAGTGGAGACAGGAAAATAACTTAAGAATTTAAGACAGGATAATCTGATTAGTAATGTAATTAGCACATATGCACCCCAAGTAGGACTAGGTAAAAAAAACTAAAAGACAATTTTGACAATATATAAATAGTTTGATTCAAGGAATATTAGGAGACAAAAAGGTTAAATAACATAGAAAATTTAAATTTTCTTGTAAACAAAAATAGTAATGGTTATGCGAGTGCGTGAAGGATATAAATATTGAATTGAGGACGAAAGGGGGTGATGGGATTCTCAATTTTTCATTATCAAATCTTATAACTATAAAAACTTAGTTTAGGAAGAGACTTGAAATTTTTATTTCAATTAAAAAGCAAATGAATATTAGTTAACTAGATTCTTCTTATCTCCCGGAATACAACTCTGGTTAGCATGCAAAGCTTGAATGAATATTAGTTAAGTAGATTCTTCTTCTCTCCAGGAATACAACTCGGTTAGCATGCAAAGCTTGAAAGCTATACCAAGAGAGAACTTGACCAGACAACAAAGGTTGATAGTATTAGACATTAGTGTTAGGAGTGGGAATAGAAAACTAAGAAAACAAGAGACTGAAAACAAAACGGTGAAAGTTGAAAAATAAGGGTTGAGAGTCTTTTAGGATAGGATGACAAAAGGAGAAAGAACATAGAAACAAAACTGAAGTTATATAGAATATTACGTATGAATGCAACAAAAGAATTTCTAGAAGTATCTAGAGATAAAAGATGAACATCTAAAGAAAGGTTGAGGGAAAAAAATCTAAATTATTCATACTGAACCCAAATAAACCATGCCTTGAATGAACTTTTCACCATTGGAGTTTTTTAGCATAGGTTTTTAGTTTCCGTTTCAAATTCTTGGACCATGAATGAATACGGAGACACAAGGCTAAAACAAATGACTGAAGATAAGTGTGACGCAAAAACTTAATTCGCTAATATTAGAAAACAACATTATGAACATTTAATTGACTTTATTGTCACTTTAAAGATTTCTCTACCTTTATTACATCTAGCTGTCTTTCAACTAGCTCTTGGTCCTCCGAGGTTGTCAAGTTTCCAGACCATGTGAAAACAGTATTGCCACTATGTAGTATGTAACAGTAAGCTGAATTTAGAGAAGATGCCACCTGATGGAGATAATGAGAAGAAAATAAGTATTTTATGGACAGTGGTACTTTTCTGGTTAAGGGCTTACATAATAAGGATGCAGCTTATTTCACCAGTCCAAAAATGACAGTACCGTTTCAACTTGAATTGCTTGCATATTATCTGGTCCAGAACCCTGAACACGAAAAAGCGCAATGCCATCTTCCTTATATGTCTCATCTTCAGCAGAAGACTTTTCCTCAAGAAATTTCTTATACCCAGAGCTAGCACCACCCTGTGAATTGCAATTGACAAGGTTTTCATCAGGGTTTTTATGCCAGGTAAAACTTCCATAGAAAAGAGTATGGGAAAGAATCCCCCTGAAAAATAAAGATTTCAAAAGACACACCACCTTATATATTATGAAGCTCTGGAAGATTGAAAAAAACTGAATTGGTTCCTTTCCTTCATAAAGACGAGCCTGCAAGTGCATAATCAGCTTTCATCAAATAACAGACATTAGAAAAAGTTCTCAATAACATTAAGTATCACCGGATATACTACCTGCACAGCCTGCGACTTCAAAGATTCAACCATCTTGCCTGCAAGTGATATAGCGGCAATCCTATCTTCCTGTCAGTTTTATAGATGCTTCAGAAATCAGACAATAATGATATAGAGGAGCTTCAACATAAATGAACAAGACATCTACTCTCATAGGGAGAATAGACATGATGTCATATGTTCTCGTGTATAGGTTATGTATGATTGTTTACCATAACTATGTCACTAATTCCTGGTGGACAGAAAAGACCTCTGCTGCTATGCGGAGAGGGCTATGTGTTAGATGCACGATATTGTACCTTGGATCATTTTTCATGTTGCTATCCTAAGCTGGATGGAGAAACATTATTAACTTTACGTATTTCTGATGATGTGGCTTATCACTTCTGGTATTTGCTTGAGATAGAGATACACATCTTGATAGTTCCCGTCTACCTTTATTGTGAAACCAAAGTGTTGTTGTCGTGGTAGTTGATGATCCTTCTTTCAACAAGATCTGGATTCCTATCCATATATGCATTCTTGTCCTTACGTGATCTCCGAACTTCCGCTTATATATAATTTTTTTTTTTTTTGGAAGAGGTAATTGTGTTACAAACTCGGCCCGAAGGCCCACCACATCCCGGTCCGAAGGCCCCACACATCTAGGCCCGCACCTGCATCTGCACCGCACTTGCGATGCACCCATCACCAACTCACCACTTAATTCCCCTAAGGGCAATTAAATGGCTCCCAGGAGGCTCGAACCCGCAACCTCCTGGATAATATGCATCGGTCTTAACCAATAGACTAGACGTCATTTGCACACACACACACACACACACACACACACACACATATATATATATATATATATATATATATATATATATATATATATATATCTCCTCTATATGAGAAGTTTGGATATATAACACAATAATTTGGCGACAAAAAAAAAAATACTGAAGTAGCTTCAAAATGGATAATGTAGTTCAATAATTCAAGCCAGAAACTGTCTTAAGCAGACTGTAAATTGACACCTTGAGCCAATAGACTGGTGATAAAGTTGACATGATTCTGTTTTGAGCATATTTTACTGTTTCATCAAGCCTGTGGGACTTGAAGAGCCACTTGCCTTTACCACTGCAAAGGGTTCTTTTTGTCTTAATGATGTCAAACATTGTTAATATGAGTTACTTTGTTTACCTCCACACTCTTCTTTCCAAACCAAGTGCCAACAAGATAATCTTCTTTATCTTCTCCAGGATAGCTATATTGGAAAATATAGCAATCCCCACTGTAAAATTTTGAATGATCAGAAGAAGGAAGAAGAGTCTTCTCATTGCCATCTATACGCCAAACCTACATGTTAAAAGGATGAAACTTCTGTTAGCATTTAAGCCTAAATCAAGTAGGCAAAAGTTTCAAGTTAAAAGAAACGAAATAAAATTCTTGGCAACTACTGAAAATGTGTGACTACATCCATTTATAACTGACTTAGATATAGAATGTTTAAAAGGCGTAAAGGATCATTTTCAACACCTGTAAATTGCCTGTGCAATCAATAAACGGTTGAGGTTCTTCTTTTACTGGAGCAGCTTTCATAAGACCTTTCACATTTAACCCTTGGCGTTTTAAAAGAGCTAGCAGAAGAACATAAATGACCACTTCAGATCACATAAATTCAATGAACATGAAATTATACAGATATGGACATAGGTTATGTTTCTGACTTTACCTGCAACTTTGCCCCTGCCATCCTCAGACAAAGCCACATCAGTTGTCTGAGGCCATATAGCAAACTTCGATCGAAATATGACAGTCTCAAATCCCTCAATAACACGAACTAGATGTGCGTTTGGTCGATCAGAACCATGAAGCAATTCCTGCAATAGGCATTAACAAAATCATCTCATTATGCATTTGGACCAATGAGCTATATAAACCTTGAAAAATAACAGCAGTGAATTATACTTCTGCAGCAGCACTTGCACTTTTTCTGTCCTTGAGAGATGTATTTCTGCCCATCCACACAAAAACTTCAAGCCCACAATCCAGCAGGTAACACTTGTTTGTGTTTAACAATTCTCTTGTTAAAGGATCAGCTTCCACAGGAGCTGTCTGCCCTTTATCAACACTAAAAGAACCAGTTTTTGTGAGACATAATAGGCTTCAAGGTGTTATTTAACTAGATACAATCTTAGACTGGAGCACAAAACATTAGCTATGACAAATGTAAAAAAGTAATATTTTCATACATAATATTCATAAAGTATTTACCAGAGCAGTTTTACAGAAAATGCCCCCATTTTTCTATCAACACCATTTAAGGACTTTCTTGGAAGAGGAGCAAATCCACCAAACAAGCCCCAAAATTCTCCTGCCTCAGCATCAGACATCATCTTTCCATCATCTATCAAAAAATTCAGGTAAAGCAAGTCAAACTATAGTTCACCCATCCACTGACACGTTTCTGAAAAATAACTTACCAACAACTGCAACTTCACACTTCCCATCATGATAAGTATCTTTGAGGTATTGGACAACTTCAAGAGACTTAGCACGTTCTTGAATGGATGAGTTTGATCCATTGAACTGAAAAATCTTTGACTTGGTATCCAGAATGAATATGTCATCATGATTGAGGGATGATCGAGCAAAAGGAACCTGGTGACGACAAACAATTGGTCAGTAACAACAGATAGAAACATGCTAGGGATGTGAATTCATGTAATCAGCTATATATGTAGACTTACCTCTTTTACATGGACGACATGCTTTCCTTTGCAAACATATAAACGTGTCTCATGCTCATGCTCATTTACTTCAGTATGCTTGAACCCAGATGCCACCCCTCCCTGTTGTGGTATAATACAAGGTTTAAAATAAGAGAGGAATTTCTCAGTTTCATGGCCTTGTGTCTCACGATATTGAACAGCACGTCCTCCAAGGGCAGCATCCAATTCAACAGTTTTGATGGCAGCGGTTCCAGCTTCATCCTATTTACATTAAGAAATTACAATTACTTATGCAGTACCACAAAAATAGAAATACTAATGTGCCTATCCAGAAGAGACTACGTACACGATTAATGTACTAATAGGATTAGCCAGCTCACCTGACTGCTATCTTTACCAAGCCAAAAATGGATATCATGCCGCAGCGCACCACTTTTCAAAGCAGTTGTCTGTTAAAAGAACCAAAACTTATTAGCTTAGTATGGATATTGATTGATGGAATGCAAGATACGAAAAATGAAATCTAATGGGAAATTTTCCAAATCCTAAAATCAAGAAAGAGCAATACAAAGCTATGCCAACATGAGTAGATGAAAAAAATAACAGAAAATGTAATACATTCCCCAAATAATTATTTTATAAGAGCAAAATGAAACCCCTCGAACCCTAAAATTCAATTTATGTATTTTTTTCTAAATTTTCTAAACATTTTTCTGAATTTAATTGAATTAATAAAAAAATTGTGAATTTTCCGAATTAGTAAATTATTACATTATATTTCTCTAAAAAAGAAGACCTTAATTATTTTTCCTAATTTTATTTAGCAACCAAGCTAGAATAATTATTAGTTAGTTATGTTCTAAAAGAAATAGTTAAAATTCGAATTGAATGAATTGAGGAATAACTTGAATTAAAAAGGAAATTAGGAAATTCATTTGAATTTTAAGATCTTAATTAGTTCCCTCCAATAGGAAGTTGCCTAGAAATTTCCTAGCTTCTAGAAGGAAATTTAAATCCTCTTATTAGCCAATAGGAATTTAGGATCTAGATCTAGATTTAAATTAGGATGGGTTTGGTGGAAAAATCACAATCAATTTGAAAACAATTAAATCTTGCAATTTCTGGATTTCTTTTGTAATAAGAAATTTACTTGTGCAATAAATGAATTGTTCATTTATATAAGTCAACTATGTGAAATCAAATTGATTTCACTCTTCCCGCTCACTTCTCTCCCCTTCAACTCGATCTCGATCCCATTTCATGCCTCCTCCGCGAGTAACCAGCTCCAATGAGCCCTAGTGTCGCACCTCGTCGGTTCGCCACCCCCACATCCTCTGTCGACGCCTTACAAACTCAAGATAGGCAAGTATATTACACTTGTTGCTTATCATTACATTATAAATGCTATCTTATATGTTCTATTACATAGTTCTTGTACATGAGTTGTGAGACTATGACTTACACATGAGTGAGATTATATTTCTTGGATTCAAATTTTTGTCATATCTTGATTCATGATCTACTAGTAATGTTTCATATCATGACATATATGCTTGAGAGAGAGTTGGATGGGAGAATACTTTAGTAGAATGTGGTCAACCATGATTATACCGGACAGTTCTTGGACAATAGCCGTCGTTGTACCGACACGCCGTACTCGTCCAAATATTGAACGATGGCCGTCATACACTGACATGCCGTATCACCACCCCAACCGTTTATATGCCGAAAGTAGTATCCTAAATCATATAAGTCACACATTATTACCCGTTCACATGATTTCAGTTTATATATTCATATTACTTAGACTTGCCATAATTCTTAATCCTTACGTGAACGGTATTTTATTATCTGTCTTTATATCAATTAATCATCATAGATTTTATACTGTCTTGAGAAACATTATAGTGTAAGTGTACTTTGCTCAAATCATGATTGGATAATGTTGACACTTCAGATGAGGAGGATTTGTATTCTACTTTCTACGGTCCTCAAGAGGACGTAATAGATGATGTGATTGCAGTTGCAGAGTTAGGACTGGATGAGGTCCATGGAGTGGCTTAGTACTATCTAGTAGCGTTAGTTTCCTTTCAGTACATCATTTGACCAAGTTTGTTCCCGAGATACTTTTATGGCATGTACTTATATTCTGGTTTGGGATGATTTTAGACTTGTGAGATACTTTCTGGATTTGGTCGATTTATAGCTTGGGATATTCTTGCTCATCATTATCTTCATACTTGTGATCTTGATATGAATTTATGGATGGATTTATGATACTTATGGTACAGATAATGTACTGCCGCAAATTTCCCGGCGTAGACAGAACGTACTCACGTACTTGTACATAATTATTAGTAAGTGGGACGTAACACAAACTGAAGTCTCAAAAGATGTGAAACATCCTTAAAAGAGTTAGCGAAACATGAAATAAGGCTGCCACTAATAATGTCTAGGTTTAGTATCCACAAAATAATTGGTTTTCAACTAATTTTTGCAGGTTGTCCAAATGGTAGGATGTTGTTATGAATAGAGCATAGAATACACAGTTTTATTAGTAAGATTAAGAAACAGAATGCATGATAAAATAATCTCAATCCCTGTATGAAGAAGCCTTATCTGACAGGAATTCTTTCATCCAGTTCATGGACTAACAACTACTGTTTGAACCCTTCTTTGACTAATAATGTAGGTCTAGCAATCCACATTTGTTTATAGACAACCCTAACAAGCGGAAGTGGATAGAACCATATATTCACCCCCTTTGTAAGGAACGTAAAGTAAGCATCTACCATGTACTTCTACAGTGCAAGAAGGTTAAACCTGTCTGGAATCATTTCCTCCAATGATGTGGGATACATGGATTTCCTCAATCTGAAGTCGTTACGGGAAGATTGGACGTTTATAAGGGTTCCAAAAGCTCTTGTGGAACTTGTGAGTTGGGGCATCATGTCTCCACCATTTTATGGCATATTTCGATAGAAAGGGATGTTGTTATCTTCAACGACAAACACTACCAAAACTCACAACAATTAACTCATTGGATATCTTTTAACATTCTGTTCTGAACCGGATTGGAGGGTCAGGAGAGTGAACAGAGGACGAGACGGACACTGGAAGGGAAAGAGGAGGAACCGGAGATTATGGGTAGTTCTTTCGGGAGAGGCTTTCTTGGTCTGGATTTGGGGGCAGGGTCAGAACAGCAGTGCTTGTCTTGTGATACGTTGGATCTGGTACTGGTGATGTATTTTGGGAAAACCTTAAAGTTCTCTTTCTTTATGTACTGTTTTAAAACCTTCGAGGATTGTTTCTTTAACTGCTTGTTAATGAGAGAGAGAGAGAGAGAGAGAGAGACAGAGGAGGGGGGGGGGGGGGGGGGGGGGGGGGTTGCACCCACTCTGTCTCACTGTGGTCTTCTACCTCTTTTCTTAATTATATGGTATAACTCAGTTCTGTGTCAGTGATAAAAAGTTGCTCAGTTACTGCTTCCTTTTAGGCCTCTATAGATCCATCAAAGATGGAGCTCTTGCTTCCTTTAAAGACACCATTTCTCCTCAGATGTTTGATGCACTTGATTTTTTTTTTTGGACTTTGCTACTATTCCATCAGTTTCACTGTCAGGCTTAGAACACATATTGAATTGACTTCTACTTCTCAAGAAATATTTGTTTATCTTAATATTTCGTGATGCTTCGTGGAGAATGTGAGCTTTCCTCAGCTTCTATGTTAACTTCTGTAACTGTTGTTCTACCACGTGAGACAGGCTACAATTTGTGTGCAACTGCCACATGCATCCTAGATGTCTCCATCCACAACTTCATGTGTACTGCCTGCAATAAGACAAAAACTACCTTCTCTGCAGTATTTTGCATCCATTGATGGCCTCTCATCATGGCTAAGGTCCCAAAATCTAGCTTGACACTGAATGTCCTAACTCACTCTTTGCATCATTAATTGCATGTAGATTTTGAAGTTTACTACCAACGTGACATGTTGTC